>SJYA01003263.1:1583695-1605962 GCA_006410615.1 Neotragus moschatus
GCAAAGAGTCAGACACGACTGAGCGACTGAACAATAGCAATCCCATGTTGCCAGACATGTTTCTGCACTGCAGATGACAACCAACAAGCCAGATTTCTTCCTTAGAAACACTGTAAACATTTTTTAATAAGATAATGGGAGGTAGATATTGATTGTTAAATACACTTGTATGTTTAAAGCAAATCAGCAATTCAGCACACTCAGCGTTGCACAGCAGTCTCTTACCTAAGAATGAGTGTGTTTTTAATAATCAATTGCTGTTTATTTGACACATGGATGTCTGGGTAAATTTAACTGATATGTTATTTAGGAACCTTGATAGAAACCACTACCTTAGAAACATAGTCATTTATCAGAGACTAAGTTGTTAATATCCTTCCCCTGGGGAATTGCAGGCAAATGGTTATGTATTTGGTGATATCAGGCCTTCAGTCAGACATGCTGAGAAACTTAATCTTCCATTTCAGAAGAATAATAGGATGCTACGTGTTAGAACAGTGCCATGGTGTGCAAAATAGACTGCAGTATTCTCCTGGAGTGATAGGACAGAGGCGAGGCTGAGGTACACATGAGTTTTGATTCAAAATATGCTCAGTATTGCACTAGAAGAGTCTTTACAAAGATGGGGTGAGAGCTCGCTCATAGAATGAGCCATAAATTGTTCCAGCTGCAGGCAAATTTGAAGATCATCTAGTATAATCTTCTGGTTGAACACCTTTATTTTACTGATGAGGAAATGGAGACTTAGAGTGCTGAAATGCAGTGAGCTGGGGATGTTCTGTTCAAGGTCTCAGAGTAAGAAACGGGAGACCCAGATTGGAGTAACAACAAGACTCCATCCTTAGTGGAGTTTTTCAGCCCAGCTCTAGCAATGGCATAAATATAAAACTGGAAAAGCAGAGCCGTGTGTAGGATTAAGTGATTTTCAAGACCTCCCTGGTGGGCCGGTGGTTAAGACTCCACCCTTCCCATGCACACTTAGAGACAAATAGGGTAAGATTAACTATGGATGGAGAAGGAAATGGCGACCCACTTCAGTATTCCTGCCTGGAGAACCCCATGGACAGAGGATCCTGGTGGGCTATAGGCTATAGGGTCACAAAGAATCAGACGCGACTGAGCAACTGACACCGCCATACCTCTAATGTGATTGAATTGAGGTGCAATGGTTAAGACTCTGTGCTTTCAATGCAGAGGGTTCAATCCCTGGGCCAAGAACTAAGATCCCACATTCTATGCAGCATGGTCAAAAAAAGGGAGAGATTTTTCTGGATGATACAGTCAAGAACTGCAGAGACCCCTCTGGAGTGGGAGGCATGATGAAACAAGCAAGGATACCTCATGGAGGATGTAAGGGCTTGAAGTGACCTGACATGAGAATGACATTTACATTGTCAATGATGAAATCGCAGGGCATTACAGACATGGAAACACTGGCACGTCCTTGGAAACTGGGCCATGCAAGCTCAGGCAGTGTGTGCTTACTGGAGCAGGGATGAAGAGATACTAGGGGCAGGAGAAGGAAAGAGGGGACAGTTAGGAGGGGCTCAGTCATCAGACCACATGTGTGTCTGGGTGAAGAAGAAAAGTTCAGCCCTCTAAAAAATGTAAAGATTCTAGAAATACCTGAAATGTGTGGCTGTATCTGTCTAGACAAAGTAAGAGCCAATAGTTATAAACCTTAAGATTTTCATAATTTTATCCTCAATCGGGGTATTTTTTTTAAATGTTACATCCTTTATGAAGCCTGTTATAAAATTTCTTCCTTTCTTTTTTAAAGTCTTTATTGAATGTGTTACAAAAATTGGTTCTGTCTTATGTTTTGTTTTTTTGGCCAAGAGGTATATGGGATCTTAGTTCCCTGATCAGGGAGTGAACCCACATTCCTTGCATTGAAAGACAAAGTCTCAACCACTGGACCACCAAGGAAGTCCATAAAATTTCTTATGTTTACTTTGCACTGCTAGAGTTTCAACTTACACATTTTCTCTAAGTTTTCCCTTTGTGTCTGTCTACCTCCTCTGGTACCCTGTGTTATTTGGGCTGATATCATATCTGAAAAATTGTGATATATTTGACGCCTAACACAATTTTCAGGAAAGAAAAAGTATTCAAAGTCTTTGAAGGGAATAAATACATTAAAAATAAGTATTATATACAGTCTTTTCCAGATATCTAAACACTTTCACATCAATTACCTCTTTCAATTCTCACAATTATCTTAAGAAATGGCTCTCATTATTATTCACAATTTAAAAGTAATGAAACTGATTTGTAGAGGTTAATTATCCAAGATCACATATCAGGCAATTAGGAAGTGACAGAGATAGGAAGTCTTAAAACTCTAAAGTTTTATATTCCATTGCCTCATGCAGAAAAAAAAAAAAAGGTATCAAAGTATCTCAGAGAATTACCTTGAAATTCAAACTCACTTTGCTTGTGCAGACCCAGCTGTTACATTAGAATGCAAATAATAAGTCATGCATAATAGACATGAATAGACACCTACTGTTTATTCAGCTACCTGTGCTAAAACCATCAGTCATTTTTAAACTTATATCCCAATGGAGACAAAGCCTTGAGGTAAGTAGAACGACTAAATTACAAATACAGGGTCTTGGAACCATGGAAGAGGAAACCAGCAGTTCTGAGGCAAGAAAGCTCAGAAATGTTCACCAAAAGAGAGTGTGGGGTTAGACCTTAATTAATAGGAACCTGGAATGCTAAAAAGAGAAGAAAGCTTTTCCCAACTGAATGGAAAGATTGAACACTAAAACCAAGAGAGTGTGAATATGTAAAAGTGTTCGAGGATTTTTTCCCAAGGATTTCCAACTCAATGTCCAGGAGTTGGAATGAGAGGTGGGTGGTGGAAAACAGGTGAGATGGGCAAGTCTGGGTAGACAGAGTGAGCATACAGAGATGTATACTTCATGCCATGGAGTTTAGACTCTACCCTGTAAGCCAAAGAGCATTGCAGTGTTTGTTTTTGGTTTTTGCTTGTTGTTGTTGTTTTTCTTCTCTTTAAATAATTCTACTTCTTTTTTTTTAAGTTTATTTTTTTTAATGTAGGTTATTTTTAAAGTATTTATTGAATTTACTACAATATTGCTCTGCTTGTATGTTTGGCCATAAGACATGTGGACTTTAGCTCCCAAACCAGAGATTGAACAGGCACTCCTTGCATCGGAAGGTGGAATCTAAATCACTGGACCACCAGGGAAGTCCCTTCTGCAGTATTTAAAGTTGACAAATGACTGGGCCAAATATGCATTTCTGATTATTCTACTGACCTGGTAGAGAGTGACCAAACTCCAACACGGGTAGATCTTGGACAGGCTATTGCAACAGTCTAGATCACTGCCCCTTAAACATTCCCTATTAAAAAGCAGAGACATTACTTTGCTGACAAAAGTCCATATAGTCAAAGCTGTGGTTTTTCCAGTAGCCTGTCCCTGGGTTGGGAAGATCCCCTGGAGAAGGAAATGGCAACCCCTTCCAGTATTCTTGCCTGGAGAATCCAATGTACAGAGTACATGACAGTCCATGGGGTCACAAACAGTCGGATATGACTTAGTGACTAAACAACAAGTTCTGGTAAATGTTTCCTGATGTCTCTTGCTCACAGGTCTTCTTATGTAATTTTAAAGAGTTTCCTGTGCCATGAGTTCTTTGGACATTCAAGCAGCTTTTTAAAAACAGAAATGTATCATATGTGCGTGTATTCCACGGCTCTCATGAGTAACTGAAATTCCCTAACATTTACAGGATGTATCATAATCTACCCACTGCAATCCAATGAGCACATAGTACTTGTTATGAATAAAAGCTTGTTAAATTTTGTGTGTTCCCAAAAACCATAAAAATGTTTGCTTTGTTGTTGTTGTTGCTGTTAAAGGTAAATTATATGTTTGGTGCTAGGCAAGAAGGCAATGGCACCCCACTTCAGTTCTCTTGCCTGGAGAATCCCATGGTCAGAGGAGCCTGGTGGGCTGCAGTCCATGGGGTCGCTAAGAGTCAGACACGACTGAGCGACTTCACTTTCACTTTTACTCTCATGCATTGGAGAAGGAAATGGCAACCCACTCCAGTGTTCTTGCCTGGAGAATCCCAGGGATGGGGGAGCCTGGTGGGCTGCTGTCTATGGGGTCGCACAGAGTTGGACACGACTGAAGTGACTTAGCAGCAGGCAAGAAAGGGGGAATTTCACAAGTAAAAAGCTGATTTTTAGACAAATGTATTGTGTTCAAAATTCCTTTCAAAGTATGAATAATTATTAAAACATTTAATAAAGTGAGATGTTCATTAAAAAATGTCCTTTTCCTATAACCTTGCTATATATAACCATAATATATATATGTGTATATTCATTAGGTTTACATATAGATTATATATATACTTTCTTAATATATGTGCATGTGTATGATCGGCCTTCCTTGGAGGCTCAGCTGGTAAAGAATCTGCCTGCAATACAGGAGACCTGGGTTCGATCCCTGGGTTGGGAAGATCCCCTGGAGAAGGGAAAGGCTACCCACTCCAGTATTCTGGCCTGGAGAATTCCGTGGACTGTAGTCCATGGGGTCGCAAAGAGTTGGACACAACTGGGCAACTTTCACTTTCATTCCAAGGAGGCCTACCTGCAATCAATTTCATCCTCATGTTCAGATCTGATTCTTTCCAGGGATGGAGATCCATGGAGGATGTTGGGGATAGAACAGGATGTATATGCCTTGGGGGCTTGGGCAGCAGGGCAACAGACGGAGGAGCCTTTGGGCCTTGCTGTCCTGGGGAGGGCTCCTTTGTGCTTTGGGGAANCTGACTCTTTGTGACCTCATGGACTGTAATCCACCCGACTCTTCTGTCCTTGGAATTCTCCAGGCAAGAATAGTGGAGTGGGTTGCGATTTCCTACTCCAGGGGATTTAACCGAACCAGGGATCGAACCAGAGTCTCCTGTCTTGGCAGGCAGATTCTTTACCACGAGCACCACCTAGGAAGCTGACATAATTTATACATATAATTCTATGGTGTATTAGTCAGGTTTATACATACTATATATAATATATATAGTATATATATATATATATATATATATGAGAATATTCCTACCTATGTGCTCTCACAGGAAAGCCTTGAGTTCACCCTCAAGAATGAAACTCTAAGGACTCAAGAATTCAGTGAGAATAAGACAAGTTGTAGCCCTTTGAAAGTGATAAAGTCTGATGTTAGAAATGGTGCGAGCTGACACCTTTCTTCCTCAAGAGAATGGAAACAAATTGATTCTAAATTCGATTGAGTTAACTTTGATTCTCTCAAATTANAGAATGAAACTCTAAGGACTCAAGAATTCAGTGAGAATAAGACAAGTTGTAGCCCTTTGAAAGTGATAAAGTCTGATGTTAGAAATGGTGCGAGCTGACACCTTTCTTCCTCAAGAGAATGGAAACAAATTGATTCTAAATTCGATTGAGTTAACTTTGATTCTCTCAAATTACTTTAGATCCCTGAGCTGGTGGGCCATGTGCATGAACTTGGTTTCAACCCTAGAAATAAAATGTCCTTAGTTCCATAAGTCTGGAAATGAAAAAGCTGCACGGTCTAAGGAAAAGGTCATGACTTTTAAAGATAGGTAGATATGGGTTACAAGCATCCTGGCCCTATCAAATACCAGAATTATTAGGTCGTTTTGGGCTAGTAATGTAACTGAGTTTGGATTCAGAATAATCACCCATACAAATGGTGAAAAGCACAGGAGTGAGACTTCTGGGGTAATCTCTGCTCAAATGTTCTTTCCTTTTTTCCATTAGGTTCATTCATTGTGACTTTGTTAAGACTGAGGACAAGGATATGGGCCAAGCTCTGGGTGATAATAATAAGAAAATAGATTCCTATTGTGTCGTAAGCTAGCTCCTAGCTTTAGTTTCAGATTTTTCTCTGAGTATGTGAAATCTCAGGTTGTCAAAGAGTGTGAACAGTATGAAGGTAATACTGCTTTGTTCTCAGCGTTAGGAAAAGTAGAACATCGAACTGTATGGTTGGCTGGATGAAAGAGGAGGAGTTTCCTTCTGGACAGCAGAGTTCCTGAGACAAGGCAAACGTGTCAGTCATTCTGGTGGGTCAACTCATGTGAATTTGCATAAAGTAAATTTTTCTCTCATTTCAAACTTCAGCAGTTGTCTTTTTTGAAACATGGTCCTCTTCCTTTAGTTTTACTGCTACGTTTATTGTTGGTTTGTGTGTGCTTTGATGTAATTCACTTAACCTCTTTGGGCCTAAATTAACCAAACATAAAATCCTGAATTCTCAACATGACTCATAGGTATTTTAGTGAGTGAAGTGCTTATTTAAGTGGTAAAAGTATTTCTTCTCAAAACATCCTCAGTAAATTTAATAAAAATAGGTGCAAAAATATAACGATTGTAACTAATGATATGTATGAACAAAAGAAACTTCAGATATAATTCAGTCTCTCGTTCTGTGTGTACTGATGTAAGTTACAAGAATGATATTAATAAACACCCTTATTTTGCATTATGTCTTAGAATTTATATCACGTATATTCTTTAGTTTATTATCTAGTTAAATGATACTTAAATTATCATTTTACCCACAGTTTGAAGCCCAGCTCTATCTTCTATACCTAAAATCCTCATGTATTTTTTGTCTAAGGTGTATTTACTGAGCACACAATATATGCCAGGAACTCTACTAAACTTGAGGAATACAGTAACTGTCAAAACAGAAAAATCTCTGTTTTCAGGGAACTTTTCCCCTAGTAGAGGAAGACAGACAATAGACCCCTAAATACACAGATGGTGTGAAGTGTCCAGAAGAACAAGAAAGCAGGATGAGAGGAAGGGTTTAACTGTGGGAGGGAGTGTAGTTAGCATTGCTGGTAAAAGAAAAGTTATCTGATGAGTAACTTTTCATTAAAGATAGAAAGGAAACAAGAGAGAACAAATTAGGAGGATATCTTTTTTAAAATTAATTTTTATTGGCGCGTAATTGCTTTACATAGCCCATGTGATCACAAAGAATCAGACATGACTGAGGGACTGAACAGCAATTGCTTTACAATGTTGTGTTACTTTCTGCTGCTGCTGCTGCTGCTAAGTCACTTCAGTCATATCCGACTCTGTGTGACCCCAGAGACAGCAGCCCACCAGGCTCCCCTGTCCCTGGGATTCTCCAGGCAAGAACGCTGGAGTGAGTTGCCATTTCCTTCTCCAGTGCATGAAAGTGAAAAGTGAAAGGGAAGTCGCTCAGTCGTGTCTGACTCTTAGCGACCCCATGGACTGCAGCCCACCAGGCTCCTCCGTCCATGGGAGTTTCCAGGCAAGAGTACTGGAGTAGGGTGCCATTGCCTTCTCCGGTGTTACTTTCTGCTGTATAGCAAAATGAACCACACATATATATCCATGCACACCCTCTGTTTTGAATTTCCTTCCCATGCAGGTCACCACAGAGCATAAGTTGAGTTCCCTGTGCTAGACAGTATTTACATTAGTTGTCTTATACGTAGTATCAACAGTGAATATATGTCAATCCCAGTCTCCCAATTCTTCCCACTTCCCTTTCTCCCAGTTGTTACCCATATATTTCGTCTCTATGTCTGTGTCTCTATTTCTGCTTTGCAAATAAGATCATCTACGTCATTTAGGAGGGTATCTTGGAGAAGACCTTTCTCAACAGAAAGAGTAACAAGTGCAAAGATTCTGCTTGGAAGGGAAATTGACTTGCCGGGATGGAGGGAGCCAGGGAGGATGGAAGAAGCTGGGGTCAGAGGGACAAACTGAAGGCAGAGCAACTGTGCTGTGCAGGCTGTGTCGAGGACTTTGTGAGACTTTCGTGAATGATGTGGGGATTTTGAACATATGATTTATCTAATCCAATTCTCTCTTTTAAAGGTTTAGCACCCTGTGGTGATCTGAATGGAAAGGAAATTCAAAGAAGAGAGGTTCTGTGTACACATGTGACTGATCCACTTTGCTTTACAGCAGAAACTAGCACAATATTGTAAAGCAACTGTGGTCCAATTAAAAAAAAAAAAAAACTTAAAATGGTGTGTGTGAGGCGGGTACTTCCCTGGTGGTCCAGTGGCTAAGACTTTGCCTTCCAATGCAGGGGGTGTGGGTTTGATCCCTGGTCAGGGAGCTAACATCTCACACCTCATGGCCAAAAAATCAAAATGTAAAACAGAAACAATATCGTGACAGATTCAATAGAGAATTTTATAATGGTCCACATTAAAAAAAATTTTTTTTTCTTAAAAAAAATAAGCAAAGGATCTGAAAAATAAAGTCTCACTGGTGGCTCTTGGAGAACAGACCTGATAGGGTGACAAGCTGAAGCAGGGTAGGATGGTCATACAATTTTTCTAAACCACAGCACATTTTGAGAGTGGAAAATTGACATAATTCATAGACAAGAATGACAGACATAACAGATAGTCCTGAGCAAACCAGAATTCTCATTAGCCTAAAGCAGGGAGACCAGTTGCAGGTTATGGGGGAGGTCACAGGGAGATGGCTCGCTCCATGCTTGTGCCAGATTTTTCCAGTTACCCCTCGAGGTCCATTCTCTACCTGTTCCAATCCTACTCTCTGCCTCAAGAGTCTGACGTTAGGAAATTTTGAGTTCACTCTTGAATTTTAGAACTTCCAACTGATTTCAGCCTGTTAGGTCGGTAGAACAGGGAAAAGGAGTCCAAAATGGCAGTGGCTAAAAGACAAGGAAGGGAAAAGCCCATGAAAATAGAACAGAAGAAGGTCTGAGGACCAGAGAGAGGACCTCAGGTAAAACAGACAACACTCCTGGCTGGCCCAATTTACATAGGACAGGCCCAGGGAGAGAGAAACACATAAATAGAGGAGCCAAAGCCAGCTCACTCGCTCTCTCTGCCGCCCCCTGCCCCCCTCATGCCTCGAAGATGGATTTTCCCGCTATCTTCTAAATAAAATAGAGCTGTAACACTGAGCTGTAACACTGATTTGTCTAAGAGCTCTAACATGGTCCATTCGAGACCTGAGAGCTATAACATGGCCTATCCAAGACCTGAGAGCTGTGACAGGCCGAGGGGGCTTTAATGTCCATCACTCCAAATCTTTGTTGTGACAAGACAAAGAACTGAGGAACATACACTCACGTGACAATTCCAAGGGGAAACCCAACTGGAGGTGGAGGAAGGGAGTACTTACCCCTCTGCTCCTTCCCTATAGGTGGCCTCACACTAGCTGTATCCCTCCAGGTGTCATTCTGCCCTTCTAGCAAGGTAGGCTGCTTCCAGGACTTTTCCTTCTTCCAGGTTCTGGTAACATTTTTCTTCCTGGTCCCTGTAGACTCATTAGCTAATGCTATCCCAGGGTTCCTGTATCACATCTTGTGGTCCCCAACACCCATCTGCTCATTTCTTATTAATCTGTTATAAATCAACTCTCCTTGTTAATGCAAGTTCCAGTATGTGACTCACAGTGAGGCCAAACAACTGGAAACAACGGAGTTTGGAGCAGAGAAAGGTTTAATCGCAGGACCTTGCAAGGAGGCAAGACGGCTCATGCCTTGAAAAGCCTGAAGATCCCACAGGGTTTTGGCAAAGCATTTTTAAAAACCAGTTGAGGGAGAGGGGTCACAGGGAGAGGGGTCAGCTTGTGCACAATTCTCTGGCTGATGGTGAGGGAGCAGGGTGGTGTCACATGGGTTAATACCAACAGTCCTTAGGCTCCAGGAGGCCTGGGGCTCATGGTTATCAAGTAGTTAACTTCTACCATTGTTGGAGAGGAGGAGGTTTTATATATCTGCCAAAGAACTCAGGATATATGCATCCAATACTGTTATCTGGGTACTTCAGAGAGGAGCTAAGGCAGAAGAAATGCTGAAAGGGCTGTCCCAGGAAGGCCCCAAGAGGTCCTGTTCAGTTAGATCCTTGAATTACCCTAAAGTGACTGTGCCCTTGTGGAAGAATGTCTGGTCCACCATCCACCGCAAAGATATTTCTAGCAGTAAGTCATTGCCAGAAGGGCCTGGCAAATGGGATCTTAGCTATGCCAGGCTCTGGAGTGGCCTCCATAAATCATAACGTGCATTAATTTCTTAAGGGAACAAAGGAAAAGCAAAGAGGATGCTTTTCTCCTCTGACTTCCTCTAAACTCAGGAATTCATTAAGCATCCTTTGAAAGGAAGCATTCAAGACAAATCTTAAAATACTATGTTTTTCAACTGCAGCCTGAAAGGCTGCTTTATATTTCAAAATGGGTTATCCGATGCCTTTATAATGAGGAGAGATTCTTAGCAAAGGCGGCCCCAGATCCTGTCTTTGCCTTTCAGGAAGGTTTCCTTATTTGCACACCACTGAAAGGGTGTCACCTCGAGAAGGTGGAGAAAGAGAGGCGCAGCTGGGTGATGCTGAAGCACAGCTTTGTGATGTTGGGGAAAAAAAACAGGGGATCAGAATAAGAATGATTTAAATCAGAAATAGTTACTTAAAGTCAGGGTGAACTAGAAACTGAGTATGGTGCCAGATGAAATGCAAAATAGCTCAAAAGAAGTGCTCTGGATAATGGCGATGCTTTTGTATTTGTTTCAATGGCTTTGGGAAACTGAATAATCCAGGAACTCTGAGTCTTGATCCTTACAGTCTTAGGGAGAGAGGAGCCCAGGGAGGCTTAGAGGGTGACTGCAATCTCTTGAAACCCTGAGCTAGCAGAAGATGCGGTCAGCAAGCCCTCCCTTTAATGTTCATATTCCTAGCACCTAGCACAGNTACCACTGTCAGATTGACCATCCTATTGTGCATTCATGTTACTCAACTCTAAGGTCTTCAGTGGAATGACTATCATGATCAGCTACTCTGTCTACCGTCTCTGATACTCCATAGCGCATTGGACCTGGTAGTCCTCCTCTCCCATAAAAATATATTGCGTGTCAATCAATCTGGGCTTCCAACTGGTCCCTAAAACCTTCTGGCTTTTCTGTCTTTGAGACTTGCTTGTGCTGTGTTCTTCCTCTGGAAGAAGACCTTGAAAATGTCTCGCTCTCATGCCTTAACCATTTTTTAAAGCATGTCTCAGTTAGTACCTCCTCTGTGCAGTCTTTCTGCACTTGTTTCATGAGTTGTTAAATTCCCTTTACCTGACCCTCCCAGCTCTTTAACCTTTCAGAAGGCTCTTTGTATATTCTCCCTTGAGACCCCCTGCACATCTCTCCTTCACCCCTGAAAACTCTGAGACCTGAGAGAGTTGTCTTAGCATCTTCTCTTCCCTGCCAAACTCATCACAGTGCCTGGCGCATTATCATAGGGTTTTTTTTTTTTTTTTTTTAATTTTGACTGTGCTGCAAGCCATGTGGGATCCTAGTTGCCCAACCAGGGATCAAACCCACACCTTCTGCACTGGAAGTGTGGGATACCAACTACTGAACCACCAGGAAAGCCCTCATATTATTTTTGAAGAAGTAAAAATGTAAGTTGGTGATATAAAAACATTTTTTTAACGTTTTTAAAGTACTGCAGGTATTAAAACTTGCCGCAGTTCTTCAACAAGACCTGTCCTGTGACGTGATTGTGAATATTGCCTGAATAAGGACAGTTTCAAGGGGCAGGGTGAGGCCAGTCTATCACGAGCCCCTTTCTCTTGGTGGCCCTTCTTTCTGTGTATATTGGTCCCAACCTCGCTTGGCCAGCTTTAGCAATCTGACAATGGCACTCTGAAATCACTTAGCACCATGTCAACAACTTTCCCTCTGAGCCTTGTCGTTGTGTTGTGGTTTACTTTTGTTTTTTTGTTAGCTTGATTTTTACCCTGATAGATCAGCTGGTAAAGAATCCACCTGCATTGCAGGAGACCTTGGTTCAATTCCTGGTTTGGGAAGATCCACTAGAGAAGGGATAGGCTACCCACTCGAGTATTCTTGGGCTTCCCTTGTGGCTCAGCTGGTAACGAATCTGCCTGCAGTACGGGAGACCTGGGTTTGATCCCTGGGTCAGGATGATCCCCTGGAGAAGGGAAAGGCTACCCACTTTCAGTATTCTGGCCCAGAGAATTCCATGGACTGTACAGTCCATGGGGTTGCAAAGAGTCAGACACGAGTGAGCGACTTTCAATTTCTTTCTAAATACATGACAGGAAAAAGGCTTTTCTCTCATATTGTTGTTCAGTCGCTAAGTTGTGTCCAACCCTTTGGGACCCCATGGACTGTATAGCACGCCAGGGTTTCCTGTCCTTCACCATCTCCCAGAGTTTGCTCAAATTCATGTCCATTGAGTTTTGATGCTATATAATCCTCTCACCCACTTCTCTTTTTACCTTCAATCTTTCCCAGCATCAGCATCTTTTCGAATGAGTTACATCAGGTGGCCAAAGTATTGGAATTTCAGGTTTAGCATCAGTCCTTCCAGTGAATATTCAAGGTTGATCTTTAGAATTGACTGGCTTGATCTCCTTGCCATTCAAGGGACTCTCGAGAGTCTCCTCCAGCATTACAATTCAAAAGCATCAATTCTTCGTCCCTCAGCCTTCTTTATGTTCCAACTCTTACATTTGTACATNTTTTTTTTTTTTTTTTTAATTTTGACTGTGCTGCAAGCCATGTGGGATCCTAGTTGCCCAACCAGGGATCAAACCCACACCTTCTGCACTGGAAGTGTGGGATACCAACTACTGAACCACCAGGAAAGCCCTCATATTATTTTTGAAGAAGTAAAAATGTAAGTTGGTGATATAAAAACATTTTTTTAACGTTTTTAAAGTACTGCAGGTATTAAAACTTGCCTCAGTTCTTCAACAAGACCTGTCCTGTGACGTGATTGTGAATATTGCCTGAATAAGGACAGTTTTAAGGGACAGGGTGAGGCCAGTCTATCACGAGCCCCATTCTCTTGGTGGCCCTTCTTTCTGTGTATATTGGTTCCAACCTTGCTTGGCCAGCTTTAGCAATCTGACAATGGCACTCTGAAATCACTTACCACCATGTCAACAACTTTCCCTCTGAGCCTTGTCATTGTGTTGTGGTTTACTTTTGTTTTTTTGTTAGCTTGATTTTTACCCTGATAGATCAGCTGGTAAAGAATCCACCTGCATTGCAGGAGACCCTGGTTCAATTCCTGGTTTGGGAAGATCCACTAGAGAAGGGATAGGCTACCCACTCTAGTATTCTTGGGCTTCCCTTGTGGCTCAGCTGGTAACGAATCTGCCTGCAGTACGGGAGACCTGGGTTTGATCCCTGGGTCAGGATGATCCCCTGGAGAAGGGAAAGGCTACCCACTTTCAGTATTCTGGCCCAGAGAATTCCATGGACTGTACAGTCCATGGGGTTGCAAAGAGTCAGACACGAGTGAGCGACTTTCAATTTCTTTCTAAATACATGACAGGAAAAAGGCTTTTCTCTCATATTGTTGTTCAGTCGCTAAGTTGTGTCCAACCCTTTGGGACCCCATGGACTGTATAGCACGCCAGGGTTTCCTGTCCTTCACCATCTCCCAGAGTTTGCTCAAATTCATGTCCATTGAGTTTTGATGCTATATAATCCTCTTACCCACTTCTCTTTTTACCTTCAATCTTTCCCAGCATCAGCATCTTTTCGAATGAGTTACATCAGGTGGCCAAAGTATTGGAATTTCAGGTTTAGCATCAGTCCTTCCAGTGAATATTCAAGGTTGATCTTTGGAATTGACTGGCTTGATCTCCTTGCCATTCAAGGGACTCTCGAGAGTCTCCTCCAGCATTACAATTCAAAAGCATCAATTCTTCGTCCCTCAGCCTTCTTTATGTTCCAACTCTTACATTTGTACATGACTACTGGAAAAACCATAGCTAGTTGACTAGTTGAACCTTTGTGGGCAAAATGATGACCCTGCTTTTTAATACATTATCTAGGTTTGTCATAGCTTTCCTTCCAAGGAGCAAGTGCCAATATACCTGTCACCTGGACCATTACACCACTACTGATGATACCTGGGTAGCCAGGGGTCCAGAGCTGCCATCAACCAGGAATCTCAGATCTGGTCCACCCAGGACCTGGCCAGCTGGGGTCTGGCCCAGTGTTGTCAGGACACACACATTGCAACGAACATGAGTCATGTTCACAGTGAGATAAGTAGGAGATTCTCACCAAAGTGAGTATAGTGTGGCCCCAGATGGTGATAACGCGGATGCCATGTTGGTTTTGGCATCCTTAGAAAAACAGAAGTAAGGTGCAAGCCACGATGAAATTCATGCACACCTGAGAGACTGCTCTCCTTCCTTTTCCTTTTCCTTTTCCTTTTCCTGTAAGAGATGCAGGTAGTCACCCTTGCACCTGCCACAGAGGAAGTCTTCCTTTTCAAAATTGAGGAAGTGCCATGTAAGTGACTCAGACGTTATCTGGACTCTTCCTTTCTGCATTGCTGACGTTTAGAAGCCAAAACCCATTACCTTAAAATTGGCTAAATAAGGTCTCTCCAGTTAATTTTGCCTATAAAACAATTTTCCTATTCAAGCACACCGAACACTGGACTTCATCTCTCATAATAAAGAGGCCATTAATTCTCTGCTACTGCTCATTATTCTTATTAACTACTCGCAGACTTTTTGCCGGAGGCAAAATGTATTTATTAGAACCAGCGAATAAGGATTGCTAACATGCTGAGGCCAGCGTCCTCACCCAGTCAAGCAGCAAAGCCAGCGACATCGGGCTCCACCAGCTGGGCCCTGTGCTGAGCATCTGCGCTGTCGTGAGCCGAGGAGTGAAGGTGGGAAGACTCTTCAGGCAGCAGAGTCCTTATTAAGATTTGCTTACTCGGAGACCTCTCTCTCGAAAATGTAGCGAAAGCAGTTTTTTAAGAGGAAAAATTGACTGATCATTTGGATTTTTCTTTAGTTTAGTTTTGTTTTTTTTTTAAACAATTTTATTGAAAACTCCTTTACATGGTATAAAATTCACCCATGTAAAATGCACTGATTCTCACTACCTTTACCTAATTGTGCAATTAACACAGTAAATTCATATTAGGGCACTTTCTTCTCTCCAGTAAGATCCATTTTGTCCATTTACAGCTAATCATGATCCACTTACCCCTCCCTTCCTCCTGGCAAATACCAGTCTCTTTCTGGTTAAATCTGCTTTTTGAGACATTGCCCGTGAAGAACCCAGGCAGAATGTGCTCTCTTTCATTTAACTTATTGTTTGAGGTCGTCCACCCTCGGGTGTGGGCGTGTTAAGTTGCTTCAGTTGTGCTGACTCTTTGAGACCCCATGGACTGTAGCCCACCAGGCTCCTCTGTCTATGGGATTCTCCAGGCAAGAATATTGGAGTCGGTTGCCATGCCCTCCTGCAGGGGATCTTCCTGACCCAGGGCTCATACCCATGTCTCTGAGGTCACTTGCATTGGCAGGTGGGTTCTTTACCACTAGCACCACCTGGAAGCTCCATCTACTTTAGCATGTGTCCATAATTCCTTCATTTTCACCGCTGAACATTATTTCATGTAGGACACACCTCATTTTGTCAGTCCATTTACCAGCTGATGAGAGTGTAGGTTCTTGGGCTATTATAAATAATCTTGCTATGAACATCTATAAACATATATTTTCAATTCTTTTGTATATATTCCTATTCTTTTGTATATATTCATATTTTGTATATGACCAGTGGAATTTCTGGTCATATGGTATTTTTATATTTAACCTCTTAAGAACCCCCCAAACTCATTTCCAAAGTGTCTGCTACACGTTACATTTTCACCAGCAATGCATGAGGATTCCCATTTCTCATAACCTCATAGATATTTGTTATTGTCTGTCTTATTTATTTCAGCCATTCTAGTGGGTGAAATGTGGCATTTTGTGGTGGTTTTAGTTTGCATTTTCCTAATGTATGGACGATCTTTTCGTGTACTTATTGGCCATCTGTGTCTACTTGGGATAATAATCTGTTCATACTCTTTAGCATCCTCCACTTTTTTTTTTTTTGACTTGCAAAATTTGAGTTAGGAATATTCTTTTAAATTTTGGAGAGTGGGATTTTACCACATTTGTGCTATATCTTTGTGACACATATACTTCTCCTGTTTTGTTTTAATTTTCTTTCTAGTGTTCTCTGAACTGCAGAAGTTTTGAACTTTGAAGACAGCAAATTTATCATTATATTTCCTCTTCAGGAGTCCTATCTAAGAAATCTTTGTCTAAGAAAACATCTCTAAGATTTTCTGTTATGGTGTCATAAAAATTATTTTCAGTTCAGTTAAGTTCAGTCGCACAGTCATGTCCGACTCTTTGCGACCCCATGAATTGCAGCACGCCAGACCTTCCTGTCCAACACCAACTCCCGGAGTTCACTCAAACTCATGTCCATTGAGTCGGTGATGCCATCCAGCCATCTCATCCTCTGTCGTCCCCTTCTCCTCCTGCCCCCAATCCCTCCCAGCATCAGAGTCTTTTCCAATGAGTCAACTCTTTGCATGAGGTGGCCAAAGTACNGACTCATCCAGCTGAGCTAGGGACTTTCTCCATTTCCAGGATCATGTTCTGAGAGTCCACAGAGGTTGAACTGAGCAGACAGTGCTGTGTTACTGCCTTCTGTTCAGCTCATTATCACCATGACCTCTAGATTTCTCTCAGTACCAGCTCTAAATAAATTTAAAACGCGAATCCTTGGGTGTCAGGCATTGAGAAAGAATGTGGAATTTGCACTTGACCTCATATCTGTTTCTTCCAAGTTTATACTCAGTACATTATAATAGACAAAACAAATCTCAAGGAATTTCTATCTCAGTCTCATAGAGTCGATGAGGAATGATCCATGTAAATTAAAACGTGCCAGCTGTCTTTATTGTAGGGGAAAGCTTGGCTTCCTGTGTGGAGTACTGAGAACTGGGCTATTAGCCATTTTGAATTCACACACCTGAATGCAGAGTCTTGGAGTAGTGTAATTATTTTTTCAGAGCCCAGATTTGTGTTCTTACAGAGCTTACTTTCATCTCTTTAACCAAATCATGGCTCCACATGAAGAAACATGGATTGGCTTTGTATTAACCCAGTACTAAAGGCTTAGTACTAAAGGCCCCTGATATTATTGTCTCCATAGCCATGGTTCCAATGTTTAGCCATGTCTTCTGGTCTTAATAGCATGTGAAATTTTCTTGCCAAAAAAAATAAAAAAAAAAGAGAGAGAGGGAGAGAGAGATATCCTTCTGGACTTCTTGACAAAAGCATTGAGATTTGTTATCATTCCTTCAAAGAAAAAAATCCCTCCAACAGATCTTCTCTTTCTGGACTTAAATTCTTTATAACGTGAAAGGCAAATGGGAAGGTAGAGTTGGGATTTTCTCTTATTGAGTTGTTGATTTATCTCTATGATTTCCTGAGTCAGTAGCGTATCAGCTCATGTTCCTATAGTCCACTTAATGGGGCACATGGGAGAACTGTAGCTGTTACTGCCATCCCTGGCTGGGATTTTTAACAACAAAACAAAAGACCATGTTTGTGGTGCAGGGACATGAACGACAGTCACAGTGCTAAACACAGAGCATGCTCAGTTCTTTAACAAACATGCCTCCATTTCAGGCACGTTAGATGGAGAGGGTCGGCTCTCTAGATTTTGAGGTCTGAGTATCTTTGGGGAAAACTTTTGAATCAAGATTCAGCCATTATGATGCAAAGAATAAAACTATATATAAGTACTGAAAACAAAGGAATCACAGGAACCCTTTGTACAAAAAGTATTACTCCTTAGAAAGGAGATTTGCAGGTGGGAGGGTAGACTGTGGTTTTTAATAAACAAGAGAACATAACACGTTGGCCAAAAGATTCGTTGGTGTTGAACCCAATCATACAAGGCTTGTCTTGGCAGTCAAAAAATGGGTAGATCTCCATACTTGCCCTCCAGAATCTCCAAAGCTTCTTAACTGGGCTCAGGCATGCATTCAGTCCAGATGCCCTCAATAACCTCTTGCTTTCTTAAATCTGCCTCCTTGGAGCCAGCTCCCACTGTGTAAATGGTGGGCAGAGATACGTTCCAAAAACAGGGGAGGGGTGAGAAGCCTCGAATTGCCTGGGTCCAGCTTGTGGGTCAACCAGAGCAAGTCATTTCCTCTTGAAGGCTTCATCCAACAGAAGATGAAACAGAGAGGTTAAGTGACTTGCTTGAGGTCACAGTTGGCTAGTGGAGGCTCTAGTATTCAAATTCAGGCACTAAGGCTAGCAGAGATAAAGATGCCAGTCACAAAGGCACGCAGTACAGTCTCTCCTGATGAGAGATCTTCTAGGGAAATTGTGTATGTAATACCAGGACTAAGCTTCTCAACCCTGGCTACTCATCAGACATCTGCAAGATTTTTAAAATGCCCAATACCTTCTAGAGAGGGAATTGAAAGAAAAAAGTAAATAATTTGAATTGAAGCTATTTCTCTGCATTTTTGCAAGGACAGTTTATTGAAGATATGCCATTGTGTCGGGACTGCAGTAGTGTTCAAGGCTGACCACATTCTGATCTCAAGGAGCTTCTGTAACTGCAGACCATATGTACACAGAATTACACAAATTACTCAGAAGAAGTCTAGGTTGTTACATGAGTGTTTAATAGAAAGGTCTAATGGTGTCTGAAAATCAGAGAAAGTTTCCTGGAGGAAGTGACATTTGGGCCGACACTTGGAAAGACGTGTGAGGTTGGCTTATTATTTACCATATGTTGATCAAAGTAACATAATTCCATGAATACAAAGTGTCTTTTAGGGCAATGCAAAAGAATGTTCAAATTACCGCACAGTTGCACTCATCCCACACATCAGCAAAGTAATGCTCAAAATTCTCCAAGCCAGGCTTCAACAGTATGTGAACTATGGACTTCCAGATGTTCAAGCTGGATTTAGAAAAGGCAGAGGAACCAGAGATCAAATTGCCAACATCTGTTGGATCATCAAAAAAGCAAGACAGTTCCAGAAAAACATCTGTTTCGGCTTTATTTATACCTAAGCCTTCTTTGACTGTGTGGATGACAACAAACAGTGGAAAATTCTTCAAGAGATGACAATACCAGACCACCTGACCTGCTTCCTGAGAAATCTGTATGCAAGTCAAGAAGCAACAGTTAGAACTGGACGTGGAATAACAGACTGGTTCCAAATCAGGAAAGGAGTATGTCAGGGCTGTATATTGTCACTCTGGTTATTTAACTTACATGCAGAGTACATCATGAGAAATGCCAGAATGGATGAAGCACAAGCTGGAATCAAGATTGCTGGGAGAAATATCAATAACCTCAGATATGCAGATAACACCACACTTATGTCAGAAAGTGAAGAAGAACTAAAGAGCCTCTTGATGAAAGTGAAAGAGGAGAGTGAAAAAGCTGGCTTAAACTCAACATTCAGAAGACTAAGATCATGGCATCCAGTCCCATCACTTCATGGCAAATAGATGTAGAAATAATGGAAACAGTGTCAGACTTTATTTTTTGGGCTCCAAAATCACTGCAGATGATGACTGCAGCCATGAAATTAAAAGACACTTATTCCTGGGAAGAAAAGCTATGACCAATGTAGACAGCATAATAAAAAGCAGAGACATTACTATGCCCACAAAGGTCCATCTTGTCAAAGCTATAATTTTTCCAGTAGTCATGTATGGATGTGAGAGTTGGACTATAAAGAAGTCTGAATGGTGAAGAATTGATGCTTTTGAATTGTGGTGCTGGAGAAGACTCTTGAGAGTCCCTGGGACAGCAAGGAGATCCAATCAGTCAATCCTAAAGGAAATCAGTCCTGAATATTCATTGGAAGGACTGATGCTGAAGCTGAAACTCCAATACTTTGGCCATCTGATGTGAAGAACTGACTCATTTGAACAGACCCTGATGCTGGGAAAGATTGAAGGTGGGAGGAGAGGGGTATGACAGAGGATGAGATAACTGGATGGCATCACTGACTCAATGGACATGAGTTTGAGTAAGCTCTGGGAGTCAGTGATGGATAGGGAAGCCTGGCGTGCTGCAGTCCATGGGGTCACAAAGAGTCGGATATGACTGAGTGACTCCACTGAACTGAAAATAAATATGTTCAAAGTCAAGCTGGATGTGCTAGTGTATACTTTGGGCTAAAAGTTAATAATAATTGTTGGAATCAAAATAAGCATTATAGTGTAAGGCACTCTATTGTTATAGCATTATAGTGGAAGGCATATTTAGAATTTTCCCTGTCTCTGCCTCTGTTCACTCTCATCCAAAGGAGAATATGTAAGTGTCAACCATCTACTCCTTAAAGTGGAGGACAAAGTTTCCAGTTAGTGGAATTTTGTTAGCATTGTTTTCAGAAAGATGCTGGAAAATAATCCGTGTTCCTGCAAACACTGTGTCCACCATCACCCTCATTTAGGCCCCTGAATGAGCTTCTAGCTTCTAACTGGTCTTCTTAACACTGATTTTCTTCCCTAGTGAATCCATTCACCATGTACTACTAGAGTGAGCTCCCGGAAAAGCAAATCCGATGGTGACACATCTGATGATGATACTGTTCCTTAAACCATAACACAGCGAACAACACCACTGCTTGGTATATACCCTGAGGCAACCCAAACTGAAAGAGACACATGTTCCCCAGTGTTCATCAGAGCACTATTTACAATAGGTAGAACATAGGAGCAACCTATATGTCCATCAACAGATGAACTGATAAAGCAATTGTGATACATATATATATATAATGGAATGTTACTCAGCCATAAAAAGCAATACATTTGACTTGGTTCTAATGAGGTGGATGAACCTAGAAGCTGTTTTACAGAATGAAGTAAGTAAGAAAGAGATCATATATTAATTAAGGCATATATATGAAATAGAGAAAGACTGTACCGATGAACCTAACTGCAGGGCAGCAATGGAAACAGATAAACAGAAAAGACTTATGCACACAGGAGGAGAAGGAGAGGGTGGGATGAACTGAGAGAGCACTGAAATATTCACATTACCATATGTAAAATAGACAGCCAGTAGAAATTTGCTCTATGATGCAGGGAGCTCAAATTAGGTACTGTGACAACCTAGAAGGGTGGGATGGGGTAGGAGGGAGGTTCAAGAGGGAGGGGCCATGTGTATACCTATGGCTGATTCACGTTGATGTGTGGGAGAAACCAACACAACATTGTAAAGCAATTGTCATCCAATTTAAAATATATTTTAAAGTGTAAAACACACACTCACACACGCCCTTCATGATCAGCCTCTTTCCTCGACCTTGTCTTTGCAGTCAACTCAAAACACCCTTGAGCTGCAGATACTGTGAACAGTTTCTAGAGAAGACCACACTCTCTCACACTCCTGTGCCTTTACATTTACTGTCTCATCTATCAAAGTAGTTTCTCAGCCTCTAACCTCTACCTTGCTAATCCTTCAGTTCAGATCAGCTCAGTTCAGTTCAGTCGCTCAGTCGTGTCCGACTCTTTGCAACCCCATGAATTGCAGCACGCCAGGCCTCCCTGTCCACCACCATCTCCCGGAGTTCATTTAAACTCACATTCATCGAGTCCGTGATGCCATCCAGCCATTTCATCCTCTGTCGTCCCCTTCTCCCTCCTGCCCGCAATCCTTCCCAGCAGCAGAGTCTTTTCCAATGAGTCAGCTCTTCGCATGAGGTGGCCAAAGTACTGGAGCTTCAGCTTTAGCATCATTCCTTCCAAAGAAATCCCAGGGCTGATCTTCAGAATGGACTGGTTGGATCTCCTTGCAGTCCAAGGGATTCTCAAGAGTCTTCTCCAACACCACAGTTCAAACGCATCAATTCTTTGGCGCTCAGCCCTCTTCACAGTCCAACTCTCACATCCATACATGACCACTGGAAAAACTGTAGCCTTGACTAGATGGACCTTTGTCGGCAAAGTAAGGTCTCTGCTTTTGAATATGCTATCTAAGTTGGTCATAACTTTTCTTCCAAGGAGCTAACCCTTACTTATTCTTAAATATTCAGGTCTACCTTCAGCTTCTTCAGGAAATCATTTCTTCTTGCCCCAGTCTCAGCAAGATTTCTGTCCTACACATTCTCATTGCACCTGGCACGTCTCTCTCATAGACTTATCTAACACCATCAAATTGATGCCTCTAGCCATGTGTGGATATTTAAATTTACAAAGTAAACTGTCATTGCTACTGTGGGAAACAGCATGGTGGTTCCTCAAGAAATTAAAAATAGAGCTACCATATGATCCAGCAATGCCGCTTCTGGGTTTGCATCTCAAGGATACAAAGTTATTACGTCAAAGAGAAAGCTGTACTTCCAGTTCATTGCAGCATCACTCAAAACAGTCGATTGGAAA
>SJYA01003263.1:1614487-1667766 GCA_006410615.1 Neotragus moschatus
CTTCAATTTTGGAAAAATGATAACTCTGATATCATTCCACAGTCTTTGGAAGAGGCGTTTACTGCCTCAGGAATCCCAACAAATCATTCCAGCCTCCTGTCAGTCTCCAATGACACCATTTAAGAAGAAGTGGAGGTAAGAAATAAAAAATAATGTAACCCTGTGAGGGAAGAAGACACAGAGTTGCCAAATGCTGTTGTCTGACAAGGTGTCTCTAGAGAGACTAGGATGAAAACCACACAAATTACTGAAAGCAATTTAAGGAATTGGAGACCCTTCAAGTGTGGGAAAGGAAGGTGTAAAGGATTGTGTGGTCTGGAGCAATCTGTTCTTTTTCGCAAGAACATGTGGTAAAGGTGGTTAGCTAAGTGAGTTTGTATATTTGCAAAAAAATGACTTCTTAATCTGAGAAAGAAGGGTCAGGCCAGTCACACTGCATGCGGTGGGGCAGGGGCGAGTGCAGAGTTTGCTTTGCGTAGTTGCAGGGTTTCGTGGCAGGGTCCTTCCATCCCTGCCTTAATCAGACATTGTCCTTGCCTCGACCTTGCAAAAAGGGTCTTTACATTGCCTGCAGCTGTCTGAGCCATGCAGCTTCTGAAATACTGTGTCTTTGTGAAAAGGCACTGCTGTCTGCCATCGTAACATAAGAAGCACACATGTATTCTTTGTATGCAAGCAGCCTCCTATCAGTTCAAGGGGTACAAAGAAGACACATTCTCCACCTGTTTCTACTCTTGTGCCACACTTAGGTGTTTTTTGTTTTTTTCCTTAGGATGTGGCTCTTGGAAAGTGTGAGATCCAGCTTTATCATAGTTTGTTGATGGAGAGAAAGCACTCAGAATTTAACTCATCTTTTGCCTTGGTGACTTAGATCTCAGTACGTGCGTGTGTGCTAACTTGCTTCGGTCATGTCCAGCTTTATGACTCTGTGGACTGTAGCCCGCCAGGCTCCTCTATCCATCAGATTCTCCAGGCAAGAAGACTGGAGGAGGTTGCCATGCCCTCCTCCAGGGAATCTTCCCAACCCAGGGATTGAACCCATGTCTCTTATGTTTTCTGAATGAGCAAGCAAGTTCTTTACCACTATTGCTGCCAGGGAAGCCCAAAGCTTAGTACACCTAAACTCAACTTTTTGCTCTTCTAATTAATAGGTTGGAGTGAGAGAGGAGAAATGGAAAGAGTGAGCCCCACCCTCTTCTCGATATCTTGTGTGTCTCTGGCACATCTGATTTGTTTATGGAGGGGTGTTGTCATGCTGGTAAGAATCATCAGTGGCTTGAATCCTCAGAAAGGACCCGAGGGTGATTTTCTCATAATTTCAGCTCCTGGGTTATGCCACATTCTCTTTGAGTGCCCTTGACATTTCTGGTTCTCAGTTTCCTTTTTTAAAATAAGAGGGATGGACTTTATAGATGTCGTCAAAGGTTCCTTGTACTTCTAACACTTTACAATTCTATGACTTATTTATGGTTGGCCCTGCACAGTGTGGATGAGGACACAGGGAGAAGCTAATAAGAGGAGGGGAAGGAGGTGAAATTTATCAAGGGCTTCCAGTGTGCTGAGCACGGGGTTGAGCACTGCATCCATGTGATATTCTTTCATCCCCAGCTATGGGGTAAAAAGTCCTACTCCCAATATAAGATGAAGAGACGGGTCAGAGATAAATAAGTGGCCTTCAAGCCAGTGCGCTACAGAATCAGAGAAGGATCACAGCTTTCTTTGACTCCCAAGTCCAGCCCCTTTCTAATTCTGCTTCATCACTACCCTCCTGCCCACAACTATGCTCATGGCCTGGGCTGTCTCCCATCTGGCCTGACCCTCTGATCTGAGGGTGTCGCAAGAGGTCATGGAAAGGACTCGACCACCAATTAACCAGTGAGCTGGACCCTGGCCATAGGAGGCTCCATACTCCTCCCTGTCCTTGTAAAGTCAAAGTACTCTCTGTTCATCATTCCCACAGTGGGAGACCATTGCAAGGATGCAGCCATAAGACAGCAAGGTGCTATTGAGANAGGACTGATTTCCTTTAGGATTGAGTGATTAGATCTCCTTGCTGTCCCAGGGACTCTCAAGAGTCTTCTCCAACACCACAGTTCAAAAGCATCAATTCTTTGGCACTCAACTTCCATTATAGTCCAACTCTAACATCCATACATGACTACTGGAAAAACCATTGTTTGACTAGATGGATCTTTGTTGGCAAAATAATTTCTCTGCTTTTTAGTATGCTATCTAGGTTGGTCATAACTTTTTCTAAGCAGCAAGCATCTTTTAATTTCCTGGCTAAAGTCACCATCTGCAGTGATTTGGAGCCCAAGAAAATAAAGTCTCTCACTGTTTCTGTTGTTTCGCCATCTATTTGCCATGAAGTGATGGGGCCAAATGCCATGATCTTAGCTTTCTGAATGTTGAGTTTTAAGCTAACTTTTTCACTCTCCTCCTTCACTGTCATCAAGAGTCTCTTTATTTCTTCTTTGCTTTCTGCCATAAGGGGGGGGGTGTCATCTGCACATTTGAGGTTGCTGATATTTCTCCCAGCAATCTTGATTCCAACTTGTGTTTCATCCAGTTCAGCACTTCTCATGATGTATTCTGCATAGAAGTTGAATAAGCAGGGTGTCCATATACAGCCTTGACATACATCTTTCTGGATTTGGAACCATTCTGTTCCATGTCCAGTTCTAACTGTTGCTTCCTGACCTGCATACAGATTTCTCAAGAGACAGGTAAGGTGGTCTGGTATTCCTGTCTCATTAAGAATTTTCCACAGTGTCTTACAATTCACACAGTCAAAGGCTTTGACATAGTGAATAAAGCAGAAATAAATGTTTTTCTGGANAGTTCTAACTGTTGCTTCCTGACCTGCATACAGATTTCTCAAGAGACAGGTAAGGTGGTCTGGTATTCCTGTCTCATTAAGAATTTTCCACAGTGTCTTACAATTCACACAGTCAAAGGCTTTGACATAGTGAATAAAGCAGAAATAAATGTTTTTCTGGAACTTTCTTGCTTTTTTTGATGATCTAACAAATGTTGGCAATTTAATCTGTGGTTCCTCTGCTTTTTCTAAATCCAGATTGAACAACTGGAAGTTCACTATTCATGTACTATTGAAGCCTGGCTTGGAGAATTTTGAGCACTACTTTACTAGCATGTGAGTTGAGTGCAAGTGTGCTATAGTCTGAGCATTCTTTGGCATGGCCTCTCTTTGGGACTGAAATGAAAACTGTGGCCACTGCTGAGTTGTCCAATTAGCTTCAGTTTAAGCTTTTTTGGTAACTGTCTTAGTGGAGCAGCAATATTTTCTGTGATTCCTTGTGTTTCTATCTGAGTTCACAAAGTTTGAAGGGGAAGTCACTGCCAAGTCCCTTCTTTCTTCACAGTGAAATATTTTCTCTAAGTTAGATTTGTGTGCTCTCAATTTTCCTGTGCTACTATTTAAGCCATTTTATACAGCTTCTATTTATTGTTTTACTGTCTCTCTTCCATATCTAATGGCCTTTACACATGACCTCACTAACTGATACCCACACTGCTTGGTATTTGCAACAAGGATTTCCAGTTACATAGAGCAAAAATGGGAAACACACTTCAAAAGGTGACATCGGATTCTACTTTATAGCACAATAGAGCCCAGTCATTTACTTTTTTCACTTTTCTTTATCTGAATTTATGTAAGCATAAAACCACTCCTCAGTCAGTCTATCTCATCAAGAAGCTTTCATAAGCCTCTTATCCTTCTCCAAGAGAGGATAGAAAGATTGAAAACCACAATCACAATCACCGATCTAATCACATGGACCACAGCCTTGTCTAACTCAGTGAAACTATGAGCCACATCATGTAGGGCCACCCAAGACGGACGGGTCATGGTGGAGAGTTCTGACAAAATGTGGTCCAGTGGAGAAGGGAATGGCAAACCACTTCAGTATTCCTCCCTTGAGAACCCCATGAACAGTGTGAAAAGGCAAAAAGATAGGACACTGAAGGACGAACTCCCCAGGTCAGTAGGTGCCCAATATGCCACTGGAGATCAGTGGAGAAATAACTCCAGAAAGAATGAAGAGACGGAGCCAAAGCAAAAACAACACCCAGCTGTGTATGTGACTGGTGATGGAAGTAAAGTCCATTGCTGCAAAGAGCAATATTGCATAGGAACCTGGAATGTTAGGTCAATGAATCAAGGCAAATTGGAAGTGATCAAACAGAAGATGGCAAGAGTGAATGTCAACATTTTAGGAATCAGTGAACTAAAATGGACTGGAATGGATGAATTTAACTCAGATGACCATTATATCTACTACTGTGGGCCAGAATCCCTTAGAAGAAATGGTATAGCCATCACAGTCAATAAAAGAATCCTAAATGGAGTACTTGGATGCAATCTCAAAAACAACAAATGATCTCTGTTCATTTCCAAAGCAAACCATTCAATACCACAGTGATGCAAGTCTATGCCCAACCAGTAATGCTGAAGAAGCTGAAGTTGAACGGTTCTATGAAGACCTACAAGGCCTTCTAGAATTAACACCCCCCAAAATATGTCCTTTTCATTAGATGGCACTGGAATGCAAAAGTAGGAAGTCAAGAAATACCTGGAGGAACAGGCAAATTTGGCCTTAGCGTACAGAATGAAGCAGGGAAAAAGCTAATAGAATTTTGCCAAGAAAATGCACTGGTCAAAGCAAACACCCTCTTCCAACAACACAAGAGAAGACTCTACACATGGACATCACCAGATGGTCAACACCGAAATCAGATTGATTATATTCTTTGCAGCCAAAGATGCAGACCCTCTATATAGTCAGCAAAAACAAGACCAGGAGCTGACTGTGGCTCAGGTCATGAACTCCTTATTGCCAAATTCAGACTTCAATTGAAGAAAGTAGGGAAAACCACTCGACCATTCAGGTATGACCTAAATCAAATCCCTTATGATTATACAGTGGAAGTGAGGAATACATTTAAGGGCCTAGATCTGATAGACAGAGTGACTGATGAACTATGGACAGAAGTTTGTGACATTGCACAGGAGACAGGGATCAAGACCATCCCCAAGAAAAAGAAATGCAAAAAAGCAAAATGGCTGTCTGGGGAGGCCTTACAAATAGCTGTGAAAAGAAGAGAAGTGAAAAGCAAAGGAGAAAAGGAAAGGTATAAGCATCTGAATGCAGAGTTCCAAAGAATAGCAAGGAAAGATAAGAAAGCCTTCCTCAGTGATCAGTGCAAAGAAACAGAGGCAAACAACAGAATGGGAAAGACTAGAGATCTTTTCAAGAAAATTAGAGATACCAAGCGAGCATTTCATGCAAAGATGAGCTTGATAAAGGACAGAAATGGTATGGACCTAACAGAAGTAGAAGGCATTAAGATGAGGTGGCAAGAATACACAGAAGATCTGTACAAAAAAGATCTTCATGACCCATATAATCATGATGGTATGATCACTCACGTAGAGCCAGACCTCTTGGAATGTGAAGTCAAGTGGGCCTTAAGGAAGCATCACTACGAACAAAGCTAGTGGAGGTGATGGAGTTCCAGTTGAGCTATTTCAAATCCTGAAAGATGATGCTGTGAAAGTGTTTCACTCAATATGCCAGCAAATTTAGAAGTTCAGCAGTAGCCACATCAATGGAAAAGGTCAGTTTTCATTCCAATCAAAAAGAAAGGCAATGCCAAAGAATACTCAAACTACCGCACAATTGTACTCATCTCACACACTATCAAAGTAATGCTCAGTATTCTGCAAGCCAGGCTTCAACAATACGTGAACCGTGAACTTCCAGTTATTCAAACTGGATTTAGAAAAGGCAGAGGAACCAGAGATCAAATTGCCAACATATGCTGGATCATTGAAAAACCAAGAGAGTTCCAGAAAAACATCTATTTCTGCTTTACTGACTCTGCCAAAGCCTTTGACTGTGTGGATCACAATAAACTGTGGAAAATTCAGAAAGAGATGGGAATACCAGACCACCTGACCTGCCTCTTGAGAAGTCTGTATGCAGGTCAGGAAGCAACAGTTAGAACTGGANATTTCTGCTTTACTGACTCTGCCAAAGCCTTTGACTGTGTGGATCACAATAAACTGTGGAAAATTCAGAAAGAGATGGGAATACCAGACCACCTGACCTGCCTCTTAAGAAATCTGTATGCAAGTTGAGAAGCATCATTTCAAACTGGACATGGAACAACAGACTGGTCCCAAATAGGAAAAGGAGTACGTCAAGGCTATATATCGTCACCGTGCTTATTTAACTTATATGCAGAGTACATCATGAGTAACGCTGGGCTGGATGAAGCACAAGCTGGAATCAAGATTGCTGGGAGGAATATCAATAACTTCAAATATGCAGATGACACCCCCTTTATGGCAGAAAGTGAAGAATTAGAGAACCGCTTGATGAAAGTGAAAGATGAGAGTGAAAATGTTGACTTAAAGCTCAACATTCAGAAAACAAAGATCATGGCATCTGGTCCCATCACTTCTTGACAAATAGTGGAGAAACAGTGGAAACAGTAGCAGACTTTATTTTCGGGGACTCCAAAATCACTGCAGATGGTGACTTTAGCCAGGAAATTAAAAGATGCTTGCTCCTTAGAAGAAAAATTATGACCAGCCTAGACAGCATACTAAAAAGCAGAGAAATTACTTTGCCAACAAAGGTCCATCTAGTCAAATAATGGTTTTTCCAGTAGTCATGTATGGATGTGAGAGTTGGACTATAAAGGAAGTTGAGTGCCAAAGAATTGATGCTTTTGAACTGTGGTGTTGGAGAAGATTCTTGAGAG
The DNA here is from genome assembly GCA_006410615.1 of Neotragus moschatus. Taxonomy (NCBI): domain Eukaryota; kingdom Metazoa; phylum Chordata; class Mammalia; order Artiodactyla; family Bovidae; genus Neotragus; species Neotragus moschatus. The sequence goes on from SJYA01003263.1 coordinate 1,621,280, forward strand.
TCCCTGGGACAGCAAGGAGATCCAATCAGTCAATCCTAAAGGAAATCAGTCCTGAATATTCATTGGAAGGACTGATGCTGAAGCTGAAACTCCAATCCTTTGGCCACTTGATATGAAAAACTGACTCATTTGAAAAGACCCTGATGTTGGGAAAAATTGAAGGCAGGAGGAGAAGGGGACAACAGAGGAAGAGATGGTTGGATGGCATCACCAACTCAATGAACATGAGTTTGAGTTAGCTCTGGGAGTTGGTGATGGACTGCGAGGCCTGGCGTGTTGCAGTCCATGGGGTCGCAAAAAGCCTGACACGACTGAGTAATCAAACTGAACTGAAAACCAACCAGGTCTAATAGGGTTTCATAATGCAATCAGAGCCCAGGTTATAGCTATATAATAACTGTAAAAGTCAATTTTATTGATTCATCTTACGTTTCACAAACTCTTTACACGTGTTATATCTCTCGCTTCACACAACCACACATCAAGAGGATAGTATTGTCACTGCATTGTGAATGAGGAAACTGAGGTTCAGAAAGATTGAATGGCCTTTTCACGTTTTTATCATCAGTCAAGTGTAGAAGGATCTCTGCCCAGATTTGTTTATTTTTAATAATAATGCCACTTGCAGCAACGTAGATGGACTGAGAGGCTGTCATAGTGAGTGAAGTAAGTCAGAGAAAAAGAAGTATGATAGCCTTTATATGTGGAATCTAAATAGATGTGATACAAATGAATTTCTTTACAGAAGAGACTCAGAGATGTAGAGACCCAGTTTATGGGTGCCGGGGTGGGTGGGGGTGGCAGACAGTGAGAAGAGATAGGGAGTTCGGGATGGACATGTACACTCTGCTCTATTTAAGGTGGATAACCAGCAAGGATCTACTGTAGCACACAGGGAACTCTGCTCAATGTTATGTGGCAGTCCCAATGGGAGGGAAGTTTGGGGGGAAATGGATACCTATATATGTATGGCTGAGTCCCTTTGCTGTTCACCTGAAATTATCACAACATTGTTAACTGGCTATCCTACTCTGCTAAGTTGCTTCAGTTGTGTCCGATTCTGTGCGACCTCATAGACAGAAGCCCACCAGGCTCCCCCCATCCCTGGGATTCTCCAGGCAAGAACACTGGAGTGGGTTGCCATTTCCTTCTCCAATGCATGAAAGTGAAAAGTGAAAGTGAAGTCGCTCAGTTGTGTCTGACTCTTAGCGACGCCATGGACTGCAGCCTACCAGGCTCCTCCGTCCATGGGATTTTCCAGGCAAGAGTACTGGAGTGGGGTGCCATTATATGTCAATATAAAATTTAAAATTTCTTAAAAAAATACCCCACAAGCCATTTTCCCCCCCTCTGTATGACTTCATTCTGAAAGTAAATTATATGTAGCAATTCTGTACTAGTACCAAATATCCAATGAGTTAAATCTACCAAAAAACAGAGCCTCCAGGCAGACACTTGAATGTAGGTTCACAATGAGTATGTGACTATGGGCACATCACAAATGAAAGGTGAAGGGAAATTCAATATTCAATATTCAATAAATGGTGCTGGGAAAATAGGCTAGGTTTACAAGGAAAAAAGAAATCAATGTAGATCTTCCTATAAAACTAAACATCAAAGTAAAATCTAGATGAATTAAAGACTCCCATTAAAAAGACAGTAAATTGGAAGAAAATATAAATGAATAACTGCCCAATCCATGATATGGCAAAAACTTCCCTACTTAAGACTAATAAGAAAGACCTCAAAAGCAGCAATCAATATACTTGACTAAATAACACTTTAAACTTTATATCAAAACCATAAACAACCAGTAATAAAAGAAGAAAACATTTGGAACACGTATGGCATAAAAAGCTTAACACCCTTGATATAGAAAACCATATGAGTCAATGAGAAATCACTAAAACAGTTAAGTAGGGAGAATAAAGGGGCACATAAATATCTGAAAATATTAAACTATTAATCAAAAATATACATTCAAAGAAGGAATTTACTTTAGAGAATTAGATATACAATGTTTGTTTGGGTCCAGAGAGACAGACATTTTAATTCACAAACACATGCATAAACTAATGTAGGCCTTTTAAGAATATGGTTGAACAGCATGTATAAAGAACAGGAAAAACAGTCATATCTTTTAACCTAATAATATGCTTTTAGCGATTTATCCCAAAAGTAACTAAATGTGAAGGATATATCATAAAATGTCAATTAAAACCTTATTTAAGAAAACACCGGGGAGTGGGAGGGAGGCTCAAGATGGAGGGGATATAAATATACACTTATAGTTGATTCATGCTTGTACAGCAGAAATCAACACATTATAAAATAATTATTATCTTCTAATTAAAAAAATACATTGTAGGAGAAAACCTGCCTATCAAGGTTATAATTGTCATGGCAAAGAACAAAGCTTTGTACCAGCTAGTAGCTTTAAAACACTGGTTGAGTGGTGGGATTAATGACGGATCACAGCCTCATATACAATAGCTGATGAACAGTTAGGTACATTATAGTATATCCAAATAATTAAATATAATCATGAAAATAAGTGTTTTGAAGAATTTTAAATGGAAAAACACTATGATGTAGCATTTTAAGAAAAAGGATATGAATTATACATGCAGTATGATAGTGTATTGGAGAAGGCAATGGCACCCCACTCCAGTACTTTTGCCTGGAAAATCCAATGGATGGAGGAGCCTGGTGGGCTGCAGTCCATGGGGTCAGTAAGAGCTGGACACGACTGAGCGACTTCACTCTCACTTTTCGCTTTCCTGCATCGGAGAAGGAAATGGCAACCCCCTCCAGTGTTCTTGCCTGGAGAATCCCAGGGATGGGGGAGCCTGGTGGGCTGCCATCTATGGGGTCACACAGAGTCTGACACGACTGAAGCGACTTAGCAGCAGCAGCATGATAGTGTATGTATAAATATACTACAAATACATACATCCATATCATCTCAGCAATTTATTTCCTGGAGTTGGAATTATGGAGAATTATTATTTCCTGGATGATGTTGTTTTCTGTATTTTTCAGTTTTCGCAGCATATGACACATTTAATTTTTTTTTTAAGTACACAGAAAAATAAATAAATAAATAAAAAAGTACACAGAGTAGTCTGAAAAGATTCATGTTAAAAAAAATTAATCATGATTGTCTCCAGGTGGTGAGATGTTTTCAATTTTTGTAGATTTCTATAATCAACTTGTATTACTTTTAATCAGGAAAAATGCTTATATTCTATAAATGTTCTTATTCTATTAATAAACAGATTGTCAATCAATAGCATGAAAAGGTGAGCAGTGAAACTTAGGACCATCACAAAGTCAAGGTTAGTGACAGGTGTGCAGCAAAGTGAGACTCTTATCAGAGTGACTGATTGATTGCATCAGTAGTCCCAATTCTTCACACCTCCCAAATCAGTTGTCCCTGCCATGTGTCTTTCACTGCTCTTCCACTCTTAACTCTGGTCTTGGCCTTGTGTTTTGTCTTAGTCAGTGAATTTGCAAATACAGCCTAAGTAAAGCTTGNAGTGAGACTCTTATCAGAGTGACTGATTGATTGCATCAGTAGTCCCAATTCTTCACACCTCCCAAATCAGTTGTCCCTGCCATGTGTCTTTCACTGCTCTTCCACTCTTAACTCTGGTCTTGGCCTTGTGTTTTGTCTTAGTCAGTGAATTTGCAAATACAGCCTAAGTAAAGCTTGAAATGGGCCAGTTTCCCCCAGGATGCCTCCGTGAGAACATATTCCATCCTTATTGCTGGAGATAAGAGACCCATCATCACCTTTGTGACCTCAGCTCACCCCCAGCTGACAACCAAATGAGAGAGAGGACTCAGCTCAGGTCAGAACCCCCAGGTAATCCAGCTAAAGCAGTGATCCAAAGACCTGTGAGCTACATAAACATGGCTGTAATCCACTGAGTTCTGGGGTAGTTGGCTCCACAGCAGTATTGTGACAATGGGTTCTGATGCAAGGGGGTGCCATGACTATGAATTGATTAGAATCACTACAAAATCCCCTGTTTCACTGTGAAGATATTTATCTCTTCAAGGCTTGCTGAAAGCAGGATGAAACAATCCTCTGGACAATTGACTTCCCATTGCTCAGATATCTTTCTATCCAATCAACTCATAGCCTACAAAGTACACAGATTTCATGGGGGGGAAATGCCCCTAATAAAATACATGGACACTCAAATTCTTGGAAGGATTTTCATATCCATCCCCCCTAAGGCACTAATGCACTGACATTCAACTAATGCATCTCTTAGAAGTTTAGTTAGCATTAAAATTTCTCCATGATTTCAGTCAAAGTGTGGCAATGGCAAGCTGCAATTCCTGTGAGCTGAGAGTAGACCATGAAATCTGGGCAGCATACTAGGGTGCAGGCATCCAATGGCTCTTCGTAGCAAAACAAACCCTGACTCTGGCTGTTGCTATCATTTTGCCACAGTTCTTTAACCTTCAGCACAAAGCATGAAACCAAGTGCCTGAATCAGAGGAGTGCCAAAATTTGAAGGTGGAAATCCACTAGTTATGAACTCATTAAATCTCATTAAGTTTCTATCCAAAGACTGTTCCAGGGGGAAAGGACCTTATCAGTCTGGCAGGCATACTGGGCTGTCAAAGACAGAGGTCATCATCTATTTGAATCACAAAAGTAAAGAATAAAACCTCCATTTACTGAGCAACTAGACTGTATGAAGATTGCACTATTTTCTACACAATGATATCAAAAGACTACTGTAAGATAACTGTTATTCCCTCCCTTTTGTAGGAATGTCAAACAAATATACTGTCTGAGGTTCAGAGAGGCCAGGAAATGTGCCAGGTCACAGGCTGGTCCCTGCCAGAGTCTGCTCACACCATGTGCTGGGACTGGAAGACCCATTCTTTCACACTCAGCTCATGTACTTCCTGTGATTAGCTCATTTACTTCCTGTGACTAGCTCATTTACTTCCTGTGACTAGCTCATTTACTTCCTGTGACTACCTTACAATGAGCAGACAAGCTGATGTTCACGTATCTTGTATCTTGGAAGTTACATTGAGCCTTGTCAATCAACAAACTGGCATTTTGAGTTTTAAATAAAATATAATTTCTAATGAGCCCAGTTTTGTGCTCCAGAGTCTCTTTCATTTGACACACAGAAAGGACTTTTATATTTGCCTTTCATATATCTCCAATAACCTTAAAACATTCCAAAAAATATAAATTCTCACCTAGCAATCTGTAGTCACTTTAATATGAAGACTTAAAGGACTGTGAGTTTTCTTCATCTGCTATTTAACATACGGTACCTTCTGATTCTGTGAGTATAATATGATAATTACAAATTATATGATTTAATTATGTTTACCATGCTGTTCGTGGGCTCATGATTATAAAAACAAGAAATATGATCCCCACATAGCTAGTAAGCTTTATTTTGTATCAAAGCAAATATCACTCTTTCCTCATTTCATTCTGCCTCTTCTTTCCTCCCTCCCCATCTCCTGCCTGAGTCAATTTTGGCCAAATAGACCCCAGCACAGCACACTGTTCTATGGACTGCCCCCTTCTTTTTCCTGCCAAGCCCTGTACACAGTGAACTGTCTCCAGGGAAGATTTTAATAAAGAAATCACATTAAGATATTAATTTATAGCAGCTTAAAATCTTAGTCTTTCCAGATTGAATATGTCTTAATAGGGGCAGTGGTAAATCAACTTAAAAACTAAAACTCTGGCAGAAGAAATTCTAGCATGAAGTGAAAGCTTCTGAGTTGAAATACTTTTAGAAGTGACTCTTTTTCCTGATGCCCCTCAGCTCACGTCACTCGAGTCCTGTTTGTCTCTGTGGCACCTTTTTTTCACCCATAGCAGTAAGTCATGTGGAGACCGCAAACAAAACAAACCAAAATAGTCTTGCTTTCCCAAAGCCAAGAGAAACCAAACTTGAAACTCAAAACTGCAGATTGCATTCTAAGTGCTTTCCTATAATTTTATTTTCTGTGACAACATTTTGGTCTGAGTCAAGCTTGCCTGCTTTAAGATATTTGGAGCAAAATAAGAGCAGTAACTACAGCTCATTATGATGACAATGGGACGAATTTAAGAGAACGAGACATACTGGGTCCACACATACTCAGTGCTCCATTGAAAAATGTGAGGTAGAGAATAGGAAGTTAGTTGCTGAATGTGTAACGAGTGAACATTTACACATACACACACAAATCGCACACACTCCCGTTCCATGCATACAGACACATATACACTGACTGCCTAATATGCAAAGATAGGCACACATACTTAACATGGAAACCAAACTCATTTTCTGAGATTTGGGAAACAAACATTTTTATATATCATGCTTACTCCTCACTGTGTGTAGTTTACCTTTCTGAAAGATCCCAGCGAGGGGGGCAAAACCATGCCAGTTCCTTTTACTTTCTCACAAAATTATAAATCTGATCAATTGACAGGCTGATGGATGCATTTTTTTTAGGGAATTTTAATCCCCTAAATGTTTGCAGTAGTTACTATATAACAATCCTAAATCTTGAGGAAGTTATGACCCAAGAACCTCTCTGATAAATTAAATCTGGAATACATCTAATTCCATTAGGTTTCTCTTTGCTTAAGGATAATCCCTAGCATGTCTCCAACCTTTTCCAAGGTCCTCAGGCCAACTGGACCCAAAACTAACATGCCCTGACAATTCTGGCTTTAGAGGTATTTCTGGATTTAGGGCTGTAGAGAAATAGTGTAGAAAAGGGAGAGAATTAAGTACAACTTAAATGCTGTGTCCTTCACACCTACCCAGGTCTTCATCCCACTTCAGTTTTATAAATTTGGAGCAGCACCAGCTACCAAATGCCTAGATTAAATTATGATACCACTAAATAAGTCTCTAGCACAGACATAGGATAAGAGACAATCAGATGTCATAAATTAGCCCTTATTTACAAAATTCTCTTGGAAAAGTATTTGATTAACACTAGATACTGTGGAAGAAAGATTATTTTATTCATTCTCCATTCAACCAATGTCTATGGAGACTTACTGTGTGCCACACACTATTCTAGGTCCTATGCATGAAACAGTTAACAAACTAGTATTAAGAAAAAAAATCCCACTGACATTAAACTTCCATCTCATTGAGAAAAACAAATATCATATATTAATACATACATGTGGAATCTAGAAAAATAATACAGATGAACTACTTGCAAGGCAGCCAGAGATGCAGACGTAGAGACTGGACAGGGATATGGGGTGGGGGATGACCTGGGAGACTGGATTGGTGTATGTGCACTGTCGTGTGTAAAGCAGCTAGTGGGGAAGCTGCTGTGTAGCAAAGGGAGCTCAGATCCGTGCTCTGTGATGATCTAGAGGGCTGGATTCAGGCCAGATCAGTTGCTTAGTCATGTCCCACTCTTTACGACCCCATGGACTGCAGCAAGCCAGGCTTCCTTGGCCATCATCAACTCCCAGAGCTTGCTCAGGCTCATGTCCATTGAGTTGGTGATGCCATCCAGCCATCTCACCCTTTGTCGTCCCCTTCTCCTCCTGCTTTCAATCTTTCCCAGAATCAGAGTCTTTTCTAGTGANATATATATGTATAGATAAGCTTAATATACATACATCTCCCCTCTCTGTCAGCTGACATGGCCTAAAAATAATAGTGTCCCAGTAACAAAGAGCACATTTGGGGCCTAGATCTTGTTTTCCAATACCATTTTCCATTAAAAGGGACAGAGCTTTTAGATAAATGGCCGATTCTAAGACTGGGAAGGAAACATACAAGATTAGCCTGGAGCATGTTGCAATACCAGGAAAGAAGTGCTCAAAGTAAATAAGCAAACAACATGAACAAAAATAACACAGTAATAGGGGAATGTCACAAAGACACAAAAGACAAATAAAAGAGCTCCCAAAGCCCAAAGCTGGAGCAAGTTGAGCAATAAAATAAATAATATACTATTGGATTATAACTCAAGCATAAAATAATTATCCATGAATCCATACTGATATAAATAGCTGAATAAAAATATGAGAAAAGAGGTGAACAGTGAAGGATCTCAGCCATATACATATATCCATCCTCTCACAATCTCCCCTCCCATCTGTGCTGCCACATAACATTGAATTCCTTGTGCTTTATGGTAGATCCCCGTTAGTTATCCATTTTAAATACAGCAGTGTGTACATGTCTATTGGCTATTGTTGTTCAGTTGCTCAGTTGTGTTCGACCTTGCATCCCCATGGATTGCAGCATGCCAGGTTTCCCCGTCCCTCACCATTTCCCGAAGCTTACTCAAACTCATGTCCATCAAATCAGTGATGCCATCCAACCATCTCATCCTCTGTTGTCCCCTTCTCCTCCTGCCTTTTATCTTTCCCAGCATCAGAGTCTTTTCTAATGAGTCAGCTCTTTGCATCAGGTGGCCCAAGCATTGGAGCTTCAGCCTCAGCATCAGCCCTTTAAGGCTGGTTTCCTTTAGAACTGACTGGTTTGATCTCTGCCATTCAAAGGGCTTTCGAGAGTCTTCTCCAACACCACATTTCAAATGCATCAATTCTTCTTCATGGCCATCTTCCTTATGGTCCAACTCACATCCATAATGACTACTGGAAAAACCAAAACTTTGACTGGACAGACCTTTGTTGGCAAAGTAATGTCTGCTTTTTAATACATTGTCTAGGTTTATCATAACTTTTCTTCCAAGGAGCAAGTGTCTTTTAATTCCATAGCTGCAGTCACCATCTGTAGTGATTTAGGAGCCCAAGAAGATAAAATCTGTCACTGTTTCTATTGTTTCCCCATCTCTTTGCCATGAAGTGATGGGACCAGATGCCATAATCTTAGTTTTTTGAATGTTGAATTTCAAGCCAGCTTTTTCACTCTCCTCTTTCACCTTCATCAAGAGGCTCTTTAGTTCCTCTTTGCTTTCTGCCATAAGAATGTGTCATCTGCATATCTGAGGTTATTGATATTTCTCCTGCAATTGGCTTACCCTAATGTAAACTTAGGCTTCCTCAGTGGCTCGTCTGAAAAAGAATCCACCTGCCAACAAAAGAGACCCAAGAAATGACGGTTCCACTCCTGGGTCAGGAAGATCCCCTGGAGAAGAAAATGGCAACCCATTCCAGTATTCTGGCCTGGAAAATCCGATGGACAGAGGAACCTCACGTTCTAAAGTCCATAGGTTCGCAAAGAGTTGGACATGACTGGGCATGCATGCAAATACAAAGTAAAAGTTTTTTAAAATATATGGGAAAAGTAAAAGCAGCAACAGCATTATGGTCATCTAGGCTGTTCCTTTCAGTTTTCCCTTTTCACCTTAGTGTTAAACATTCATCCAGGAGCAAAATCACCTTTGCAGTAGTTGTGGAATACAGTACCATATGTGAAGGGCCCCAGGAAGAGGCTCACCCCTGTCCACCACTGGTAATAGACAGACAGACCTCAGTGTAGACTGTGGAATCAATGGAACAGCAAAGCTACCCCACTACCTTTATTATGATTGGGAAAAAACCTGTAGTACTGACCTGGGCAGACACCCACAAATAAGAGAGAAATTACAGAAGTTCAGCCTTCCCAGGAGATTCCAAAGCAACTTTGGAACAACAACAACAAACAAAACAAGAAAACAAACAAGAGTTTGAATGTAGGAGAAATAGCAAGAAGAAATTTACAAGCACTGTCCACACCCCCCCCCAATACCCAGCAAGGCAACACTGCACTGGCTGGGCTTTCAGACTGATGACTCCTCCCACATGGGAAAGGGTGGATGTGTAACCAAATACCCTTTTGAATGTGTAACTAAATTTAAAAAAAAAAAAAACATATTTTTCTCTAGCTGCACACAGAGTACGGGAGGGAATCTCCTTGACTGAGAGAAGTAAGGAGATCAGGAAAGAGGCAGATAAGAATATCAAAGGATATTAAAGGGAGATGGTTCCATCCATGAGCCTCTGAGAGTACCACATCTGGGATCTCCAAACTAGGTCTGCACGCATCCCCAAACCCCTGAGTGCTTAAGGTGTTGACCTTCCGCTGTCTTAGTTGGCTCCTTGTGCTTGCTCCTGAGTGTAGTGGCCACTGTGAGCTCCAGGACACAGGAAATGAGCTTAGAAAACAGGACAGGGTCTCTGGGCAGAGGTGGGGGAAACCACAAACTTGAGCTATGGAGCCACCTTCTGGAACGTTAAAGAGAGGTTTCCAGGAGCCAGCCTGGTGTATTAGAAGGATGAAAGATGACATAAAAGCTTAAGACTTCTNGTGGCCACTGTGAGCTCCAGGACACAGGAAATGAGCTTAGAAAACAGGACAGGGTCTCTGGGCAGAGGTGGGGGAAACCACAAACTTGAGCTATGGAGCCACCTTCTGGAACGTTAAAGAGAGGTTTCCAGGAGCCAGCCTGGTGTATTAGAAGGATGAAAGATGACATAAAAGCTTAAGACTTCTGCCACGAGATGGCGCAAGAAGAGTGGCACAGTTGTAACGTGTGTGTGTGTGTGTGTGTGTGTGTGTGTGTTAGTCACTCATTGTGTCCAACTATTTGTGACCCCATGAACAGAGGAGCCCGCCAGACTCCTCTGTCTATGGGATTTCCCAGGCAAGAATACTGGAGTGGGTTGCCATTCCCTTCTACAGGGGATCTTCCTGACCCAAGGATGGAACTGGCATCTCCTGCAGCGGGCAGTGAGACAGGTGAGGAAGGACCCTGCAGCGCAGAGGGGGAAGTAGTTGAATTCCCACTCAGGTCGTCAGACTGCTGTGCTCCTGTCTTGCCTGCTGTCCTCCGGGGACCCTTCAGGGGCCTCAGATCTCCGGGGGTTGTGCGTGAGACTCTGCTGGCCTGAGATGCCCTCCTTCTAATTCCTTCAGGAGACTCCCCCTGCCCACTCCGGACTTCCCACTCTCATACCGGGCTCATCCGTGTATTGTCTTCCAGGGAAATGCTTTCTGTCTTCACCACCAGAACGTCTGCTCCTCAGACAGGAGCCCTGAATCTCATCCATCTTTCATGCCTATTACTAAGCCCTGTCTCCAGCTTACTAGCTGCCTCCCATCGGAACCCTCTCCAGTACTCTCGTCTGGAAAATCCCATGGATGGAGGAGCCTGGAAGGCTGCAGTCCATGGGGTCGCTGAGAGTTGGACATGACCGAGCGACTTCACTTTCACTTTTCACTTTCATGCACTGGAGAAGGAAATGGCAACCCACTCCAGTGTTCTTGCCTGGAGAATCCGAGGGACGGGGGAGCCCAGGGACAGTGGGCTGCCATCTCTGGGGTCGCACAGAGTTGGACACGACTGAACAACTTAGCAGCAGCAGCAGCAGCAGTGCTGCAGGCAGATCCTTGACCATCTGAGCCACCGGGGGAGCCCACAGTGGATCATAAGATCCTTCGAATGCACAGAGGTTTGTAGCTGAATTACATCTGTTGCAGAACAATGATTAATGCACCTTTTCCCAGCCATCTTTCCCCACGCTTCCCAAACCTCGGACCACTCTGCTTTGTTATTCCATAAATAACTTGAGCTCATTTTGCCTTTGGGGATGTGGATCTGACACTAGTTCTCCTATCTCCTCCTTGACTGCCCTGTGAATGAACCCTCAGACCTTGTCATCTCAGCGTTCAGGTTGCTGTGTATCAGGGAGAAGGAGCCTGGTTTGGTAGCAAACTTGACCAGCCAGCCAGGAGGTAAGTCCTGACTGATCTTTTGCCATCAGAGGCCCGTTGCTGATATGGAAAGACTGTAGACAAGTCCAATCAGCTTTTGTTCCAGGGATTGTCACCCGGATTTCCCCAGCCATGTGCCATGAACCTTGGGTGCTTAGTTTCCTTTTGCAGCAAAGAGGTGGTTGGGGTTTGGGAAGATGCCTTCTGAACGAGTGACCTTATTAAAGAAATGCATTTTTCTGTGGATATCAGAAAATTTCTGCATCCCTAGAGATTGTCATACTGAGTGAAGTCAGACAGAGAAAGACAAATATGTGAGCTCACTTATATGTGGAATCTAAGAAAAGTGGTACATACAGAAATGGAGTCATATATGTGTAAAGCAAACTAATGGTTACCAGGGGGTAAGGAGGCAGGGGAGGGCTACATTGGGAGATTGGAATTGACATATACATATACACACTACTATATATAAGAGAGGTAACTGATAAGGGCCTACTGTAGCGCAGGGAACTCTCCTCAGTACTCTCTAATGGCCTTTGTGGGGAAGAATCAATCTAAAAAGAGAAGATATCCGTATACATACAACTATTTCACTTTGCAGTAAACGTGACATTAACACAATACTGTAAATCAACTATACTCCAATATAAATAAATAAACAAATAAAGGTAGTGTAAATGGTGGGGGAAAGAATGCACTCATGCCTAGATTACCTGTCAGTTCTGTCCAGATCATGCGTTAAGGTTGCAGCTCCTAAGGGAAGCCTGAGGCTGTGAATTTTGGTCTTGTGTGTTTTTATCTTGTCCATCTCTGTCTGTCCATGTCTGATTGTCTCAGTTGATAAGAACTGACTATTGGAGATTGAGCTTTTTGGTACCCATAGCAAGGACATGTTAGAGAGAACTTTTTGTTGCAAATACCTGAGACAAAAACCCCTTCAAAATGGGAAAAGTTAATTCACTTCCCCCATGTAGTCCTCTAGGCTGTATTCTTCAAAACTGAGTGACTTTTAGTTATGATTCATGGAAAAAGGGAAAAGATGGTATTTTGGGGGGGCAACACTGTGTGGCCACATTATCATTTAGACTCCTTGGCAAATGGCCTAAAAATGGATCCTTGAATTACAACTCAATTTTGCAACTAGATTTATTTTGTAAATGGGAAGAAAAATGGGGTGAAATGCCTTAAGTACTGTCTTTTATGTTATTGTATCAGAATAAACCTGTGCAGAGAAAATATAAGGTTATGGCCCAACAGGCAAGAAGGCAAAGAAGCCTGTTTTGCTTGATCCTAGTGACAAGGAGGATGACTTGCTGTTGATTCGATCAGAGCTTGTTCCTTCACCCCCTAAGAGGGTGCTGTGCTCTTTCCTCGCCATGTCTTCAAGCCTGGGCCCTCCCTCAACCTGCCCTGGTCTCTGACGATGGAGAAATGGGAATGGTCGCACCCTCATTTGTCTGGTGTTTGGTGTGCCCGCNATCAATAACCATTAATTGTCTAGTAATTTAGATAGACAGGCATGGACAATTTATAATGACATCAGAACCCAAAACATGGATTTCCGTGGCAATCTTTCCTCTTTGCCATGCTGGATTCTTTCTCAGGGACAATTGAGTGGTCTCTTGATAGCTTAGTAATGGTCATTTTCACCTAGAAGGATTTAGGCCATGGCCATTTCTGATTCTGTGGTACTTAATCAGCCAGGAAACTCTAAAAAAAGCAAACATATTTTTATAATATTTCCAACTTACCTCCAGAATTGGTGCCAATATTTGATTATCTGCCCTAACAGAAGGGAATAGAAATGCAGAGAGATCCCAAATTCATTTATAGTTGGCTTTCAAGTATGATATAATGACAACTTTTCATTTTTCCCTCTTTTTCATGTAGTTTTACTTAGCCTAATTTTAAAATGAATTTGTTTCCAAGAAGTCAGGCTCCTTGGGTGTCAAGAGGAAAAGTAGTTCAGTGCTAAAATTTTGTGATAATCTACATTACAGAAAACCTACCACACAATAATCAAAAATTGTTAAAGCTAAATTTATTTTTATTTGGAGAAAAAAAATTGTGTGCTCCTTAGGTGGAAACTGTTCATTATTTGACTCAGTTAAGTCATTATAGCAATATTCAGAGCCACTCAGCATGTAAATGTCACAAAAAAACGTGTCCTACATTTCCCATCTATTGTTGATTTCCTCAAAGGAACTGGGAAGGTTTTTTTTCTTAACTGTGAAAGCAAAGCACCAATTAGCTCTCCAAGGTCCATGTAGGTGAAAGCTCAGAACTTCCAATTCGAATAGCCTCTGCTTGACTCATATTGGAAAACATAGACAAAGAAGTTAAATCAGAAATACATGGTGGGGGGACTTCCTGGATGGTCCAGCGGTTAAGATTCCGTGCTTCCAGTGCAGGGGGTGTGGGTTTGATCCTTGGTTGGGGTACTAAGACCCCACATACCACATGGTATGGGGAAAATAATTAAAAGAAGTATGTGGTGGGTTGGGTTATAGGAGAGAATATTATTTCCATGCAAGTTTGCTACCATTTTACACACAGTCATTGCCCTTGAAAGGGAGTCTGCACTGGTTTAAAAGTGTCTGATGTTCTGGGATAAAGTTTATATCTCTTTTCATCAGGAAATTCTCTGTCAAGGCAAAAACAGGAACACTGAAGAAATTTACTTGGGAGATATTTGGGAGTTGAATGTCTTGAATATCTAAGATTATTAATGTCTGATCTTTCTAAACGGCAACCCCCTCCAGCATTCTTGCCTGGAAAATCCCATGGACAGAGGAGCCTGGTGGGCTGCAGTCCATAGGGTCGCAAAGAGTCGGGCACGAATGAGCAACCAGCCCTTTTTATCTACTTCTATAAAATGAGTATTCTATAATATGGATTTTACTCTGATCATGGCAGACCAGCTGAGTCCCGCTGCTCATACCAACCAGATTTTAGTTTCTTAATTCTACCTCCTAATCCAAATTAGAAGGGAGAGAAGTAGAACTGGGAGACCACTTTTTCCTGTTTCCTATAAAATATATATTTACTGAAGCCCTTCCTGCCGCCACGGAAAGAATGTTGCACATAGTATTGTATACCCTAAAGTGGCTTTAAAAGGTGAAAAATTGGATGGAAAAATAAGTAAAATATGAGTAGTTCTGTGTGGCTGTTGGCCATTTCAGTATCCAGATAGTAAGTTTCATCTCTGTATATTTTATCTTCCTATGGGAGAAATTTGTTCAACTGCACTTCAGTATTGAAAGCCTTGTGCACGAGTAAGGATCCTCTCCTTTTTTTTTTCCTCTTAGTGTATCTGTACCCATATTCATTTCAGCATTAATTCAAGAACAACCAAAGCTGAAAATGCTGAAAAGTCAAAACCAGGAAATCCAACCAAATGGGAAAGTATGTAAATGCAAAAGCAAATGAATTATTCACATACTCTGCAGGTTTCCTTTATTTCTTTTTTTAAAAAAGAGAGAGAAATGTTTAAGGAATGAAAGTTGTTAAACATTGGAACAGATTATAGAGGTGGTTGTGAAATCTCTTCAGGAGGCCGTTAGACATGGATGAATTCTCACTGACCTCACAAATTTGGAACGTGATTTAGGGAACTGGAACAGAGAACTTTTCTAGTCCCTTTCACTATTTACTTGTTAAATTTAATAATACCTTGGTCATTTAACATAAATGTCGTTCATTTTGTGTGTGTGTGTGTGTGTGTGTGTGTGCGCGTGCGTGCGTGCATGTGTGTGCAGGTGTGTGCCTGTGAACAAGACACTAGTAATGAATAGGACTGTCAGAGCTTGAATTCCAATAAACTGGAGTTAGCATCGGTAGTCTGTGAAGGTGAACAGGAGCAGGGAGAGCCAGAAGAGGTTTCCAAAACATTTAGCATTGATGTTTAAGACACGTAAGTAAGAGAACTATCTAGTCCAGAAAATATCAAGGGAACTGGAGTCTGCAAAGTCCAGACAGAATGTGAGCACCTTAAGAGCTAGGGGCTGTCTTGGGTGACCCCCATGAGTGAGCACTGGGTCAACGATACATGAGCAGAGCAGGTTAGACATTTTAGAGTCCCCAGGAAAGGTGTGGAACTCTTTTTAAGTACCAAACCACAAAACTTTTAACTGAACACAAGCCATTCCTTTACAAGTTAGGCTTTCACAGTGTCTGTTCATTGTGCTGCTGGGAAAATACTGGAGGAAATAAGACAAATGTGGCAAAGATCTAGGTGGAATAGTGAGTATTTTTAGCAGTGAATAGGAGACAAGAAATAGATGAAGTGAAGTCCATCAGGAGAAAACGAAAACATATGACTCACGGAAATAAGAGAAAAGACAAATGGGAGTAGAAAACATTGCTGGGAGTCCCATAGCTGGAACTACACTGACATGGCCTCCAACAGTAATGAGCCTTTGGGGACAGCGTGAAAGAATATGAATTCCTTCTGAGAAGGAGAGAAGGTAAACGGAGCTGAAAAATGAACTAACCAGTGAAAGAAGAAAAATAACTAGTATTTACCAGTGCTTCATCTTTTATGAATGCTCTAAAACATATTTTCTCATTGGAAACTCTCTTTTGCCATTAGGTAAATCAATGTCTTTTATAGCTATTTTAAGATTTAAGCAATTTGCCCAAGGTCATATCGTCAAGAAATGGTAGAAATGGATTTTAAGCTCAAATTCTCCAACTGTAATTCTTGTACTTTTTTCTAACATATGTGTGTAAACAGAAAATAGTATAAATACATTTAAAGATGAAATTCAGAGCATTTCAATTGAAGTATATATGTGCAACGGTACTAGTGAAAGTTGCTCAGTCATGTCCTAATCTTTGTGACCCCATGGGCTATACAGCCCATGGAATTCTCCAGGCCGGAATACTGGAGTGGGTAGCCTTTCCCTTCTCCAGGGGATCTTGCCAACCCAGAGATTGAACCCAGATCTCCCACATAGCAGGTGGATTCTTTATCAGCTAAGCAACAAGGGAATCTCAGGAATACTGGAGTGGGTAGTCTATCCCTTCTCCAGCAGATCTTCCCAACCCAAGAATCCAGTGGGGATCTCCAGCACTGCTGGCGGATTCTTTACCAACTGAGCTATCAAGGAAGCCCTAACAGTGTTAGTAGACACTGCTAAACATAAAGTAAGTTAGTTTGGTGTCATTAATTATTTTTTTAAGTTTTCCAGGTAAATTACATGAAGTAAAGAAAGAAAGAAACTCATGTCCAGATGGCAGCAGCTTTAGCTGATGTATTTAGCCTACAAACACACTGAACTTCAGCCTTCCAAGTCTAAGACACCATATTTCTAGAAGAAGCATGACCTTGAAACAAGATTTGACAGCGTAGAAGGAAAAAGCCAAAGCTTCTTCCTTACTGACTGTACACAGAAACTCTGCCCCTTGGTCCTGGCCTGACCCCTTCTCTTGGCAGGCAGTTCCACTAAGGGATAGCTTACAAGACTATCCCTCAACTGTGGCTCTGCATATGTGAGGTGTCTTATGTTGTTTTCAAAAAACCACGTGTGGAAGTCTCATCTGCATGAATGTCAAAAGCTCAGAGGTGAGAATTTGTTACATCTTAAAGTTTGCGTCAAGCAATCTTTGGGCTTTTCTGTCTTTCATATATTTTAATATTTACATTTTACTGGGTCCATTGGTTATTGGTTTGAATCCCAAAGACTAGCCTTAACACAGTACATGTAGTGATGTTGATGTGTAAAAATGCATCCAAATATACCTGATGTGGCATGCTCTATTCTAGAAGGTCTTAATCATTTTAATAGACTACTATCACATTTTACTTATTAACTCATATATTTCATTGNATTGGTTTGAATCCCAAAGACTAGCCTTAACACAGTACATGTAGTGATGTTGATGTGTAAAAATGCATCCTAATATACCTGATGTGGCATGCTCTATTCTAGAAGGTCTTAATCATTTTAATAGACTACTATCACATTTTACTTATTAACTCATATATTTCATTGTAAACATAATTAGAAACCTTGTTCTTCTCTGATACACCACTTAATGAGTCCAATTATCTGATGCTTAAGGACAAAATAGAGTTTCAGTGATTAAACACAGGTTTCAGAGGGAATAAGTAGATTCTATCAAAAGTTTGTCCCTGTCAGGCATAGAAATGCCTGTAAAACTTGAAGAAAATTTCATGCACAGTATTGTGTTCCAAAAAAGGGCTCACCATTACTACGCAGAAGTGCTCAGTCTAATTTTTAAAAATAGTAGGTAAATGAATGTTCAGAAGTACAAAAAAAAATCATTAATCCTTACATGTCACGTGACAGTCTCACCATTTAAAAAGTAACAAGTATGGTCTCCATATGACTGTTGAAGATATACTGGTTCATTAGCTGGAGTGATCGCATGAAATTGCATTCGTCTGAGCTCCAAGGAAACATTCTGGTTTACTGTGAATAAAAATGAAATATTTCCACTTGTTTTTCAACTAATATGCCATGACAAACTCATATGTAAACCTTTCATAGAGAAATCACTAAATGTAATATTATTTTTGTTTTGTATTAATTTTGTCTGTTATTTCCTCAGTCATGCCCAACTATATTTGACTTCATGGACTATAACCACCAGGCTCCTCTGTCCGTAGAATTCTCCAGGCCAGATTACTGGAGTGGGTAGCCATTCCCTTCTCCAGGGGGTCCTCCCGACCCAGAAATTGAAACCAGGTTTCCTTCATTGCAGCAGATTCTTTTGTTAGTTATTTTTTATCTAAGTAAACACATGGGCATAGTTTTTTTTTTTTTTTTTCAAAACATGCTGAAGGTTTATAACAATAACAACAAAAACAACAAATAGCAGTTCTCTGTCCTTATCACTCTTAACCCATTTCTTGTGTCCTACAGAAAACTAATTTCAACACTTTAGGCTGTTTTCTTATTTTTAACCCAATATGTATATCTGTTATGTTTATACTGCAATCTCTTAATTCAGCAAATGTAGCCCCTGTCAATACATTATCTATTGTGGTATTTCTATTAAATCTTTCTTTCATTTCTCCCACCCAGAAAACATAGTATTTTTGACTTTTGGTTAATTCCATATTCATTATGTTGGTTTTTAATGACCTTAAAAATGATATATCCCATGCAGTCTTGTTGAACATTACAGATACAATCCCAGCCCCCAGCAGTGGAAAGGCTCTCGGATTCCTAACCATAGGACCACCAGGGAAGTCCTACCCCTTGTGTTGTTGGTTTTTTTCCCCTCTTAAATGTCTATTTTTTGACGTGGGCNTGACCTTAAAAATGATATATCCCATGCAGTCTTGTTGAACATTACAGATACAATCCCAGCCCCCAGCAGTGGAAAGGCTCTCGGATTCCTAACCATAGGACCACCAGGGAAGTCCTACCCCTTGTGTTGTTGGTTTTTTTCCCCTCTTAAATGTCTATTTTTTGACGTGGGCCATTTTAAAAGCCCTTGTTGAGTTTGTTACAACATCCCTTCCGTTTTACATTTTGTTTGTTTGGCCCCAGTGTATGTGGGATCTTCTGGGGCTTCCCTGGTGGCTCAGACAGTAAAGAATATGCCTGCAGTGTAGGAGACCCTGGGTTCAACCCCTGAGTCAGGAAGATTCCCCGGAGAAGGGAATGGCAACCCACTCTAGTATTCTTGCCTGGAAAATCCCACAGACAGAAAAGCCTGGTGGACTGTAGTCCATGGGGATTGCGAAGAGTCAGACATGACTGAGTGACTGACACTTTCACTTTCACGTGGGAATCTTAGCTCCCCGACAAGGGATTGAACCTGTAACCTCTGCATTGAAAGGCAAAATCTTAACCACTGGACCACCATGGAAGAGGGATTCTCTTTCTTCCCCTTTAATTTTTCTTTTTGCTTGTTGGTCTCTTTAAATCTGAAGTAATGTTCTTCAGTTCTAGAAATTTTTACTTTGAATGAATTATTTGATGGTTTCCTCCCCTAATTTTCTCTTTTGAGGAGGGTGGAGTAGAAATCTGAATCTGTCATACAGTTTTCTTATATTTTTCTTTGAGTATATAAGCAATTATAGCCATTGGGGATTTTTGCTACTTATCAAATGTCTCAGTGATTTTTTTAATTGAAATAATTGCTTTATTTTGAATTTCTTTTAGACTTCCAAAAAAATTCAAGGATAGTATAGAGAATTCTTGAATGTGCCATATCTGATTTCTTTTACATTAACATCTTACATGAGTAGGCTATATTTATTATAAGCAAGGAACCAACACTGATATATTATTATTAAATAAACCTCATACTTTATTCATTTTTAATTAATTTCTTCCATAACCTGATTTTTGTATTCTAGAATTTCATCTACGATATAATGTTATATTATCGTGTGCCTTTAAGCTTTTCTGGACTGTGATAGTGTCTCAGGTATTTTTTATTTTTGGTGGCCTCGAAAGCACTGGTGATGACCTTGAGGGTTACTAACAGATATTTTGTAAAACAGCCCTCTACTTGGGCTTGCCTGGTGNGTATTCTAGAATTTCATCTACGATATAATGTTATATTATCGTGTGCCTTTAAGCTTTTCTGGACTGTGATAGTGTCTCAGGTATTTTTTATTTTTGGTGGCCTCGAAAGCACTGGTGATGACCTTGAGGGTTACTAACAGATATTTTGTAAAACAGCCCTCTACTTGGGCTTGCCTGGTGTTTTATCTCACAGTTAAACTACATTTTAGAAAGGAGGATTACAGAGGTGAAGTACTGTTTCCCACATATCATATCAAAGTGAAAGCGAAAGTCAGTCAGTCCTGTCCCACTCTTTGCAGCCCCATGGACTATACAGTCCATGAAATTCTTCAGGTCAGAATACTGGAGTGGGTGGTCTTTCCTTTCTCCAGGGGATCTTCCCAACCAGGGATCAAAGCCAGGTCTGCTGAATCGCAGGCGGGTTCTTTACCAGCNGAAAGCGAAAGTCAGTCAGTCCTGTCCCACTCTTTGCAGCCCCATGGACTATACAGTCCATGAAATTCTTCAGGTCAGAATACTGGAGTGGGTGGTCTTTCCTTTCTCCAGGGGATCTTCCCAACCAGGGATCAAAGCCAGGTCTGCTGAATCGCAGGCGGGTTCTTTACCAGCGGAGCTATCATATCAAGTGTATGTGTAAGAAATGACTTGTCACTGATATTAACCTTGAGGACCTAAGGTATAGTTTGTAAGATTTCTGTACTGTGAAGCTACTTTTTCTTTTTTCCATATTTACTTTTTGAAAGCAAGTCCTTAAGCAAAACCTCAGAATAAAAGGGTGAGAATTGGTTTTATTTCTCTGCAGGAATAATATCTATTTACACCTTATAGAATTCTGATTTTCTTTATTTCTTCATGTGTCATGAACATTTACATTGCTTTTATATATTGGCTATTGTGAATACTGCTGTGATAGATATGAGGGTGGGAATGTGTCTTTCGGATCCTGATTTTAATTGCTTGAAATAAACATTAGAAGTGGAATTGCTGGATCCTATGATAGTTCTCATCTTAAATTTTTGAGGAACTTCCATGCTGCTTCTCACAGCAGCAGTACTACTCGGCAATCCCACCAGCAGTGTGCAAGTGTTCTGGTTTCTCCATATCCTAACCAACACTTGTTGTCTTTTCTTTTATAAAAACCATCCCTACAGATGTTAGATGACATCTTACTGGGGCTTTCGTCTGCATTTCCCTGATGATAATAGAGTGCCTGATGAACTATGGGCAGAGGTTCATGACATTCCACAGGAGACAGGAATCAAGACCATTCCCATGGAAAAGAAATGCAAAAAGGCAAAATGGCTGTCTGGGGAGGCCTTACAAATAGTTGTAGAAAGAAGAGAAGCCAAAATCGAAGGAAAAAAGGAAAGACATAAGTATCTGAATGCAGAGTTCCAAAGAATAGCAAGAAGACATAAGAAAGGCTNAGTGGGATTGCTGGGTCATAAGGCAGTTCTAGTTGCAATTTTTTAAGGAATCTCCACACTGTTCTCCATTTTAATTCAGTTCAGTTCAGTCGTTCAGTCATGTCCGACTCTTTGAGACCACACGGACTGCTTCCATGTCCATTACCAGCTCCTGAAGCCTGCTCAACCTCATGTCCGTCAAGTCAGTGATGCCATCCAACCATCTCATTCTCTATTGTCTCCTTCCCCCACCTTCAATCTTTCTCAGTATCAGAGGCTTTTCTAATGAGTCAGCTCTTCCCGTCAGGTGGCCAAAGTATTGGAGCTTCTGCTTCAGCATCAGTCCTTGCAATGAATATTCGGGACTGATTTCCTTTAGAATTGACTGGTTGAATCTCCTTGCCATCTAAGGGACTCTCAAGAGTCTTCTCTGACACCACAGTTTGAAAGTTCCTTCTTGGATACATGCAAATTAGTACATTTTCAGGTAGAGTGGACCCTTTTTTGTTATGAAATGTTTTTCTTTCTATTTAGTAATATTTCTTCCCTTAAAGTCCAATTTTCTGATATTCAATTAGTTATACCTGTTTTCTAATTTTTCTTTGTTTTCTAATTTTTCTTAGTGTTTGTATGAAATATTTTCCACCCTTTCATTTAAAATATTCTGTATCCTTATTTTTTAAATGTGCCATTTGTAAGATAATTTGCATTCTGTTATCTAGTGTAATAATTTTATACATTAATAAAGTATTTTGTCCCTGACATTTAATGTCATTTCTGATATGCTAATTTTTGTACCTGCAGTGGATTTCTTGGTTTCATATTTGTCTAATTTTTTCTGGTCTTTTCCCTCTAGAATTTCATTCTTTTTGATTTATCAAGTATATATTTTATTATTCTATTTGCCTTATAATTTTTAATGTTTCTTCTATTCATTATTTCAAAGGTTACAGCATCCACCTTTACCTATCAAATATATCTAATATTTATTTTTTACTGTCCATAATGCAAATAGTTTATTTTCCTGTTGACTTTTATGCTGTTTTCATGTGTTTTAATTCTTACATATGCCAAAGTTCATAGGACATTTCTTGTTACAGTTTAAAACAGTTAAAAACCATTTATTTTTTTACCCAAAGAGAAACCATTGTCCCTTCTTCGTTAATGCTATGCATCTGAGATATATTTTCTTCTTCATGAAAACCCCTTATTAGAATTTATTTCTCTGTGAATATACTGATGATTAAATCTCTTAGTTTAAAATTTTGTAGGAAGTCTATTTCATCTTTCTGAAGTTTATTTTCACTGGGTATAAAATTCCACATTGAGAATTATACATTTAGCATTTATAATATCATTATGTTGGCCTCTGATTTCCATTTTTTCTGTTGCAAAAAGGACCTGTCAATCTTATAGTTTCTCCTTTGAAGGTAATGTATCCTTTTCCTCTGGCTGTTTTTAAGATTTTTCTCTTTTTCCTTGGTTTTCAGAAGTTTTACTCTGATATGGCTACATGTAGTATTCTTTGCATTTGTACCTTTGGGGCTTTATAAATTTTCCTGAATGTGTTGCTTGATATTTTAGAAATCACATTTGAAAAAGTTTCAGCCAGAAACTCTTAAAGTATTGTCCCCTCTCTTTTAACACTTTCCTTTCATTTTCATATCCACATTACACGTGTTAAGACTACTTTACAACATTTCATTTGACTTTTATACTCTTCTCGATGTATATTGCTTTTTCCTCTTTTTTTTGTTCTTTCCTAGAAATGAAACAATTTATTCTCTTATCTCCCTGAGAATTAGTCTAGGAGACTTTTTGGTATTGTAACCTTCTTCTTCTCTGTGTTCAACTCTCTTACTTTCAAATTTATTTTTTCTGTTTGTTTCCTAATAGTTTACCTTGTTATTTTTTGTTAGAAGTGCTTATCAACTAACTAGTGACTCCAAGTGGATGGATGGATGAATGGATACATAGATATTTAAGAATGAAAAAGCTATGAACAACATAGAGAGCTGATTAAAAAGCAGAGAGATTACTTTGTCAACAAAGGTCCATCTAGTCAAAGCTATGGTTTTTCCAGTAGTCATGTATGGATGTGAGAGTTGGACTATAAAGAAAGCTGAGCACTGAAGAACTGATGCTTTTGAACTATGGTATTGGAGAAGACTCTTGAGAGTCTCTTGGACTGCAAAAAGATCCAACCAGTCAATCCTAAAGGAAATTAGTCCTGAATATTCATTGAAAGGACTGATGCTGAAGCTGAAACTCCAGTACTCTGGCTACCTGATGCAAAAAACTGACTCATTGGAAAAGACCCCAATGCTGGGAAAGATTGAAGGTGGGAGGAGAAGGGGATGACAGAGGATGAGAAGGTTGGATGGCATCACAGACTCAATGGATGTGAGTTTGAGCAAGCTCCGAGAATTGGTGATAGACAGGGAAGCCTGGCGTGCTGCAGTTCATTGGGGTTGCAAAGAGTCGGACACAAATGAGCAACTGAACTGAACAGACTGAACTGAAGAATGAGACACGAAAACGTAAATTAGGGGCTTCCCTGGTGGCTCAGTAGTAAAGAATCCACCTACAATGCAGGAGACACAGAAGATAGATTTGATTCCTGGGTCAGGAAGATCCCCTGAAGAAAGAAATGGCAACCACTCCAGTAATTCTTGCCTGGGGAATTCCATGGGCAGAGGAACCTGGCAGTCCATGGGGTCACAAAAGTGTCGCACAAGACTTAGGGACCAAACAACCACAGTGACAACTCCGTGTTCACTTTTTTTGTTGTTAATCAAAGTCTTTCACCTATCAGTCTCTATAGCGCATTTCTTAGACATTTTCAGCTTTCTTGAAAATCTCTTCTTGTTTCTTATGCCTAGGGAGTGAGGATGTACATGCCTTGTGATTAGTATTCTGAAGTTGGTTAAGGGAGGGGACTGGTATTATCTCTATTTAGAATATATTTAGAACATAATTTTAATGCAATGACTTTTTTCTTCCCAGAAGCCCACCGCTGTGTTTTGTGTTTACTGACCTTAGACCCAGATTCTCCCTTAATTGGTCTCCATAAATACTTCCCAACTCCTATATGGCTTATAAAGGAGCGGGTGTCTCTTTGCTGTATGCAGACAGGGGCCTGGGGGCTTTGGAGCATCTTCTCTAGATTCTTAATTTATGTCTCTTGTCACTGCTACTTTGTCTCACCCCCACTTTCCTTGATAAGTGATGCCTCTAAGTTTTGATCCCATATAGAATTCTGGGGCAAATCAACTTGCTATTGTTAGAATATGTTTTTGTAGGCATTTAGATTTGATCTTTCTGCACTGTCCTAAGTCATTCATCATTCTTCCCTCTGTACAGAATGCAGTAATAAGTGCAAGAAATTCTAAATATTGAGAACCAAGATTCTTAGAGATACTGCTTTCCTGTAATCTAACTGAAGCAAGGCCCATTTAAGCTGAAAATCTATATCCACTCCAGCCCCTCAGATGCCACAGGGCTTGCATCTCTTGGTCACTTCTGGCTATTCCCCAGCTTATCCAGTGGTGTCATCTAATCCTGGGCACCGTCCTTTCTATTTGTGTACAAAGACTCCAGTCAGACGGGAGATGAAGGGGTCCTGAGGTGACCTTTACATATCAGGCAGAATGAGAACCCCCAAACATTAGAGACTCTACACACAAGTCTATGAGTATCAATATTTTCAGTCAGTTCAGTTGCTCAGTCGTGTCCAACTCATTGTGACCCCATGGGCTGTGGCACGCCAGGCCTCCCTGTCCATCACCAAGTCCCGGAGTTTACCCAAACTCATGTCCATTGAGTAGTCGGTGATGCCATCCAACCATCTCATCCTCTGTTGTCCCCTTATCCTCCTGCCTTCAGTCTTTCCCAGCATCGGGGTCTTTTCAGATGAGTCAGTTCTTTGCATTAGGTGGCCAAAGTATTGAGCTTCAGCTTCAGCACCAGTTCTTCCAATGAACATTCAGGACTGATTTCCTTTAGGGTTGACAGGTTTGATCTCCCTGAAATCCAAGGGACTCTCAGAAGTCTTCTCCAACACCAGAGTTCAAAAGCATCAGTTCTTTGGTGCTCAGCTTTCTTTATAATCCAACTCTCACATCCATACATGCCTACTGGAAAATCCATAGCTTTGACTAGATAGACCTTTATTGGTAAAGTAATGTCTCTGCTTTTTAATATCCTGTTTCGGTTGGTCATAGCTTTTCCATGGATCAACATAGCTAAAATCAACATTTAAGCTATGTTATAGTCATAATCTGTAGAACTTGTACTTGGTGTCTACTAATTTATGATACTAAATGTAATAAAAGATAAGATTATAATGATTAAAAATTGCTTTATAGATTCAAATTGCATCTTCTTCACTTAGACCAAATTGGTGAATTTCCTCAATAACCGTACTCATTTATTGGGCACTTGCCATGTGGGGGGCACTGGATACACAAAGAGAGGAAGAAAAAGGCATGATTGTGACCATCACATTGAGGGATACTGTTGGTTTTTCAGAAATATTTATATTTGGATTTTAGTGTGATCAGAGACAATATTTTTTCCTAAATTTTCAAACAAAATAAATGAGAAATGTCTTTCCTAAGGAGATTATAGGATCATTCCATTTATTAACCTGGTCCATATTCACCACTCATCTAGCTTTATTTTCATGCAGCAATTCATAAACTAATACAGAACATGAGTGATGTCTACTTGAACTGTCAAAACTTTCAGTTTTCATCCTCATTTCTTTTGTTTTTGTTTCCTATATTTCTGAGACTGGGAATGAGGAATCATTTTAATTAAAAGTATTTCTGCAGTGAATGATTAATTGCCTTTAAAAAATAAACACAGAAAAGTGACTAGTAAACATAAAAACCTTTCACTTTATTATGCCAATTAATTAACTATATAAAATATTGTATCAAGAGAAAAATCATAACAAATCTGCCTGTTAATTCTATCAGCAATTAGTATTCAGAAATTAGCTCCTACACAAGAGGGCATGGTAAATGTTCAGTTGTAAATAGTGTTTAAAGAATCTGAGAGGAGGCGGAATCGGAGGTAGGAAATTCAAAAATTACAAACTTCCAGTTATAAGATAAATAAGTACTAGGGAAGTAATATACAAAATGGTAATCATAGTTAACTACTGTAAGATGCACAGAATAGTTGTTAAGAGAGTAAATCTTAAGAATCATTGCAAGGAGAATATTTTTTCTTTTTCTTTTTATTGTATCTATATGTAATCATGAAAGTTAAATGAACCTATTGTGGTTTAGATATACATATATTTACTATACATGTATATATATTTCATAATATAAATCAAACCATCAAGCTGTACACCTTAAACCTACAGTTATGTATGTCAATTATTTCTCAATGAAACGTCTAAAATCCAATTACTTAAAGGAAGAAGCAAATTACCTTTGATAATGTAGATTTATCATTTGTGATTGGCAGTCAATCCTGCCCCCATCCTGGGAACAGTGGAAATCAGGCATAGATTTGGGAGTAGGAAGCCTGAGATAAGCTTTCTTGTGATATTTTTTATGTTGAATACTAAACAGTCCCTACTTCAGAAGATCAAATGTAAATAATATAAATTCTATACAAGTATTTTGTTGTTTCGTCGCTAAGTCATGTCTGACTTTTGCGAACCCATGGACTATAGCCTGCCAGGCTCCTGTGCTCATGGGACTTCCTAGACAAGAAAACTGGAGTGAGTTGCCATTTCCTTCTCCAAGTATCTTCCCAACCCAGGGGTCAAACCTGTGTCTCCTCTATTGGCAGGTGGTTTCTTTACCACTGAGCCATGAAAGAAGCCCATACATGTATACGCATACACATCTATTAGCCTTAGTTACGTTTCCAAATGTGGCCCACAAATGATATGCATCAAAAAAACTGCAATGCTTGTTAAATACTGCTGTGTAGGTTTCAACCCCAATGGACCTAGTCAGCATCTCTGACCCTGAGGCCAGGAAATATGCATTTAGATACTTATTCCAGGTGGTTTTATGTGTAATAACATTTGAAAACCACCTGTGGGATAGGGTGGAAGAGGATGGGTGAGCTCATCAATAGAATTGTTCTCTTTGCTGAAGCAAAGAAACCCTAAGAAAGTGGCTACAGAACATGCAAATCCCTATAGTGCATCTGGTAGACAAACTGCAATCTCTTCGTATTCAGACCTCATTTCCTTTCTCAACAATGCCTTTTGCTGTAATCATGAGCCATTCACAGAGCGGTTGCTTCTGCTATTTGTTTATATGCGGGCGCCTATCAGCTTGATGGATAGAGGAGTGGGCTGGGGAACACAGACACCCACGACCTACTTTGCCACCGCCAGTCTCTCTTGCCTCCATGTTCCCCATGGCGTAATCTGCAGTGGACTATTGATTTTGAGTTGGTTCAGACTAGAGATGGCAAATTAGTCTCCATTTAGCCTGTCTAATTGTGTTCTGTGCCAATCAAGAGTGCTGTGAACTACAATTACATCATGTTTCCCATTCTCCTGTTACACTAGGGATGCCGGTTACCGAGAAGCATGAGAAAATATATTTCTCCTCCCTTGCTCTCCACCCATGTACCCCCTGACAAGCGACATCCCTGAACTTGAGTTAATCTTCCAGAAAGAACTTTACTTTTTTTCTCCTCTGATTTTTAGCTTCAGCCTTGTGGCCTTTGTTATTGAACTTGTGAATTATAGCCTTCTGAAGCAATGGGGGTTTTAGGTCTTCATGAGAGTCTCTTTATGCAGCTTTTCAGACATCCATTGTCACTAAACCCTCTTCCTCACATTTCTAGAGCAAGTGGGGTCCTCCCTCCTCCCAGCACTTCTCTGCCTCCTCGGATTTATGCATCACCTGAGTTCATCATATCCTAGCCTCGGGGTGCAGTTCCTAATGAAATTTTAAAGTGGACAGGCCGTTCTATTGTAGTTAAGAAACCAAAATGACGTTCTGCATTTGTGTGACGAATATCGAAGCTCATCTGCCAGGCTGACAGGAGGAGGAGTGACGATGGATGGCAGGTGACATTGTTTTGTATACTGGGAGAGGCTGAAGCCAGATGAGTTGGGTTTAATTCAATTCCAGGCACAGTTCAGAAAAAGCAACAGGGAACTAGATTAAAAAAAACTTTGACTCCTAACATCTAAAAATAAGTCCTTTTCATCCTTGGAATCGAACTGGCTGAAGAGGCAGTGAGGTGTAATCACTAAGAACGTGGACTGTGGTGTCAGATTACCTTGGTTTAAAATTCTGGAGTGACCGAGTACATGCTGTGCCCTTTGGTTTTGATCTGTTGCTCAGTTTCCTCTTCTGTGCTGTAAGATGGTTCATTATTCCTGATATGTAAGGTTGTTTGGGGGATTCACTGACATAGTGAGCTTCAGCATCTGGCACCTAATAAGTGTTCCAACCGCACTTACTAATGAGAGAGAATTAAAGCATAACTTGATGCCAAAAAGAAGACCTTTATACCTCATTCGTTTTCCTCTATTTGAAATTCGGGATAGTTTCTTTTAACTATATTCAGGCTGAACTATATAAAATTGTTGATATTCAGCCATTTTAACCAGAAACAAATATTAGTGCTAGTATGTTCCATCCTTTTAAGAGAACTAGAGCACTATTAGGGAAATATTATTTTCACTTTAGAAAGTAAAGCTCAGGGATGTGAACTAACTCTCCCAACGTGGTAATGAGCAGGCAACACTGTCTCAAACTGCAGACTCTGGGTTCAAATCCTACTTTCTTTCCAAGACATGAAGAATATCTTAAAGAGGGTGAAGAGGGACTTCCCTGGTGGTCCAGTGACAAAGTCCTCATGCTCCCAGTGCAAGAGGCCTGGGTTCGATTCATGGTCAGGGAACTAGATCCCATATGCTGCAACTAATAACCTGCACAGCCAAATAAATAAATAATTATTATTTTAACAGAGCGTGAGGAAACTCCTGAAATTATGTGTGTGTGTGCCTGTATGTATATACATATATATATATATATATATATATACACAATTCAATAAGAGTTTACCTAAAGGAGTTGAAAACCTGTGTCCNTGCTCCCAGTGCAAGAGGCCTGGGTTCGATTCATGGTCAGGGAACTAGATCCCATATGCTGCAACTAATAGCCTGCACAGCCAAATAAATAAATTATTATTATTTTAACAGAGCGTGAGGAAACTCCTGAAATTATGTGTGTGTGTGCGTGTATGTATATACATATATATATATATATACACAATTCAATAAGAGTTTACCTAAAGGAGTTTAAAACCTGTGTCCACACACAAGCCTGCACACAGATGTTTACCACATCAGTTTTATTCATAAATTGCTAAAGCATGAAAGCAACCAAGATGTCTTTCAATAAGGGAGTAGGTCAATACACAGTGGTGTATTCCCATGATGGAAATTTATTCAAAGTTAGAAAGAAATGAACTATCAAGCTACAAAAAGACATAGGGGGAAATTCAATGCATATACTAAGTGAAAGAAGTTAGTCTGAAAAGATTTCATATTGTATTATTCCAAATATCAACATTCTGAAAAAAAAATGCAGAAGTGTGGAGAAAAAAGATCAGTGGTTTGGNACATCAGTTTTATTCATAAATTGCTAAAGCATGAAAGCAACCAAGATGTCTTTCAATAAGGGAGTAGGTCAACAAACAGTGGTGTATTCCCATGATGGAAAATTATTCAAAGTTAGAAAGAAATGAACTATCAAGCTACGAAAAGACATAGGGGGAAATTCAATGCATATACTAAGGAAAGAAGTTAGTCTGAAAAGATTTCATATTGTATGATTCCAAATATCAACATTCTGAAAAAAAAATGCAAAAGTGTGGAGAAAAAAAATCAGTGGTTTTGGGGGTTAGGGAGGAGGGAGAGATGAAGAGGCGGTGTGCTGTTATGATGATGGGTGCATACTGTCATATATGTGTCAAAGCCCATAGAAAGTAAAAATCCACTAAGACTAAAGTCTAATGTAAACTAAAGATTTTGGATAATGATGTGTCAGTGTAGAACCCTCAGCTGTAACAGATGTCGCACTCTGATAGGAAGTCTATGAGAAATCTCTGTGCCTTTCCCTTCAACTTTTCTGTGAATTTAAAACTGCTCTAAAATATAAAGTGTTTAAAATGAAAGTAAAACAAAATCTGCAGCCATGAAATCAAAAGACTTTTACTCCTTGGAAGAAAAGTTATGAGCAACCTAGATAGCATATTCAAAAGCAGAGATATTACTCTGCCGACTAAGGTCCATCTAGTCAAGGCTATGGTTTTTCCAGTGGTCATGTATGGATGAGAGAGGTGGACTATGAAAAAGGCTGAGTGCTGAAGGATTGATGCATTTGAACTGTGGTGTTGGAGAAGACTCTTGAGAGTCCCTTGGACCGCAAGGAGATCCAAGCAGTCCATTCTGAAGGAGATCAACCCTGGAATTTCTTTGGAAGGAATGATGCTAAAGCTGAAACTCCAGTACTTTGGCCACCTCATGCAAAGAGTTGAGTCATTGGAAAAGACTCTGATGCTGGGAGGGATTGAGGGCAGGAGGAGAAGGGGATGACAGAGGATGAGATGGCTGGATGGCATCACTGATTCAATGGGCCTGAGTCTGAGTAAACTCTGGGAGTTGGTGATGGACAGGGAGGCCTGGTGTGCTGCGATTCATGGGGTCGCAAAAAGTCAGACACGACTGAGCAACTGAACTGAACTGAACTGAAAACAAAATCTGAAGCTCAGTTAGATTACATAACTCATTATTGTTCAGTCGATAAGTCATGTCTGATTCTTTGCAACCCCATGGACTGTAGCACGCCAGCCCTTCCTGCCCCTCAGTATCTCCTGGAGTTTCCCCAGGTTCATGTCCATTGAACTGGTGATGCCACCCAACTGTCTCATCCTCTATCATCCCTTTTCCTTCAACCTTCATTCTTTCCCAGCATCAGGGTCTTTTCCAGCGAGTCAGCTCTTCACATGAGGTGGCCAAAGTATTAGAGCTTCAGCATCTGTCCTTCCATTGAGTATTCAGGGTTGATTTCCTGAGGACTGACTGGTTTATCTCCTTGATGCCTAAGGGACTCTCAAGAGCCTTCTCCAGGACCACAGTTCAAAAGCACCAATTCTTCAGCAAAACATGAGGCTTGGTTACATTAAATAACTTGCTCAGGAACAAATACCTCTCAAATAGTTGACCTGTGAAACTAGTCCAAATCTGACTGGGACCAAAGCCCATGATTTACAACTGGCTACATTCCCTGATTTGTGCAATGGATACTTATAAGGCAAAGTGCATTTTTCTCCACACACATTTTCATTAATTAAAACACACACACACACACAAATTACCTTGGAATCCTAACATCTCACCCTGAATGCAAACAAACATTTTGTGAGCACAGACTGCATCCCAGTAAATGTTTATACATTTAAACAAAATGAAACTGAACTTCTGAGATGAAAATACATGCCATTTGCCAACTGATGTTTGCATTATTTTCTTCACATTTGAAAATTNCAAATTACCTTGGAATCCTAACATCTCACCCTGAATGCAAACAAATATTTTGTGAGCACAGACTGCATCCCAGTAAATGTTTATACATTTAAACAAAACGAAACTGAACTTCTGAGATGAAAATACATGCCATTTGCTAACTGATGTTTACATTATTTTCTTCACATTTAAAAAGTTTTCTATGTATCTTTTGAAAGAGGTATGTCTTTCTTAAAATTACTATTACTACCAATGAATTGACAGCTCCAGAATAAAGACATTCTATAAAATATTAGGAAATATTTCAGTCTGTGTTATAATCACATTCCTATCCCGAAAATCTTTTAGAGTAGATTCCTGGTCCTTCTGATAGTACAACTCTCCAAAACAAAACATAACCCACAAACATAGCCTCAAAGCATGTACTGTTCATTTATTTATTAATTACATTATTTACTCTTGGTCCATGTCACCACCATCTCTTGCCTACACTCTCAGTAGACTCCTTTCTTTCTCATTTCCTTACTCTTTTCCCATACAGACTAGTCTCTACACATAAACTGGAGGGATCTTTTAAAACTGTAAACCAGATCATGTGGTCTAGATCCTCTGATGGCTTCTCTTCCTTCAGAATAAATTCAAATTACTTACTGAAGGGCTGGCTGGCAAAGACTTTTAATATCTTCTCTCAGCAACTTTCAAATATGCAATACAAGATTACTAACTATAGTCACCATGCTGTACATTACCTTCGCAGGCTTCTACCAGGCTGCCTATAATCTGGGTCCTGAATCCCTCTCTGAACCCTTCTCCTATCATTTGCCATCTGATTACTCTGAACACATGTTCCTTGTTTTTCCTCAAATGTCCAAGCTGGTTCTGTCTCAAGACCTGTGACTCACTGTGTTCACTATCCAGATCTTTGCCTGATTCCCTCCAAATGCCACCGCCTCAAAGAGGCCTTGCTCACCTCCCTTCCTTGTGCAAAGCCCTTCAGACAGGCTCCAGCCTTATCCTGTTTGTTTTCATGATTGATTGTTTCTATTGGTTGTGTATGTGTGTGTGTGTATGATTCTCCAGGCAAGAATACTGGAGTGGGTTGCCATTTCCTTCTCACTTAATATATATATGTATATGTATTATTTATCACCACTCGACATATATTTACATGTTTATTTTCTGTCTCACCCATGAAACCTCCATGAGAGCAAACATTTTTATTCATATCTCTGTCTTCAGGGCTAAAATGCTAAAATGGGAGATTAGTGTTTGATATTCAGTATGGTGAAGTGAGGGCTTCCCTGGCAGCTCAGATGGTAAAAAAAATCTGCCTGCAATGCTGGAGACCAGGGTTCAATCCAATCCCTGGATCGCATATGGCTAATGGCACCCCACTCCAGTACTCTTGCCTGGAAAATCCAATGGATGGAGGAGTGTGGCAGGCCACAGTCCACGGGGTCGCAAAGAGTCAGACACAACTGAGCGAATTCACTTTCTTTCCACCTACTCCAGTATTCTTGCCTGGAGAGCTCCATGAACAGAGAAGACTGGTGAGCTACAATCCATTGGGTCACAAAGTCAGACTTGACTAAGTGACTAACACTTTACACTCTGGTGAAATAGAGGGTACTTCATATTGTTAAGTAAAAGGATGAATATACTTACTATTGAGTTACAAATTAACATATCATAAAACAGAAAAAATATTTTTTTCAAAAAGCTGCAATAAATTTAAAAAGAAAGTTCTAATATTTTCTTCTTTAATGGAACATTTTGCCCACCTCTGGGGTGCTTCATAAAACAGAGAAGTCAATGTGAGATGAGGAGAGTCACCAGCATTTGTTCTCTTTGGCGGTTCCGAGTGACCACTCTCAGCGCCATTCAGTTTGTGTTATATAGCTATGCAGTTGAGCTTCCTCTTGGTAAAGGATTCTGTTTTCAATTTTTTAAAAAACTTGAGATATAATTGACATANGAACATTTTGCCCACCTCTGGGGTGCTTCATAAAACAGAGAAGTCAATGTGAGATGAGGAGAGTCACCAGCATTTGTTCTCTTTGGCGGTTCCGAGTGACCACTCTCAGCGCCATTCAGTTTGTGTTATATAGCTATGCAGTTGAGCTTCCTCTTGGTAAAGGATTCTGTTTTCAATTTTTTAAAAAACTTGAGATATAATTGACATATAGCATTCTCTTGGTTTCAGGTTACAACATAATGAACCAATATTTATATTCATTGTAAAATGATCACAACAATAAATTAACTTCACTCACCATATATAATTTTTTTTTTAATGACAAAGACGTTTAGTATTTGCTTACTATCTGCTCTCTCAGCAATCTTCAAATACACGATTCAGGATTATTAGCTATAGTTGCCATTCTGTACACCACGTTCTCATGGCTTGCTTATTTCATAACTAGTGGAAGCTTGTACCCTTAGGCTCCCTGTATTCATTTCACCAACACCCCCCTCCCAAACCAACCCCCATCTCTGGCAACCACTAGCCTGTTTTCTGTGTCTGTGAGCTTGGTGCTTTTCTTTGTTGTTGTTATTTTTAATTTCGTATATAAGTGAGATCATGCAGTATTTGTCTTTCTTTGCCTGACATATTTTACTTAGCATAATGCCCTCAAGTTTCACCTCTGCTGTCACAAATGACAATATTTCATTCCTTTTTATGGCTAATAACATTCCACTGTGTATATATTCCACATTTTTTCCCCATTCACCCATCTATGAACACAAGTTATTTCTGTATCTTGGCCATTGTAAATAGTGCTGCAGTAAACATGGGGGTGGATATGTTTTCAAGTTAATGTTTTCATTTGCTTCAGAGGAAAGAAAGTGGAATTGCTGGATCATATGGTGGTTTTAGTTTTACTGTAGCATATTGTCATCCACTGAAGTTGCACCAGTTTACTTTTCCATTAACAGTGCACAAGGGCTCTCCACCCCACATCTTTGCCAACACTTGTTATTTCTTGTTCTCTTTAAATTTTTTTTAAAGCAATTATTTATTTGCCTGTGCTGGGTCTTAGTGGCAGCATGGGGATCTGCAGTCCTTGTTGAAGCATGCCAGATCTTCAGCTGCAGCATGTGAACTCTTAGTTGTGGCCTGTGAGATCTAGTTCCCTGACCAGGGATGGAATGTGGGCCCCTGCATTGGGAGTGCAGAGTCTCAGCCTCTGGGCCACCAGCGAAGTCCCTATTTCTTATCTTTTGACATTAGCTACTTTACAGGTATAAAGTGGTATTTCACTGTGATTTTTATTTATATTTCTCTGATGGTTAGTGACATTGAGCATCTTTTCATATACCTGTTGACTATTTGTATATCTTCTTTGGGAAAAAAAAAAGTTTTTTTTTTCTATATTCTGAACATTTTGAAATCAGGTTGTTTGGTTGTTTTTACTATTCAGTTGTATGAGTTCTTTACATATTTTGAATATCAACCTCTACTCAGATATATTATGTGTAAATGTTTTCTGCAATTTACTAGATTGCCTTTTCATTTTGTTGATAATTTTCTTTGCCCTGCAGAAGTTTTTAGTTTGATGCAGTCTTTTATTTTTGGTCTCGTTGTCTTTGCTTTGGGAGTTTGATTTTAAAAGAGTCATTGCTAAGATTAGTGTCAAGGAGCCTATAGCCTATATTTTCTTCTAGGAGTCTTATGGTTTCAGGTGTCACATTTACGTCTTTAATCGATTTTGAGTTAATTTCTGTATATGGTGCAAGTCCAGTTTCATTCTTTTGTATATGGTTTTTTAAGCATTCTTTCTCATAAAAACTCAACAATAAAAGTAGTGTTGTTGGTTGTTTAAAATCTTGAAGATCACTTGCATCCACCCTTAGTTCTCAGCCTCTAAGTATAGTTGATCCTTCCACGTATCCTGTTAGGTTTGATAGTTATATACCAGCCTCAGAAAACAGAATTTGACTTACCGGGCCAACTCGGGAAGCCCAGGTGGCACAGTGGTAAAGAATCCACCCGCTAATGCAGGAGATACAAGAGATGTGGGTTCAATCCCTGGCCAGGGAAGATCCCCTGGAGGAGGAAATAGCAACCCACTCCAGTATTCTTGCCTGGAAAATTCCATGGACAGCGGAGCCTAGTGGGTCCATGGGGCTGCAAAGAGTCAATTTACTTTCACATTGAAGCACTTTCTGTTGGTTGCCCTAACTCTCTGATATCTGTTTTCTTATCCTAACTTTTACCAGTAATTTTACTGTGTTGAATTTGGTCCTGTCCTGATACAACCTCATATCTCAGCTGCACATATTTCTCTAAATTCTGAGCCACACAGTTCTAGAGAGAGATCCTTGCCACCATCCATACTAGATTGGTCAGATCTCCTGGGCCAACCACGAGCCTGCTAATGATATAACTGGAAATATATACATTTTTACTCCTTTGCTTTATAGATGAAAAAGATTCAAACGGTCCAAAATCGTGATATATGTTTTTTTATTATTTAAACTTTCCTTTCTGTGATATTTTTGCCTATTTCTAAAATTTTCTTTTTATTTTAAGGAGTTACAGATTCTATATTCTAATTTGGTTTCACTTTTTTTCAATTCTAAATATCTTCTCCTGGTTGTGGTTAACATTGGCTGAAGGTGGTTTTGCAAGATGAGTGGAAGGACTACCAACTTCAGACCTTTTTAAATTCTCAGCTTGACTTTTTTTTTTTTCTTTTGACCACCCACAGCTTTAAGGAGGCCAGTTTGATTTTATGACTTCCCAAGAAAATGCAGTTTGTCACAGAGTCCCCTGGCACTTCATTATTAATTCCCCTGAACTTTGCAGCATTGTCAGAGGAAGCTCTTCTATGAAGTTTATTGAACTTATTGAAGTTTTATTGAACTGCAGCTTCAGAGCCCCTTACTTGCTCATGTGAAATGCTGTATTACTTTTCTTAAACGCACCCTTAAAAATTGTACAAGCCTCAGCAAACCCCAGAGTTGCCTGTATTCAGCCTCTGGGGAATGTTTTTTGATACTCTTCTCTCTCCTTGGCCCTGGCCTCTATATATTTTTCTCTGTGCCTTGCCAGGTTTTGAATATCATAGCTCATATGTTCTGTTTTAAAATGTCCTTAGGGCAAAAGCCAGCTTTAGTGTTCTGATTACCTGTATTAGATCCCAGCTATCATTTATTTTTTGGTCTCCAAGTACTCATTTTCTTGTCTTCTCCTTGATGCATTTTAAAATATTTTTAAAAGTATGTTTTCATCAGTATGTTTGTCTCAGGTAGATGATTAGTCAGATATCAAAACTGATCTTGATGAAAATAGAAGACTTTACAGTAATGGAGTTCATCTTGTATTTCTTGTTCTATTAATTTATATAAATTATCTTAACTCCCAATTAAGCTAAATGAGAAGCATTGAGCCCCTAACATTTCCTCTAACTGACCTCTCTCACCCATCATCCAATTTCCATGAGAGAAAAACTACATTGGCTATTCTATAACATTTAGACTCTAGTTGGTACATCTGTGTTTTGTCTGTAAAATGATTTAACATTAAAAGTCAATAAAAGGTATTTACCCCATATTTATATAAATGTCATTCAATGTAAAAGTAAACATCATTATTTGAACTGCAGAAAAAGTAAGTGTTGTCCAATATCATTTAAATCTTATAGCTTATCAAATGCTCAATATCATTTTTTTCTTTTTATTTTTCAGTGTTACAGACATCACACTAGTGAACTCTAAGCATCATTACTAATGTATCATAACTGTAGCTTCAACATTGTTTTATGTTGAAGCTTGAGCCAAACTCATTTTTAAAAATATATATGTCTATATCTATACCTATATCTACATTATCTATGTGTGTGGACTAATTCGCTTCAGTCACGTCCAACTCTTTGGTACCCTGTGGACCATAATCCACCAGGCTCCTCTGTCCATAGGATTCTCCAGGTTAGAATACTAAAGTGGGTTGCTGTGCCCTCTTCCAGGGGATCTTCCTGACTCAGGGATCAAACCCATGCCTCTTAAGTCTCCTGCATTGGCAAGTGGGTTCTTGACCACCAGCGCCACCTGGGAAGCCCACATTCCCTCTATCTATACCTGTAACCTCCACACACACATATACACAGAGCTGATCTTCATTATTTGTAGATTCTGTATATGTAAATTCACTTAAAATTTACTTGTATCTCCCAAATCAATACTCAGGCAACTTTTTATTCATTCACGAACGCAGGTAGAGTGACATGAAACTTGAGTTGCCCTACATGCATTTGCATTTAACCGTGTGAGGTCAAACAAGGCAATGCTCTGACTTCTTGTTTAAGCTCTCTTACTACAAACAAGCATCCTTTTTTCTGTATACTTAATGCCACATTTTTGTTTGTTTTCATTTTTTAGTGATTTTTTTAATTTTAAATGACTTTCATATAGATAACAAACTTGTGGTTACTAAAAGGGAGATGGACAAATTAGAGACAGGTATTAATGGATAAAACTACTATGTATAAAATAAATAAGCCATTAGAATATACTGCATGGCATAGGGAATTATAGCCATTACTTTGTATTAACCTCTAATGGACTATAATCTGTGAAAATACTGAATCACTATGCTGTACACCTGAAATGAGCATAATATTATAAACACTCCAATAATAAATACAAACATGCATACATATGTAAAATGGCTTCCAAGTACAGTCTTGGAGTACTTATTACCCAATATTCCTACACGCAAGAAGGCTGTGATATGCCTTAAAGGGGAAAAATGTCTGTGAGATGAGCTTTGTTTAGGTATACATTACAGTACTATTGCTTCTGAGTTCAATGTTAATAAATTTAAAATATGATGGATCTAAAAATGAAAGAGGAAACTCATAGATCTATATAAGATAACAACTATAATGTGTGAAGTGGTGGAAAAGATGGAAAAGTGGGTAAATTTATGTGGATTCATATGGTGATGATAGGTTGAAAAGAAAGTGTAGCACGCAACATTGTGGTGAAGCTAACAGTCAAAGTAATTTACAGTCAGGTTACCGTGGGTCAGGAAAATGTAAAACCTTCTCAACTAGTGTGGCCTGGCTTGCACTTTTCAAAAGATAATGTGGCATAAAAAATATTAAACTTGCAGCAGACGTAGGTTCTGTGATCAGGAATCTGTAAAGGAATTCTTAAAAATACCTGCTAAATGTTGTANGCTCATGGGTTCCTAGTTTACTTGACAGATTACAATCTGTTTCAGCAATGATTTATTTTGATGCTCAACGTATCCTGTATTTGGCTTTTGAATAAGTCCCCCATTCTTTTGATATATCCGCTTTATTCTTTAGGGCAAGTGGATTGTTTATCTCACTGCATGAACAGAAATTATAGAAGAAGGAGAAGAGAAGACATGTGGCCCAAACATTTCATATAGTAGAATCTTTATAATTAATCTTTTTCTGACCCAGAGCCCAATCATGTTCCCCACACCTGCNTTATCCTGTATTTGGCTTTTGAATAAGTCCCCACATTCTTTTGATATATTCGCTTTATTCTTTAGGGCAAGTGGATTGTTTATCTCACTGCATGAACAGAAATTAGAGAAGAAGGAGAAGAGAAGACATGTGGCCCAAATATTTCATATAGTAGAATCTTTATAATTAATCTTTTTCTGACCCAGAGCCCAGTCATGTTCCCCACACCTGCCATGTAGATGTTGGAGCATCCCTGGAACTCTGCTTGGAAGAATAGCTTTCCCCTCTGTAGCCATCTGTTTTTATTTGCTGCTGAAATTCCTTCCCTCCACTCTGATTTTGTCCTTCAGTGAGAATCTTTTTATCTCTATCTTTGAAAAATATTCCTGGTTTTCTCCTGAAGATGTTTTCTACCCTGCTTTTCATTGAAAGTAAAAATAAGTTACTTTGGAGATATGATTTTATTAGGGTTAGTATACAATATTGCATCATGACTTTTCATTTTCATAGTATGTTGCATACTTGACAAGAGGAAATCTTTTAATTTGTCTATATTCTAAGGAAGGAAGGATAAGAATCAATGTCACTATTTTTTCTAAATGAATATTTTTTATATTAAACGGATATATTTCCTAATTATAAAATAATCATATGATGCAGCTGGGGGTAATTTGGTAAAATGATGCAGGCTTTGGTTTATTTGTTGGAAAGTAAAGTTGGTAAGACCTCCTGGAGAAGGGAATGGCTACCCACTCCAGCATTCTTGCCTGGAG
Source organism: Neotragus moschatus (assembly GCA_006410615.1). NCBI lineage: Eukaryota > Metazoa > Chordata > Mammalia > Artiodactyla > Bovidae > Neotragus > Neotragus moschatus. The sequence goes on from SJYA01003263.1 coordinate 1,661,623, forward strand.
AATCCCATGGACAGAGGAGCCTGGTGGGCTACAGTTCATGGGGTCTCAAAGGGTCAGACATGACTTAGTAACTAACACATCACTTTACTTCAAAGTTACTGTACAATCCCTGCTGAGAAATTTTATGTGAATGAGTTCTTACATTTTCCACCAATGTTAGGCATTCTTACCCTCATTTTTTATACAGAAGCTCAAGATTATTAAATGTCCTTGGTAGGACATATAAATATCATGTGCTTAGTGTGGAATGATGCCATTTTACTACTCTGAATGTGAAACTTCAAAGCAAGATTTTTGTAAGAATAAAACAATCCATGGTCAGTGATCTCTTTTTGTCATTTTCTGTATAGGAGAAAAGATGTTGGAAATACCTGTGTACCTTCTGAGAATGGCCTTGACACACACTAATATTTGTAAAGTGCTTCAAAAAAACAAAGGGCTGACTTAATGGTAGGGAAGGTTGGGTAAATATGAAAAGTATTCTACTGTATAGCAATATTCTCCTAAATGACATGTCAGAGAAGAGTTATATATCCTAGCTCAATTATTAAAGAACCAAATGGCCCTGTGTTCAAATGTTTGCAGCCACAGTCAATGGCAATGGGAATTTAGTCTGAACCAGTTGAGATCAGCTAGATGGTTCACAAACATGTATTCCTATAACGCAAGCAGAATGCAATCAAGTTTTTGTTTTTTGTTTTTTTAAAACATTGAAAACAATTTTATCGAAGAGAGAAAAGCAGCCCTGGTGTGGCTGGACTTTGGGTGTTAAAAATATTGTCCAAGTTTAAATGATGATGTTTATTATCAACGATGATGCCACTGGTGCATTTGGGAAGGGGGAGATGAAAGTGGTTTTTATCTCATTAGCATGTCTTCACTGGTAACTGTTTGTAACATTAGTTCCCTTTGATCTTCCTTTTTGATTATAGTGTGCAAAGCTGATATAATCTGCTATTATTTCCATTAATAACTAAGTATCTCTTGTGGTTGACAAGGCAATTTGTCATTATCAGGCTGCCTTTGTGCAGAGCAAAGAAGTTTACACCCGCTCCCCCACCCAGCCTGTGTAAAATAACAGGCATTTATCTGTCCTCAGCAGCCTGGAAATGCTGCCCTCTTTGAAGGGGCTCTGTGAGCATGGCCCAGCAAAGACAGGAAGCACCGTGGCAGTGAGATGGAGAATCTGGGATGGAGATCTTAATCTGGACACAATTTCTACCTTAGAGGCTTCAGCAAATTGGACAATCTAACCCCGAGCACATTCTGCTGACCCTGCTTTGTTTTCTGGAGGATTAAGTTGAACAAGAGAAGAGGTGGGGGGCTAAGGATGTGGAGACAGGGGTGGTGAAGCTGATTTTCTTTTGCAGCAGAAAGTGTATTCTCATTGTCATGTCCTCAGTATTTCAGGCTTCAGTTTTGGCAGATTAGGAAGGTGAAAGATTTGCAACTCAAGAGGCTTTATTGTCAGGTTTCTATATTTGTCTTGAATTAATGGGTGTCTGCCATCCTCATTCTCAGAGACTTTGAGATATTTGNACCCACTCCAGCATTCTTGCCTGGAGAATCCCATGGACAGAGGAGCCTGGTGGGCTACAGTTCATGGGGTCTCAAAGGGTCAGACATGACTTAGTAACTAACACATCACTTTACTTCAAAGTTACTGTACAATCCCTGCTGAGAAATTTTATGTGAATGAGTTCTTACATTTTCCACCAATGTTAGGCATTCTTACCCTCATTTTTTATACAGAAGCTCAAGATTATTAAATGTCCTTGGTAGGACATATAAATATCATGTGCTTAGTGTGGAATGATGCCATTTTACTACTCTGAATGTGAAACTTCAAAGCAAGATTTTTGTAAGAATAAAACAATCCATGGTCAGTGATCTCTTTTTGTCATTTTCTGTATAGGAGAAAAGATGTTGGAAATACCTGTGTACCTTCTGAGAATGGCCTTGACACACACTAATATTTGTAAAGTGCTTCAAAAAAACAAAGGGCTGACTTAATGGTAGGGAAGGTTGGGTAAATATGAAAAGTATTCTACTGTATAGCAATATTCTCCTAAATGACATGTCAGAGAAGAGTTATATATCCTAGCTCGATTATTAAAGAACCAAATGGCCCTGTGTTCAAATGTTTGCAGCCACAGTCAATGGCAATGGGAATTTAGTCTGAACCAGTTGAGATCAGCTAGATGGTTCACAAACATGTATTCCTATAACGCAAGCAGAATGCAATCAAGTTTTTGTTTTTTGTTTTTTTAAAACATTGAAAACAATTTTATCGAAGAGAGAAAAGCAGCCCTGGTGTGGCTGGACTTTGGGTGTTAAAAATATTGTCCAAGTTTAAATGATGATGTTTATTATCAACGATGATGCCACTGGTGCATTTGGGAAGGGGGAGATGAAAGTGGTTTTTATCTCATTAGCATGTCTTCACTGGTAACTGTTTGTAACATTAGTTCCCTTTGATCTTCCTTTTTGATTATAGTGTGCAAAGCTGATATAATCTGCTATTATTTCCATTAATAACTAAGTATCTCTTGTGGTTGACAAGGCAATTTGTCATTATCAGGCTGCCTTTGTGCAGAGCAAAGAAGTTTACACCCGCTCCCCCACCCAGCCTGTGTAAAATAACAGGCATTTATCTGTCCTCAGCAGCCTGGAAATGCTGCCCTCTTTGAAGGGGCTCTGTGAGCATGGCCCAGCAAAGACAGGAAGCACTGTGGCAGTGAGATGGAGAATCTGGGATGGAGATCTTAATCTGGACACAATTTCTACCTTAGAGGCTTCAGCAAATTGGACAATCTAACCCCGAGCACATTCTGCTGACCCTGCTTTGTTTTCTGGAGGATTAAGTTGAACAAGAGAAGAGGTGGGGGGCTAAGGATGTGGAGACAGGGGTGGTGAAGCTGATTTTCTTTTGCAGCAGAAAGTGTATTCTCATTGTCATGTCCTCAGTATTTCAGGCTTCAGTTTTGGCAGATTAGGAAGGTGAAAGATTTGCAACTCAAGAGGCTTTATTGTCAGGTTTCTATATTTGTCTTGAATTAATGGGTGTCTGCCATCCTCATTCTCAGAGACTTTGAGATATTTGGCAAACTTTGACACATACAAGGATAAATTTCCTCCCCTTCCCAAATGACTCCACCTCCAAGAATAATACAGGGGTTGATTCATTAAGGGAGAAAAGACAGAGTGGAGTTGAGTTCAAGATATGACTTCATATCTTTTAAGTAGAGAAGGAAGATTGCAAAACACAAACTTTTTCTAATGGATGGAACTGACACCTTGACTCTGACATCTACTAGCAGAAATTTCTTTCTTTCTTTTTTTTTTTTATTTTCTACATCTACTGGTTTACAGGGCAGATTACATTCTTGGAAGCCTCACCTATCCTATGACTTTAACCAAACTGCCTCTATCAACAGCGCAAAGAAGGTGGAGAGCTATTTAAAGTGGCAAAGTCAGTTGGAGCAGCCGTTGACATCTATGGCATTCCCCAAGGCAAGGTCTCCTCTTTGGGTTACTGCATAAATAGACATTGAAGATATTCACATATGGTCATGAACAGCCACATGCCACTATGTATTTGGATCTGTGAGAAAGAATAGCAAGAAGAGAATGAATTAGGTAAATCAGAGGGTCCTGTCAGATCCTTTTGGGCCAGTGTCTCCTGGGGAGATAGTAAAGGTGTTTTTAGATACTCTTGATTTACTGAGCTCATCGTAGGGCCTCTCCCTCCCCCCCCCAACTCAGTGGTCACAATGATAAAAGCAGTTTCAGCAAGTCAACGCCACAAATGCCAGCTCTTTAAATTGATTCATCCAGTTACTAGTGGATCTGCTGGGCTGGGTTAAAGCAAGCTAAATTCCCTTCCTGCTAAGGACTGGCGCAGTGATAGCCCCTTTTAAGAATGGTTGGTCACTTAGATGGTTCCTGGCTGTGCTGAGGGTCACTCAGTGCATGTTAGTAAATAACCAAGGTGTAGAAATCATCTAGGAACTTTCCTGGTGGTCTGGTGGCTAAGATTCTGTGCTCCCAAGACAAGGGGCCAGGTTTGGATCCCTGGTCAGAGAACTAGACCCAATGTGCTGCAATCAATGCCCAGTGAAGTCAAATAAATACTGGCTTCCCAGGTGGATCAGTGGTAAAGAATCTGCCTGCCAGTGCAGGAGATACAGGAGATGTGTGCTCAATCCCTGGGTAGGGAAGATCCCTTGGAGGAGGGCATGGCAACCCACTCCAGTATTCTTGCCTGGAGAATCCCATGGACAGAGGAGCCTAGTGGGCTACAGTCCATGGAGTTGCAAAGAGTCAGGCATGACTGAGCCACTGAGCATGCAGTAAGCATCTAACTTTCCCTTAATGTCCAGTTATGGACTTTCATTAGGAACTTCACACATGTCTTCTGTTCTCAGTGTATGCTGTGATTCGAGAGGAGTCTTATATGCTTGCTATTTTAAAATAAGCAAGACAGACATTTCAGGACTCAGAATCGAGACAAGCCAAAGTCTTTTCCTTGGGGTCCTGTGTTATTTACACAAAATAGGATTAAATAACATTTAGATTTTACCCACATTGATTTCAACAACTCTGCTTGTGAGATTTGTTCTCTTTCAAATATGTAAGCAGTTTCAGACCACCCTTTGGGATGAAGGGGGTGTGGCACAGAGATTTGTCCACACTGGATGACTGAGACAGACTGACTTCTATTATCCTCTGCCTGGACACAGAAATGATCAGTGGTCTTGAGGAGTTCATCCTGACCCTTTACCTTTATCTCAGGGAAGTCATTCAGCAGACTCCCTGGTTACCAAGTAGCAACATTAAGCACTAAGGAGGGACTGCATATTCCAGCTGTTACAGAGTGTGGAATTTATCTTCCAGGAAAAGCTGCACACAGTCCTTGGTGTGACTCACTTTAATATAATAGAAATCAGTCATGATTTGTTAATTTCATTTGTCCCTTCACAAGAAGGGAAAAATTGTTAATTGTGTGATGTTGGCAGAGGGTTTTCAGTCCGTAAATGGAAATTTGATGAATGCTGTTCCAGAATCCAGCCCTAGGAATTGGACGCCATCATTCACACTAACTTTAAAAATAAGGGAACCATGATCAGAGAAACTGAGTAACTTCCTCAAAATTAAACCATTTCTGAAGGTGGGAATACCTTTGGAAACCAACGCTTCTTCACACTAGCATATATATAATGTATATATATATATAATGTATTTATATATATAATGCATACATATAATATATAAATAAATATATAATGTATTTATATATATATAATATATAATTTTCACCTATTAATTTCTTTCTTGAAAGAGAAGAAGAAAAAGCTATAAAACTTGGAGTGAGCCTACTCAGGGTGATTTTAGAAGTAATGGGCTTTTTGACATGAAATATCTGACTTTTATTGGGTTGAATCATAGCTTATGTAGGAGGCATCAGATAGATTGAGCAAGGCTGAGGCTAATTATTAAATGTAATTTTGTTGAGCTTCTATTATTATAACTACATGTTAGAGGATAGTATTTAAAATCTGTTTTAGTATATAATTTGTATAAATTGATTGATATGACTTTGTTTATCCATACAAAAACACTCATTTTTAGTTTTGAGAAAGCACATTTTCAGCTTCAGAAACCTGAAGGATATAGGCTCTTAGAAACCATCTCCTCTTGGAAATGTTTGCATTTGAGCACCCCAGCCTCATTTTATCATTACTGTTCATGGACACCTTGAAGGAGCAGGCTGACTGCTCTTGAAATGTACTGTGTACAGCCTGGCCTGAGTGCATTGGTCTTGGAGTCAGATATAGGTTTAAAAACATGACCTTGGACAATTCACATACTCTCTCCAAAGTTCCAGTTTCCTCAGCAACCAAACCTCAGAGGAATATTAGAAGGATTAAATGGCATATATATGTGAAAGAGTTTAACATTTCTCATAAATAGTAGAGATCCAGTAACTATTAGTTGAAACTGAATCTATTTGCAAAACAAAATTGGGTTATGGGAATACTTTCTCTTTCTTTTTTTTTTTTTTTTATTTTTTTTTTTTTGGTTGGTGGGGGGGTTTTCTTTTTTTGTTTTCTTTTTTTTTTTTTTTTTTTTGTTTTTTTTTTT
>SJYA01003263.1:1667808-1727934 GCA_006410615.1 Neotragus moschatus
TTTTTTTTTTTTTTTTTTGGCTTTTCTTTACTCAGCAACCAGATAACATTGGTTAGAGAGTGCAACTGCCTTGAGGTTTAAGAAAAGCACAAAAGCCTCATGCATTTATGTGACAACCCAGTTCCTAAAGGACAGATGTGAAACTGTAAAACACTGAAGAATAATGTATTCTGGCTAAGCTAGACCTATATAGCTTTCCAGGAGCTCTTGTTATTAGCCAAGCTTGTCAAGAACTAATCACTAGCTTTCAAGTTTTGTAAAGCTACTCTGAAGGTTTACTTTAACCTTACCATACACAAAAATGTTTGTACTGCTACCCACTGATAAGAAAACTATTAGCATTCATTAAGTACAGCCATAAATCTCTCCCTCTTGGAAGAGCAATAATGCAGCCTTCCAGCTGCCATAATGAATGCAGTGTTTAATCTCTCCTTGGGAGAGTGTCCTAACTTATAGTTAGACACTCTGGGAAGAGCGTGGCATTCTGGGAATGAGGCTAATGACAAAGGATTTATACTCTTGCTTGATTTTAAGTCCAGAGAGTCTCCAAGTTATAATTAAAGCAGAAGTTTTCATTTTAAAAAGAAAAGGGAGAGAAAAGTGACTTATCTAGGAAGGCGAAGAGTTAACAGTTACTTAAAACCTACTGCCAATGACACACTCTGTAGAAGGGCCTTTTTATCAATAGCTCATTTTCTTCACATAACTACTGCCCAATTTTTGCTCTAGAAATGTTACAAAGGAGAAGAGAGACACTCATATGGTTTAGCAGTCCAAGAGCAGAGATGGAATATAGCATGAGCATGGTGGAATTTGAATTTTGTTATCTCTGTCCTTAGAGCCAAGAAAATTTATGCTGCCAGTTACTGTCCCTAAGTGCATCCATGCTAAATCACATCTGACTCTTTGGGACCCTGTGGACTGTAGCCCACCAGGTTCCTTGACAGAAATTCTGAAATACTGGAGTGGGTTGCTATGACCTCCTCCAGGTTATTTTCCTGACCCAGGTATTGAACTCATGTTGTTTATATCTCCTGCGCTGGCAGGCGGATTCTTTACCACTAGCGCCACCTAAGAGCAGTACTTTGCTTTACGTCCTTTAAGAAATCAGACTTGTTTGAGGGAGAAATGTATGGTCTCCGTGGTAGAACATGTAAGGCTGGGACCTCAGTTCTATTTGAGCAAACATTTGTAGCATTTAATGTGAAGCCATCTCAGCCTCACTTTGTTCAGCATTGTCTTGGGGCTTTCATGGAGAAACAGCATCCCAGGGTTCCATCTTTCTCTATGAGTTCTGCCTTCTATGTCCACATCCATGAGTGGGAGGCACCTGGTGTCCCAGGTGATTTGTTAGAGCTGCACATCAGCACCAATGGCCCAAGGACAAGGAAAATGGTATCTTTCTTTCTCTATGGACCAAGAAAAAAGAGGCCCTCTGGTGCTAAACTATGGTGGGTGAACTGGCTCCTTGTCTTTCCCCTCCATAAGTTTCCTCTTTGGGAATCTAGATTTCCAACATTTTAAAACCCCTGAGTTTCTTGAACAGCTGGCAATGAATGATCTTCATTACCAAGGGGACCTAAAAGAAAAGGAAAGGAAAGAAATAACTCGCCCAACTCTGAAATTGTAACCTTCCCATAAGCTGGCATGTAGGGACCACCCTCATGATGACCTTCTACAAGTCTTCACCCATGGACAAAGAGGACATAGAAAGGTTAATATACTCGAATTGTTGAATATCACAGAGTGCTGCTTTGTTTCTTCTGAAAAATTGAAGGTCACCTTAAACATAAGCTTCAAAGTTGAGAACAGCATAGGGTACAAAGAAAAAAGGGCAACATTTTCCCTTTTGTTCAATAAAAGTGAAGTACAAACAAAATAACAATAATCAAATAAAATGGTTTGATATTTCAGAGAGCTCCATCGAAATTAAGTTCAATTAAGTTGCTCAGTTGTGTCCAAGTCTTTGCAACTGCATGGACTACAGCACACCAGGCTTCCCTGTCCAACACCAACTCCAGGAACGTACTCAAACTCATGTCCATCTCATCATTGATGCCATCCAACCATCTCATCCTCTGTCATCCTCTTCTCCTCCTGCCTTCAATCTTTCCCAGCATCAGGGTATTTTCTAATGAGTCAGTTCTTTGCATCAGATGGCCAAAGTATTGGAGTTTCAGCTTCAGCATCAATCCTTCCAATGAATATTCAGGACTGATTTCCTTTAGGATAGACTGGTTTGATCTCCTTGCACTCCAAGGGACTCTCAAGAGTCTTCTCCAACACCACAGTCAAAAACAGCATTTCTTCAGCGATCAGCTTTCTTTATCACCCAAATCTCACATCCATACACAACTACTGGAAAAACCATAGCTTTGACTAGATGGACCTTTGTAGGCAAAGTAATGTCTCTGATTTGAATATGCTATCTAGGTTGGTCATAATTTTTCTTCCAAGGAGTAAGCGTCTTTTAATTTCATGGCTGCAATCAACATCTGCAGTTATTTTGGAGCCCCAAAAAACAAAGTCTGACACTGTTTCCACTATTTCCCCATCTCTTTGCCATGAAGTGATGGGACCAGACACCATGATCTTAGTTTTCTGAATGTTGAGTTTTAAGCCAACTTTTGCACTCTCCTCATTCCACTTTCATCAAGTCTCTTTAGTTCTTCACTTTCTGCCATAAGGGTGGTGTCATCTGCATATATGAAGTTATCGATATTTCTCGCAGCAATCTTGATTCCAGCTTGTGCTTCATCCAGCCTGGCATTTCACTTGATGTACTCTTATTAACTTAATAAGTTAAATAAGCAGGGTGACCATATATAGCCTTGACTTACTTCTTTCCCAATTTGGAACCAGTCTGTTGTTCTATGTCCAGTTCTAACTGTTGCTTCTTGACCTGCATACAGATTTCTCAGGAGGCAATTCAGGTGGTTTGGTATTCCCATCTCTTTAATAATTTTCCACAATTTGTCATGATCCACACAGTCAAAGGTTTTGGCATAGTCAATAAAGCCGAATTAAATTGAACTCTCTTTTCTGAAACTCTCTTGCTTTTTCGATGATCTAAAGGATGTTGGCAATTTGATCTCTGGTTCCTCTGCCTTTTCTAAACCCAGCTTGAACATCTGGAAGTTCATGGTTCACATACTGTTGAAGCCCGCCTTGGAGAATTGGCATTACTTTGCTAGCATGTGAGATGAGTGTGATTGTGGTGGTAGTTTGAACATTCTTTGGCATTGGCTTTCTTTGGGATTGGAATGAAAACTGACCTTTTCCAGTCCTGTGGCCACTGCTGAGTTTTCCAAATTTGCTGGCACATTGAGTGCTTCACAGCATCATCTTTTAGGATTTGAAATGGCTTAACTGGAATTCCATCACCTCCACTAGCTTTGTTCGTAGTGATGCTTCCTAAGGCCCACTTGACTTCACATTCCACGTCTGGCTCTAGGTGAGTGATCACACCATTGTGGTTATCTAGGTCATGAAGATCGTTTTTGAATTGTTCTTCCATGTATTCTTGCCACCTCTTCTTCATATCTTCTGCATCTGTTCAGTCCATACCATTTCTGTCCTTTATTGTGCTCATCTTTGCATGAAATGTTCCTTTTNTCTGGCTCTAGGTGAGTGATCACACCATTGTGGTTATCTAGGTCATGAAGATCGTTTTTGAATTGTTCTTCCATGTATTCTTGCCACCTCTTCTTCATATCTTCTGCATCTGTTCAGTCCATACCATTTCTGTCCTTTATTGTGCTCATCTTTGCATGAAATGTTCCTTTTATATCTCTAACTTTCTTGTGAGAGATCTCTAGTCTTTCCCATTCTATTCTTTTCCTCTATTTCTTTACATTGCTCGCTGAGGCAGGCTTTCTTATCTCTCCTTGCTCTTCTTTGGAACTCTGCATTCAGATGCTTATATCTTTCCTTTTCCCCTTTGCCTTAGCTTCTCTTCTTTTCTCAGGTACTTGTAAAGCCTCATCAAACAACTATTTTGCCTTTTTGCATTTCTTTTTCTTGAGGATGGTCTTGANATTCATCGAGTCGCAAAGAGTCGGACACGACTGAGTGACTGAACTGAACTGAAACTTACAGATAAATCACGTTAGAAGATGGGGGTTGTCTCTAAGATAGAGAGGTGGTGGTGCATGTTTGGGGCTGTCTTCCAAGCTCAATGACATTTCCATACATGATGAAGCACATTCCACCAGCACAGTTTTGTGGACTGGCAGTTCATTTCCTTCTGAATCAATTTCTAAATGTTATACTGAAATATCAGCTTTATACAAGTTTCCTTTGTGATCGCTAGAGTTGTTTTATCACTTTACTTAAGCTGTATGTTTAGCTTAAATTCACTTGCACAAGACTTCTATTCTGTAAGGGGCAGCCCAGTTGAAAGAAACTGTTCTTATAACTATTTCATTGTCTTCATTTTATATGTCTCTAACTTGGCTGTGAGTCATATTTTTACTATTTCACTCCTCTAAGAAAGAAATAATAGGGATATTTGTGCATTATAAAGGAAAAATGTGGGAGTGGGGTGGGGTTAGACTCTCTTCAAAGGAATTGAGAATAAAATCTGTGTGATATTATCATGCTTAATAAACTATGGAAATGGTATTTTAGTCTCAGTAGGAGTTTAACCATTTGCAAGTGTTTTCAATTTCTTTAAGACACTTAGAAAACCAAATAAATAAAAGAAGATTATTAGTCTTCCCTCTAGGAGAGAACAGTACAGATTGCCCATTTTTAGGATGAGAGATCTCTGAAAGATCAGTGACTGAAAAGGGGCCAGAAAGAGGCTTAAGTTACTTTTTAGGTCTGATGCCCGGTTCAGGGAGGGGCTTTCTATTCTGTGAATTGTATTACTGCTTCTTTATTAATATGAAGCATGTAGTAGGGAAAAAAAGGCACCTCCTGTGTCCTGCATCCTTCACCCCTGGAAGTGACCATGGTGCCATAAACCTGGGCAAAAATACATTCTCCCTACTAACTTCTATTATACAAATAGAGGTTTTTTGTTGAGATTTTGAAGGTTTAAAGGGTATAAGAATATTGACAACAGAGAAAGATTTTTCCAATCAACTGAGTCCACCCACAGTGTGAAATACCATGGAATAGAGCAGCCAGCCCCATGGAGTGCTAGGAGGTACTCCAAACAGAATGAGGCTACAAGTTGATATTCATAAAGTATTAATAACAGCAGTCCACCGATATGATATACTTAGACCTCAAAATGCCTCTAATTTGGTGTTTATTTTTATTTTATCAATCCAATTCATTATAAATTCTGAATATAATCTTTTTGGTGAATTTACACATAGAGCAAAGGAAGCATGTATAGTCACACACTGATTTGTTTTGGTTCACTCACAATAGTGTCTAAATTTACTGATGTGTTATTCTCAAATCCGCCAGCTAGATTTTCCTTATTTATTCTAAGTTAATNGACCTCAAAATGCCTCTAATTTGGTGTTTATTTTTATTTTATCAATCCAATTCATTATAAATTCTGAATATAATCTTTTTGGTGAATTTACACATAGAGCAAAGGAAGCATGTATAGTCACACACTGATTTGTTTTGGTTCACTCACAATATTGTCTAAATTTACTGATGTGTTATTCTCAAATCCACCAGCTAGATTTTCCTTATTTATTCTAAGTTAATCTAATGAATAAATGATATGGAAGTTGAAGGAAAAACTTGTCCCTTGAGTACTTTTTCACATTTTCTGTGTAATTAAATGTGGAAAATGAGATCAATGAATCAGTGTGGTGGCTTGATAATGGAAATAAGAAAAATGTGGAATTAGAAGCAAGTTCCATTTTTCCCTAGCATCCCTTTACTCTGTCCCAAACTTTACTGAACAGCTTAAAATTAGTATTAAAAAAAGGACCATTAAAGATGATAAAAAATTATGTGCCCTGGTCTCTGTTTCTTTGTATCAGTCATAAAACTGATACTTCAATTTATGGCCATTCAGAGATACTTATTCAGTTGTGTGAGTTTACTTGGTACAAAATACTCCCAGCCTGCAATCCTAATAAACCCATATATTTATGATCGTTGTTTTCCTTTTTATTTTAAAGCAACTTTATTGGGCTTCCCTAGTGGTTCATTAGGTAAAGAATCTGCCTGCATTGCGGGAGACCTGGGTTCAGTCCCTGGATTAGGAGTATCCTCTGAAGGAGGGCATGGCAACCCACTCTAGTATTCTTGCCTGGAGAATACCCATGGACAGAGGAGTCTGGCAGGCTGGAGTCCAACTCTTTGCAACTTGTTATTTCAATGTGCTCTGTACTTAGTCATTTGGTTGTGTCCGACTGTGTGACTGATGACCGACCTCAAAGAGTCGGACACAATCGAGCAACTAAACACACAGCACATTGAAATATAATTGATACATAAAAAATATTCAAGCTTAAATTGTATAGTTTGATAAGTTGGAGCAAACATATACAAACTCCCTTGAAACCATCATCATTTTCAAGATAATGAGATATTCATCACCCCTTGAGGTTTCCTTGACTCCTTTTGTAATCTTTCTTTCCTGTCCTTCCTCATAACTCCACATCTCCAGACAACTACTAATCTGCTTTCTGTGACTATAGCTTTGTTTATTGTTGTGGTTTAGTCACTAAGTCATGTATGATTCTTTGTGACCACATGGTCTATAGCCCACCAGGTTCCTCTGTCCATGGGATTCTCCAGGCAAGAATCGACAGAGGATGAGATGGTTGCATGACATCACCAACTCAATGGACATGAGTTTGAGTAAACTCCAGGAGTTGGTGATGGACAGGGAGGCCTGGTGTGATGCAGTCCATAGGGTTGCAAAGAGTCGGACATGACTGACCAACTGAACTGACTGACTGGAGCAAGAATACTAGAGTGGGTTACCATTTCCTTTTCCAATGGATCTTCTCAACCCAGGGACTGAACCTGACTTTCCTGCCTTGCAGCTGGATTCTTTACTGTTGAGACACCAGGGAAGCCCTTATAGGTTTGTTTACATTTTCTGTTATTTTACATGAATGAAATTACCCATTGTGTACTCTTCCTGTCCATTTTTTAAGTCTGTTATAACTTTAATTTCACAACGGTGACCAAGCTAAGACAATATAATTTGCAAATATGTTGGTTAGCAATATAATTTTTAACATTCTGGGAATAATTTTTTGTCTTATTTAACATTGCTCCAGTGAGTTATTAGCTTTTTTCCTTAATTTTTTTAAAATTATCAAAGATTATAATTATACAATATTGAGAAATATAGGACAAAATACAATTATTGGAGGACAGTTGCTCCACAATATTGTGTTGTGGAACATATATACAATGGAATATTACTCAGGTATAAAAAAGAACACGTTTGAGTCAGTCCCAATGAGGTGGATGAACCTAGAGCCTATTACACAAAATGAAGTAAGTTAGAGAAAGACAAAAACTATATTAACACATATGTATGGAATCTAGATAAAGGTACTGATGAACGTATTTGCAGAGCAGCAGTGGAGATGCAGACATAGAGAACAGATTTATGGGACACAGTTGGGGAAGAAGATAGTGGGATAAATTGAGAGAATAGTGGGGAAGCATACACATCACATTATCCCTGGGATCTTCCCGATCCAGTAATAGAACGCTGGTCATCCACATAGCAGGCAGATTCTTTACCATCTGAGCCACAGGGGAAGCCATGAGTATATTTGCACATACTAATTTATAATCTACATAATTTCTGTAATGTGTCCGTTCAAATACTCTGCTATTTGTATTGAGTATTCTCATTATTGAATTTTAAGAAATAGTTACATAATTTGCATCAATGCATTTATTGTTTATGTGAATGCAAATATTTTCTTCCAAGCTGTAGTTTTCTCTTTTTATACTCATATACTTTGTGATTCAAAGAGGAGAATTCTTAATTTTGACAAAATCCAATGTATAAATTCCTTTATGAATTATACTTTTGATGTTTAAGTAAGAATTCTTTGGCTACCTTAAAGTCATAATGATTTTCTTCTCTTTTATGAGATGCTTAAAATTTGTAGGTTTTGCATTTAGATCTATAATCTGTTTTGAGTTAATTTTTATAGACAATGTGAGATATGAATCAAATCTCATACATTTACATATGGATATATAATTAATTACTCTAGCACCTTTTATTAAAAAGGCTCTTCTTTCTTATCTGAATTAAGTTTGCATCTTCTCAAAGATTAATTGATTGTATATGTGTGGGTCTATTTCTGAACATTGAATTCTATGCTAATGATACACCAGTATCATAGTATCTTGAGCTCAGGTAGTGTAAGTTCTCCAACTTTGTTATTTTTCAAAGTTGTTTCTTTTTTTTTCCTGGCGTTTATACCTTTTTTTTTTTTTTGCTTTATTACATTATCCCAGATAATACTTAATAGAAGTATGGAAGCATACTTGCTGTTTTTCTACTTAATCTTAGCTAGAAGTTATTTAATCATTCACCACTAATGTACAATATTAGCTAAAATCTTATCAGAGTGATTTTTTCTCAGTCTGAGAATGTTCTTTCCCATTCTTTGCTGAAAGTTCATGTAGGTGTTGAATTTTATCAAGTGACTTTTAATCATCTATCAATATGATTATTTAATTTCTCTTTTTGTTATATTAATATAGTGAATTAAATTTATTTTTGATGCTCTCCATTCCTAGAGTAAACTTCTCTTCAGAAAGTTTCCAAGTTAGCAGTGAGCCACCCTGAAAGCCCCAGTCTTGTCACTTGCTACAAATTTTGTTTTCTGCTCCCTCACCATTTAAGAGCAGAATGATTCATTCCAGCTCACTTTGCTCTAGTTTCAAAACAGCTCAAATAGAATCATTGTAAACATGAGGCTCAACTCATGAATTTCCTTTTTCTCAAGGATTACATTTATTTGTGTTGTCAAAAAAGCTTTGTGCTGTCAAATAATTTTAAATAGTCCTCATACATTTTATCGTTTATAATTTTATATTTGTTTACAATAAGGAAACCAATTTTGTGCCAACCAATTTTTACTCCATCCTATCAAGCACAGAAATTCATCTTTTATTACTGAAAGATATTCTTCCTTGATGTAGACTTGTAGGTCAACCATTATTATTAGTTTTTCATACTGCAAGTATATGTTTATGACTTATTTCTGATTAAATGGTAACTGTGGTCCTACTGTCTGTCACATGAGGTTAATGTACCTCTTTTTCTCTGAGTGCTTTCTATATGTTTTGTCTGTCTTTGGTATTTATCAGCCTAACAACAAAATGCCTAGGTGTGGTTTTATTTGTAAGTTTTGTATATGAAATTTATAGAGCTCCTTAAAATAGGTTTTTATTCTTTTATAAGTTTTGGAAAATTCTCAGTCACCATTTCTTCAAATATTGTATCCTTTTGCCTTTTGGTGTTTCAATTACATATATGGTAAACTTTTGTGTCTCATATTTTCATCTGCCTTCTGTGCTTTTGTCCAAATATTTTCTATTAATCCTTTATATCTTCCCCTTTAACAGTCTTCTCTTTTATATTGTCTAACTTACTGGTTTATTCATCTATTAAAGTATTATTTTAGTAACTATATTTTTGTTTCTAATTTGAATTTCATTATACCAGTCTATAAATGGTTCCCTGGAGGAATTCTATATCTTTTCATTAATTTGAATATTTTAAAAGTAGTTATTTTAAACTCTGTGTCAGATATATCCTGTGTTTAAGAATTCTGATGATTCTCTTCAAATATTACTTTTTTTCTATTTCTATTACTTATCAGTTGCTTATTTCTGTATCCTCGTATTCCTGATAATTTTTATTTGAATAATGAACATTATGTATGAAAAACTGTATAGTCTTTGTATGATTTGTCTTCCTTCTGGGAAAATTTTGTTTTCTTCTAACTAGCAGTTTGAGAAGGAGCACATCAAGTTTATTTATCAAGGGACTGAGATGATATAATGATGAATTTCAGACTTTTGATGGTAGACTTATTTATAATATGCTTTTAATTCTGAGCATTAGTTTTAATGCTTCACACTTCTAAAATCAAAGCTAGAGATATTTCCTAAGACCATCTTCCCTTCAAAGGATCCTGAATTACAACTTTAGATTGCTCTGCTCTGTTACATTGCCAAAACCTCTGGTTAGCTGTTGTATTCTTGGTAACCACTTTCTTTTTAGTTTTCTCTTGATCCTGTGTAACACAGGATACAGAAAATTTTGAGAACAAGTCAGGTAGAATGTTTATCTCACATCTTTCCTGTGTCCTTTTTTCCATGTTCTTGGCCTCCCAAACCTTGGGTAATTTGTTAGCCATAATCCTTAATAGTTTGTTTTTTCTCTCCCATGCTATTTCCAAAAGGCTTTGTCTACCATGTCCTATTTTCCCTCTATGTCTTATGCTATGCATTGGAAAACCCCAAGTAGGAGTGAATTTTTTTCTTAGTACCATGTTCCTCTCTCTAGTCCTTCAAATCCAACTTTTAAAAAACTGTTCTTTACTGAAGGGTTTACCTGATACAACTATTCCACCATACCCCAAAGGAGAAATGTGTTATCTTTTCTTTTTAATATTTGCTTTTCTCAGCTTTTCTGAAAAGAAAATGTATTATCTGGTTTTTATTTGATTGATGTGATGAGTTATGCCAGGACCTTGAACTTCTGAATCAAGATTCAGCTTATTGCTTTGGGACCTAAAGATTATACATTCAGAAACAAGCTATCCCCAAACTCTGAAACCTCTGGCCTCCATAAGTTCAAGACAAGTCTGAGCAGTCTTATAAAAGCCCGCTTTTCCCTATTCCTCATCCTGATTTTTCCTTGACTTTCTTGGCAGAGAGAGATCTACCCAAGATACAGGCACTTAAAAAAAAATCAGCTTCAAGGAATTAGAGAGATTAATCAGAAAAGGTGACTCAATGGTAAAGAATCTGCCTGCAATACAAGAGATGCAGGAGACGCAGGTTCGATCCCTGGCTTGGAAAGATACCTTGGAGGAGGGCATGGCAATGCACTCCAGTATTTTTGCCTCGAGAATCCCATGGACAGAGGAGCCTGGGGGTCACAAAGGGTCAAACATGACTGAAGTGACTGAGCACACACACACACACACACACACACACATACACACACGGGTTCTAATAAAGAGAAAATAATAGGAGCACATATAATTCTCATTTTTGAATTTAAAGCCATTAAGCTTTTAATCACATGGAATTTCTCCAGTGGATTAAACTAAAAAGTGCCTTGAATTACATGACTATCAGAACTTTTCCTCTCCTTCCCCCTATTCCTTTGCTTTCTT
The DNA here is from genome assembly GCA_006410615.1 of Neotragus moschatus. NCBI lineage: Eukaryota > Metazoa > Chordata > Mammalia > Artiodactyla > Bovidae > Neotragus > Neotragus moschatus. Next base: position 1,679,124 of record SJYA01003263.1, read on the forward strand.
TCTTATACTACTGTTGAATTCTCTTTATTAGGAATCCAAATGCATGTGGCTGTCTAAATATAATACAGGATAACATTCCTACTCTTTGGTAGCATATGATCTGAAAGAAAATGTCAGATTGTGTATAAGGACTAATTCACATGTACAGAAAATGAAACAATTAGGGAGAAGATGCAACAGCAAGATCCAAGCTTATGATTAAATGAAATAATTCATTGTACTGGTAATAAGTTCAGTGCTCTGGCTTCATGCTGAGACAGTGAGTAGGGACTAGATGGGGAAGTAAATTTTCTCACTGGGGAAGGCGTCCTGCTGCTCAAAACATAGGCATGAGTCAGCCTTGAACATATTTTTCAAGATTCAGATGGTGTCTTCACAATTCTCTCTATTGTCAATCCATCAGAAGAGCTCTCTGCTTGTCTCCATTTTAAGCCACAAACATCCTCCCCATTGTATAATTATGTTATTAAGTGTAAAGAACCATTTAATATTAAAACAGGAAGAAAGCATATATATCATATTATCCAGGATGAAAGCTGGGTTTTCTCTCACACACCAGTGCCAATCAATCAAATACGATTATATGGAAACTTGAGCTGAGAAGGTTACAATCTTATGTTCAAAGTCAGTAGAAGAGTGGATAATGATTTATAACAAGAACATAGACTAAATTAGCATCATGTTTGCTGTGCATTTGTCTTCCCAGATTTAATCCAGCTCTCTCATTTCAAATTAGAACAATGGAGCTCAAAGGGTCAAGTGACTTTCCCAAGTCATACAGTTATGAATGGTACTGTTAAACTCAAATCTATGTCCTCTTTATCTCAGTTTCTTGGTGCAATGCTTGTTCTCCTCTGATTAACCTCCTGTTAAAATACTAGAAAAAAGGTAGTAAACTGGTTTTTAAAAAGTCTGTTATTTTGTGTGTAGAGTGTTGGTCCTTAAAACCAATGGAAATCTGACCATTCAAGACTAAGTTCCAGATCTGACACCTTCTTACATAAAAATAACAGAATTTTTAAATGTATAAACAAAATGTATTGTATGAATAAAATCTGAAGTATTTGCACCAACACCTTTAGAGGGTGCTCAGAAATATTTAGCCACAATTATTAGTTTGGTCAAAGCTATGGTTTTTCCAGTAGTCATGTACAGATGTGAGAGTTGGACTATAAAGAAAGCTAAGTGCCAAAGAATTGATGCTTTTGAATTGTGACACTGGAGAAGACTCTTGAGAGTCCCTTGGACTGCAAGGAGATCAAACCAGTCAATCCTAAAGGAAATCAATCTTGAATATTCACTGGAAGGACTGATGCTGAAGCTGAAGCTCCAGGACTTTGGTCATCTGATATGAAGAGCTAACTTATTCAAAAAGTCAGCTTTTTCCCCCTTATTTGGGGGAAAGATTGAAAGCAACAGGAGAAGGGGACAGCAGAGGATGAGAAGATGGACAGCATCACTGGTTCAATGGACATGAATCTGAGCCAACTCCGGGAGACAGTGAAAGACAGAGTAGCCTGGTGCACTGCAGTTCATGGGATGCAAAGAGTCGGATGAGATTTGGCGACTGAACAGCAGCAACAATTCAATTAGTTTGTGCCTGCAATAGTGTATTTAATCAAAGTTATCTTTTCAAAATGAATTGAGTCCAAAATCAATTGCAGTATCAGCTATTCTTCCTTTGTGTGCTGCACGCCAAATCACTTCCATTGTGTCCAGCTCTTTGCAATTATATGGTCCGTAGACCTCTAGGCTCCTTTGCCCATGGGATTCTCCAGACAAGAATACTGGAGTGGGTTGCCATGCCCTCCTCCAGGGGATCTTCTCAACCCAGGAATTGAACCCAGGTCTCTTAAGTCTCCTGCACTGGCAGGAGGGTTCTTTACCTCTGAGGCCACATGGGAAGCCCATTCTTCCCCAACAGAGGGCCTTTAATCTATATACCCTCACAGAAAAAACAAACCCATTAGGCTCACTAAAATTGTAACAGGAAAACGGTATCAATAATAGCATGGAAACAAGAGAAAGTGTCCAAATCTAGCTTATAGTTGAATTTATTCAGTTGTTTTATCCACTCTGAGTACATGCTGTCCCTGGGAGCCTTGTGTACTTTACTTTCAAAGAAAGGACTTCTCATTAACTAGAAATTTTTAGCTCTATTAATTTTTCATAACTTGTTCTTACACAGTTCAGGGAAACTTAACAAGAAAGAGAAAATATACATGTATATATCAGAATCACAGAGGCCATTCATAAGATAGCCAAAGCTTCAGACCAGAAGTGGTGCATGACAATTTCACTTTCAAATATTAATAGTATGAGAATTCTTGCTTTTGCTGCCAGAATTATGGAAGCTTCTAGAAGATCCTCCAGGCTGTTGTTTGTTTTCAAGGGCACTCACACCTGTGCAAGTTGTTGACGTGGGCCCTCTCTGAATCCCATCTCTCCTATTGAGAGACTCTGTGCTATAGGGAGCACACCTGCTATAGAGAGGCCTGCAATGTCAAAGCAGAGGAAACACAGGAGCCCACCTGGAGTGGGCTTTGCTTCACTGATGTCTCAGTGCCAGGAATGCTGAGCACTCTGTCGGCCACTGTCCTTGGAACTCTGCCTGTGTATTTTTTGTTTTGTTTTGTTTTGTCTTTTAATTTTTATTTTTTAGTTTGTTTTGCTTTACAATACTATATTCGTTTTGTCATACATTGACATGAATCAACCACGAGTGTATATGAGCTCCCAATCCCGATCCACCCTCCCCCCTCCCACCCCACACCATCTCTCTGGATCATCCCCGTGCATCAGTCCCAAGCATCCTGCATCCTGCATGGAACCTAGACCAGCGATTCGTTTCACTTATGATATCATACATGTTACAATGCCACTCTCCCAAATCATCCCACCCTCTCCCTCTCCCACAGAGTCCAAAAGGCTGTTCTATACATCTGTATCTCTCTTGCTGTCTCGCATACAGGTTTAACATTACCATCTTTCTAAATTCCATATATATGTGTTAGTATACTGTATTGGTGTGTTTCTTTCTGGCTTACTTCACTCTGTATAATTGGCTCCAGTTTCATCCACCTCATTAGAACTGCCTGTGTATTTTTTGAAGAATAAGTCCCATTTGGGGATGGGCAAACTGCAAGTATTTGCCAGGGCTTTGAAAACAGAAATCCCAGACATTCAGCGTAAGATGACATTGCCATACTGTGGCAATGGCTTTAAATTTGTAAAAAAAAGAAAAGTGAACTGTCTCACTGGGGATGATATGACGTCATATCATATACTTAACATCCTCAATACTTATTTCTAAATTAAAATTGCATTGCAGCAATTGTGTTACAGACCTATCATGCATCTTTCTTCTGAGTATTGAATAATTTATTGATATTTCATGTTTAACAATCATGTGAATTTCATGACTTCATAGAGTAAAATTCTAAGCAAGACCTTCTTGAAGTTGTTTAAGAGATATAGAGAAAGGTGGTCCATTTTCCTTGATTATAAGCATCTTTATCTGGTGCTCTTAAAAATTTAATCAGTATCTGTAACATATGTATTAATTACAGGGCAGTGATTCTAAAAAATTGTGTATTCCAAGAATCATTTTAAAGAAAGTTATTTTTCACAAACCTCAAGAACACAGCCACAGATTTCATTGTAAGAAACATAAACTTAAAACATAAAAACTTACACTTTGAAAATGCCTTTTGATAGAAATTAACATTGTAAAGTAGTTTTGTTGGGTAAAAGTAAATTTTGAAAATTCTATAAAAGTAAATTTTTTAAGATTATTATTGAAATAAATTAAACAAAACTCAGAGTGGGTCCTTGAATGTATGCCCATGCACCTCAGTTTGAGAAATCTTGCTCTGGTGTTTTAAGGTTGCTAAGAACATATCATCTTACTTAATTTTTGTATCAATCCTGTATAATATGTAATACTGTTTTGCCAGATCACCTGCATGATCACTGGCAGTGCTGGCATTTTAGTTCTGATCTTATAACTTTAAGTAGGGGCTGGACGGCATCATGGACTCAATGGACATGAGTTTGCACAAGCCTCAGGAGATAGTGAAGAACAGGGAAGCCTGGCATGCCTCAGTCCATAGAGTGGCAAAGAGTCAGACACGACTTAGCCACTGAACAACAAAAATGACTAATATCATATGACCTTTCTAAGAATAAGTAATATTCTCTTGCTTAAAATGGATAAATCTCTTTTATATAATCCATTACATGTGGACTTAATAACAATCTTCAATATAATAGGCTGAATATTATTTCTATGAGCAAAATAATGGTAGAGTTTATATTGTCTTTTTTTTCTTTTCTAAACCTAGTGCCTCATTTCATTAGGAAGAATATTTTTTACACTGTCTTTCATTTTCAGCTATTATTTTTTTTAACAAGGTGCAGTATCATTCTAAATAAATAAATCAGCAGATGTTTAATAAGTCCTATCATATGTTTCTGGATGTGAGAGTTGGACTGTGAAGAAGGCTGAGCACCGGAGAATTGATGTTTTTGAACTGTGGTGTTGGAGAAGACTCTTGAGAGTCACTTGTACTGCAAGGAGATCCAACTAATCCATTCTGAAGGAGATCAGCCCTGGGTGTTCATTGGAAGGAATGATGCTAAAGCTGAAATTCCAATAGTTTAGCCACCTCATGTAAAGAGTTGACTCATTGGAAAAGACTCTGATGTTGGGAGGGATTGGGGGGCAGGAGGAGAAGGAGATGACAGAGGATGAGATGGCTGGATGGCATCACCAACTCGATAGACATGAGTTTGAGTGAACTCCGGGAGTTGGTGATGGACAGGGAGGCCTGGCATGTTGCGATTCATGGGGTCGCAGAGAGTCAGACACGACTGAGCGACTGAACTAAACTGAACTGATCATATGTTTAATTCTGAATAATACTCAAATGGTATAAAATATCATTTTCCAGAGCAAAATTTCAGAAAATTGGTCATTCTGCCACGTGGAGAGAGAGAGATAAAGAAAGAAACTGGTTTGAAACAAAACTATACACACTACTATATATAAAGTAGACACCTAAAAGGACCTACCTATAACACAGGAAACTACTCAATATTCTGTAGTGACCTATATGGGAAAACAATCTATAAAAGAGTGGATATATTCACTTTGCTGTACACCTAAAACTAACAGAACATTGTAAATCAACTTTGTGCTGTCTTGTACTTAGTCACTCAGTCCTGTCCAACTCTTTGTGATCTCAAGGACTGCAGCCCACCAGGCTCCTCTGTCCACGGGAACTCTCTAGGCAAGAATACAGGAATGGGTTGCCATCCCTTCCCCAGGATATCTTCTCAACCCAGGGATAGAACCCAGGGCTCCCACATTGCAGGTGGATTCTTTACCAACTGTGCTACCAGGGAAGTCCCAGAATACTGGAGTGGGTAGTCTATCCTTCTCCAGGGGATCTTCCTGACCCAGGAGTTGAACTGGGGTCTCCTGCATTGCAGATGTATTCCTTACCATCTGAGCTACCAGAGAAGTGCAAAATCAACTACACTCCAATAATTTTTTTTCAAAAAAGAAAAGAATAAAGTTAATTGTCTGTCAACTTTTTGAAGATTCACAATACTACCTTAAAAGCTATGAGAAGTTCTGCACTGTAAGTTTGTTTATCTCACCCAATATTTCTTAAACTTATTTACTCCCTTGTGTGTGTGTGTATATATTTTCAGTCTAGGTATATGTCATTTCTCTGGAGCTCCTGACTGATTTATAATAACTGAAGGACACTCTGCGTGAAAGTTTGTGCTACCTCGTATTTCAGACCATCTTTCTACAGACTCACATAGCCCACACTCTTCCATTATCTGGGATGTGTCTCTTCCCTGTTTCAGTGTCTTTCATTCACTGAGGCTGAGAGACCAAAATAGTTTCTCACAGTGGTCTTTCTTCTAATAAGGGCAACCTAGACAAAAATGTGTGTTCCTCCATTTAATGCAACATAGCACCATCATGTGTTCTTGCCTCATTAAAGGGTAAAATCAATCCTATTCCATAGAGAATACAACAACCAGATATTTTGAGCAAGCCAATGGACCATCCAGCCCTGCAGAACATTGCAGGAGGGGCTTAAACACCATAAGTACTAAACAGATCTTAGCCATCGTTATTATTATTATCTATATTATCATAGTTGTTGTTGTTACTCTGTAAAATAGAATTTTACGCAATGCAGGAATTTTGTATGTTTGAATGCATATTATATGTTCACAAGTGAAATACATTTAAAGACTGTAGTTGGATGCCTAAAACAATCATGGCTAATACTTTTGCAAAATTAGAATTGATTATTTTTTTCAATATGACTATGCTATAATCCCACACCAATTAAATATATATTTTCCTGTTTACTTTGGGTAGCCTGGAAAACACAGGTATAATAGAATTATGACAGGGCATCTTGTCATAATATGTGTAAAAAAGAATCTATGGACAGGGATTTTTGTGGGAGTCCAGTGGCTAAGACTTCATTTTGTAACGCAAGGAGTGCAAGTTTGATCCCTGGTTGGGGAACTAAGATTCCACATGCCTCATGGCCGAATAAATAAATAAATAAATAAATAAAATAGAAGCAATATTGAATTTGTTACAATATTGCTTCAGGAAAGTATTCCTGAAATTCTATAGCATGTTTTATTATTGGGACATTTATTCAGAGAAATATGCTCAACGTCATATGGTCTGGATACCATTCTCTTGGCTTTGCAAAGATTTTTACATGCTTGTTATACACCGATGACATTTTCATCCTGGAAATGTATTGTCTCCATAACTGAACACCTGCCACAAGGCACAGCATTAGACTCAGAATGTACATTCAAATATAGGGTCAATACATTAGAAGTTATCAGAACATATTGCTCAAAAACAGAAAAATTAATCAAAATGTCCAATTTTAGCTTTGCTAGCAACAGCAGGACACAACAGACTGCAGAACTGATTAGTTACTTATTAAATAAAAACAATGGTGACAGAGTTTTTAAAATATCTAATTAGCCTAACAGAGCTCCCGGCAACATGGGGAAACCTAACCACGAATTGGGCTACAGAACAGCAGGGAGTTGTCTATAAAAGGTGGCGATGACACAAAGGTTCTTGCTGATAATGTTGTTCTTGTAAAACTTTACATTCCTGGGCTTGAAGAGTTACTCTGATAAGTTCTACTTTCTGTGATCTTCTTTTGTGGACAAATTTTCGCACTTGCTCTGGGATGATACTAGGGAAATCAAGGACACTCAAGGCCTTCAACCTGGTCATGAATATACTTCCCCATCTGGAACAGACTTGGATATCAAACCTGACCATCAGTAAAGCCATTGAGCAGCATCACCACATGATATTTCTAGCCTATTTATACTGAATAAGTAAATGAAAGTTTTAAATAAAAGTGATCACACATCCTATTGATATCAAACATATGCCACTACTCACCAGGACTGGAAAAGGTCAGTTTTAATTCCAATCCCAAAGAAAGGCAATGCCAAAGGATGTTCAAACTACCACACAATTGTACTCATCTCAGACGGTAGCAAAGTAATACTCAAAATTCTCCAACGTAGGCTTCAACAGTACTGTGAACTGTGAATTTCCAGATGTTCAAGCTGGATTGAGGAAAGGCAGAGGAACCAGAGATCAAATTGCCAACATACACTGGATCATCGCAAAAGCAAGAGAGTTCCAGAAAAACATCTTCTTCTTTATTGACTACGCCAAAGCCTTTGACTGTGTGGATCACAACAAATTGTGGAAAAGTCTTCAAGAGAAGACCTGACCTGCCTCCTGAGAAATCAGTATGCAGGTCAAGAGGCAACAGTTAGAACTGGACATGGAACAACAGACTGGTTCCAAATTGGGAAAGGAGTATGTGAAGGCTGCATAGAATCACCTGCTTATTTAACTTATATGCAGAGTACATCAAGTGAAATGCCAGGCTGATGAAGCACAAGCTGTAATCAAGATTGCTGGGAGAAATATCAATAACCTCAGATATGCAGATGACACCACCCTTATGGCAGAAAGTGAAGAAGAACAAGAGTCTCTTGATGAAAGAAAAATAGAGTGAAAAAGTTGGCTTAAAACTCAACATTCAGAAAACTAAGATCATGGCATCTGGTCCCATAACTTCATGGCAAATAGATAGGGAAACAATGGAAACAGTGAGAGACTTTATTTCTGGGGCTCCCAAATCACTACAGATGGTGACTGCAGCCATGAAATTAAAAGACGCTTGCTCCTTGGAAGAAAAGCTATGACCAGCCTAGACAGCACATTAAAAAGCAGACACATTACTCTACCAACAAAGGTCCATCTAATCAAAGCTATGGTTTTTCCAGTAGTCATGTATGGATGTGAGAGTTGGACTATAAAGAAGGCTGAGCACTAAAGACTTGATGCTTTTGAAATGTGGTGTTGGAGAAGACTCTTGAGAGTCCCTTGGACTACAAGGAGATCCAACCAGTCCTAAAGGAAATCAGTCCTGAATATTCATTGGAAGGACTGATGCTGAAACAAACTCCCATACTTTGGCCACCCAATGTGACAAACTGACTGATTGGAAAAGACCCTGAGCCTGGGAAATATTGAAGGCAGGAGAAGAGGATGACAGAGGAGGAGATGGTTGGATGGCATCACCAACTGGATAGACATGAGTTTGAGCAAGTTTGGGAGCTGGTTATGGACAGGGAGGCCTGGCGTGCTGCAGTCACAAAGGTAAGACACGACTGAGTGGCTGAACTGAACTGAACTCACCATTAATGGTTAGAAAATAACTATCTTACAAAGTGGATCAGAGTTTCCGAAAGTTAGATCATATGAACTAAGGAGCTGTGCAGCTAGCTGCCTTCTGTGAGATGAGAATTCATATATGTGGGATGTTGCCTGTGAACTCTGGAATGTTGTTGTTTAGTCGCTCAGTCAAGTCTAACTCTTTGTGACCCCATGTACTGTATAGCCCACCACTCTCCTGTCCATGGGATTTCTCAGGGAAGAATACCGGAATGGGTTGCCATTTCCTTCTTCAAGGGATCTTCCTTGGAGATCGAACACAGATGGAACCGGGATCAAACATGGGTCACTTGCGTTGGCGGCAGATTCTTGGCTGCAAAGCCATCAGCGAAGCCCGAATTCCGGATACCGGTGTCCGATTTTAAAAAGTGATTGTTGAAGTGGTAGTGCACACAACTTCCTCCAGAACTCAGCATCATCCCAATGTTGGGGCTAAATATATTCTAACTGTTTCACGCCTTTCATTTCAGCATGCATGGTTTCCTTTTGGAGCACTAGGGAAAATTAACATTTGGCTTTTGCCACCAAGTTGAATCTGACAAAGCAAGTAAAGGAACAACAACAACAAAAAAAAACCAAAACAGCAGCAAAAGAGTTAAAGAGAGAGTGGCATATCCATATGTTCCCTCTATGTTGATAATTCCTCCAGATGACACATCATTTCATGAAGACTTCATCGCCAGTTTCCCTCATGCCCTTAAAGAGGGTGGATGTCTTTCCAAAGCCTTTCACCTACGTAAGGTGCTCATTATGAATCTGGGTCCAGTAAATGAAGGCTGTTTATATCTCAAATTACTTTCTAGACAAGCTCTTCTCCACAACTAATTGGCATGACCTTGGGTGTATCTCCTCTTGAATATCCTTGACACCCATCTGCTATGAAGATGAATTAGTTCTTCAGGTAGCAATCAGCTTTCCTGGTTTAGCCGAAGTGCATCCATTTCTCTCCAGGCCTATGAAGCTGGGAATGAACATTCAAGCGAATGTATAGTGCAGTCACTACCACTTTGGAGATGTCAGACAGCTAAATATTGTGTATTCACTAATAAAAAAAATAAATTAATAAAAAGAAAACTTCATTCTAAAATAAGAGAAATAGAAAGAAGAAAGGTGGCAGGATGAAGGGGAGAAAGTCAATAAAAGCTTAGAGATTCAATTAAGAGTTTAGGTATCTGTCAACTTTTATTAGCTCCAACTTTGACTTATATGGCTGAGGTCAGCAAGTGGTCAGTATGGAGGGATGGAGGTCGGGCAGAGGAATTGCATCAGGGTCTTGGGTACAGGGAGCACCAAGTCTCCTAGATGGGTAATGAGATGATTTGATCTAATAACTAGAAAACATAGTTTATTCCAGGGGAAGAATAAATTTCTCTGCAGCCTTCTAGCCAACATGAGGGCCTCTCTCACTGCTTCATGGCATGTTATCAGTAAAATCCTTATGAATGGTGACTGCTTCTCCTCATCTGCACATATACTCAGTCCTCAAAGAAAGAAAAAGTTTGCTGTCCATATCTGACTTAAACACAATCTGCAGTATTTGGAATTTGTATTTAGTAGTATCAAATTTTTGAATGAAATCTTCCATTCATTAGGAAGGAAAAAGTATTTAAGACTCAACATTAGACTCAGAAGTGCATTCAAATATCTAAGGGTTATGTTAGAAGTTATCAGAACATATTGCTCAAGTGGAATTTGGCAATTCGTTAAATTTGTATGCATTCACAAATTCCAATTAGGCACTGGAATTTGTATATATTCAGTGACATAGTTTATTTCAGAATGTCCACAGAGGAACAATTGCATTCAAAAACTGACACTATTTCATACTTTAAATGGTGAATATCTTTGGGCAGATATCACAGTCATTGCTTTAGAGCTAAAAAAAAAAAAAAAGAGGCTAAATGGGTTGGGTACCTTGCTTGAAGTAACCCAGCTGTTTTTACTCTATATCCAAGTCTCTTGGTTTTATAGTGTACTTCTGCCACTACATTGGAGAAGGAAATGGCAATGCACTCCAGTGTTCTTGCCTGGAGAATCCCAGGGACGGGGGAGCCTGGTGGGCTGCTGTCTATGGGGCTGCACAGAGTCGGACACGACCGAAGCAACTTAGCAGTAGCAGCAGCCTATCACTACATAGCCATACACACAAAAATGGACATTTTTTGAGCACCTACTGTACGGCTCAGCTGGTAAAGAATCCACCTGCAATGCTGGAGACCTGGGTTCGATCCCTGGGTTGGGAAGATCTCCTGGAGAAGGGAAAGGCTACCCACTCCAGTATTCTGGCCTGGAGGATTCCATGGACTGTATAGTCCATGGGGTCGCAAAGAATCGGACACGACTGAGCAACTCTCACTTTCACTACTGTATGGCAGTCAATGTTCTTGATCAGCAGATTCAATAGTGAATAAAACAAATGTCTGTGATTTCTCAGATCTAACATTCTACAGCGTTTCTCATGTCCTTCTCATTTTTGTTCTTAAGGCTTGAGAGCAGTATGTTGGTGACATTAACTGGTTTGCTAGGTTGTCTTTTCATTACATCAAAATTTCTTCCTGATTAATTTGGGTCACATTATGCTCAAGAGAGTCATGCTGATTTAGCACCATGCAGTTATTAACTGAAAAATATCAGTTATGTGTTAGTGACCAGACCAGGCACTGAAGATTCATGACTAAAACTGTGACCATGAGAGGTGGGAAGAGGATGCTCACAGAGATTTTAAGAAAACCATAGGGGTTCTGATTCAACCTAGAGGACTGAACAAGCATTTGCCTATCTCCTCTTAAAACATCATCATTGGAACTTCCCTGGTGGTCCAGTGGGTAAGACTTTGTGCTTCCAAAGCAGAGGCCACAGATCCTTAGTCAGGGAACAAAGATTCCAAAAGCTGCATGGCATACCAAGAAAAAAAAATATGGAAAATATTTAGTTTTTTAAAGATGTTTTATAAGAAGTATAAAGTCATAAGAACAAAGTTACTAAGATAGAAAGGAATAGAAGGCAAAGAACAGGATTGTGCTGTGCTTAGTTGCTCAGTCGTGTCCAACTCCTTGCGACCTCATGGACTGTAGCCCACCAGGCTTCTCTGTCCATGGGGATTCTCCAGGCAAGAATATTGGAGTGGGTTGCCATGTCCTCCTCTAGGGGATGTTCTCAACCTGGATCGAACCCAGGTCTCCTGCATTGCTGGCAGATTCTTTACCATTTGAGCCACCAGGGAAGCCCAAGATAAATAACAATAGCAAGCAAAGAATGGAATTACATGTATGCAAATATAAAGCAGTTGGATGAGAGAAAACTGGCATATCTTATACAGAAAATCTGAATAGGTAATGGAATTAGGCAGGCTACCTTGTGTTTCAGAACCCTGGAAAAACCCAAGAGTTGGAGGATGAAGCAAACTAGATGTTAGGACCACTGTTGAAACAATGAACAGGAGGATTTTTTTTGAAATCTGTATAAGATGCATTTTACCCCTACATCTCATGCTACACCCAGCACAGCCAATGATGCCACGTTCCCGACCTCTGCAGAATATGGGTATTTCACTCTCTGAAAAAGGAGTTGGAGTAGAGATATTGTTTGGGGGACAGACTGAATTCGTATGAATTAAGTAGCAGTCTGCCTGTACTGTTCCATTCCCTCACTAGATAGATTCTGCAGCAGGCAGCTTTTGGTGTAGCATACAATATTCCCCCTTGCTAGTACCCAAGCCCTCGTGGGTCCCTCCCTCCCTTGTATGTATGTTTCCAGCCAGCATTCTTGGCCTCCTTAATCAACAGAAATTGATACAAAGCCAGACAAGAGATCCTGTCTGATACAAGCCTTGTCTTGATACAATTCTTGTCTTGATACAAGCCTTTTAGGAAAAGGCTTTACTGGGACTCCTGCTGCAGCAAAAAGGAGCAAAAACAAGTAACAGGTTCACTTGTTTGCTCTCCAAGGTGGGGCTGCAGTTCAGTGCAGTGAAAGTCGCTCAGTCCTGTCTGACTCTTTACGACCCTATGGACTATAGCCTGCCAGGCTCCTCTGTCCATGGAATTCTCCAGGCCAGAATATTAGAGTGGGTAGCCATTCTCTTCTCCAGTGGATCTTCCCAACCCAGATATTGAACCCAGGTCTCCCACACTGCGGGCAAATTCTTTACCATCTGAGCCACCAGGAAAAAGGGGACTAGCTGGTTCCTTATATAGAATGGGGTAGAGGTGAGTCCAGGCAATGGGCTGGAGGAGTGGCTTACATGATTTGCCCACTCCTTCAGTGGTGTTGAGTGCGTGGGGACATGCACAGTATTCCGATTTTGGTCCTGGCTCCTCAGAAGTGGCAGTTGGGTTTTTGGTCTTCTTACAGCTCATTGTTCATAATTTGCCAGAACTGCACATGTGAACAGTTATTTTTAGTCCTCTACAGTGTCTGGATATTTTGTGGCTGGAGTAGATGTTTGTCCGGATACAAGCACTGCAACAAAGGGTCCCAGATCCTAGCCTGTCTCACATGGGCTGGGCCTGGAGACTTACTTCTAATGAATAAAATGTGGCTAAGTGATGAGAAGTCATTTCCATCATTAAGTGGCCAGAACTGTGACTGTGTCTTGCTGACACTCCAGCAGACACTTTCCTGACTTCCTGTTCACTCAGTCTTTGAAGCAAGCTCCATGAAGAGGTCCACTTAGAAACTAAGGGAGTCCTCTGTCTAGCAGCTTGTGAGGGGCTGAATCCCACCAACAGCCATGTGAGTAGAATTCCCCAGTCACGCTGTAAGATGACCACAGACTCGTAAGGTGACCAGATGTCCTGGTTTCCCCAGGACTGAGGGGTTCCTGGGATTCAGGACTTTTACAGCTAAGACTTGGACAATGCTGGGCAAACCTGGATGACTGCTGATCCTACTTGTGAGGTGTCTGGAGCCAGAAGTCTCAGCTCAATTGCACCCACATTCCTGACCACACAAACTATGAGATAATAAAGGTTGTTAAGTCACATACATGGTGGCTAATTGGTTATGCAGCAATAAATGATTAAAGTAGACTTCTGGAACACTGACACCCAGTTAGACCAGCAAGACAGGGCGTTTGACTACTTCTCATGGTGAAATGATGATCATAAGAGAAAAAAATACAAAAACATATCATTACTTACAGTCAGTCATTTTCCTAAGAAAATCCTAAGATTCCTACCTAAGCATTCCATGATGAAATCTACCTCTTGGCAAAAGACCTGCCTGTGCATACATAACTTTCTAAAAAACATTTTAACATTTCCCTTTTAAAGGAATTAACAACCAAGATTAAAATAAAATTTTAAAGAAAGCCACTAATATAAAGGTCAGAAAGAAAAGAAAATGTTCAAGAGGAAAAAAAAGAAATTAGATGAAAGAGAGTCTAAAGAGGAAAAGAAAACTTCACTAGAATCACTAACGTACCCATTAATATTCTCCAAAACGTAAAAGAAAAGAGTGCAGTCATAAAGTCAGAACAAATGCTATAAAAGGAGCATTAATAGGATAAATAATCTTGAAACTGAGGAATATGAAGGATATTAAATCTTCATAGAAGTGTTAAAAGATAAAGGAAACGTTCTCAGACAACTGAATAAAAAGACTGAGTTGAAGTTATAAAAGAAGAAAGAGAATTAAATTAAAGCATCAGTCTCAGATTAATAGGAATTCCAGACAACCAGAGAATTAAGAAAACAGAGAGAAGAAAATTATCCAATAATTTTAAAAAGCCAACTTAAAAAGAGCCACTAAGTGCCCAAAACAATAAATTTAAAACAAGACCCACATCATTCAAAAAAAAAAAAAAAAAACTATAAAAGTAAAACCTATATCCCCAAATATGAGGACACTCAGGATAAAGAGAGTGACCTTTAAAAAATGCAGAGAAAAACACTGTATACAACAGATCAAGAAGAATAGCATCCGATATCTCAACAGCATCACTGGATTCCAGAACACAATGGAAAAACCTTTTAACAATTCCCAAAGGAAATTATCAACAATTAGAATTTGATCTCTAGAAAAACTAGACAGTCATCTGTGGGGAAGGAAACAGATGTAGTTGTAAACCATGAGAAGTAGTCAAATGGTCTGTCTTGCTGGTCTAACTGGGTGTCAGTGTTCTAGAAGTCTACTGACCACTGAAGCGATTTGACTATGGAATGTAAGAGACACCTGCGTAGGGTTGAGAAAGATGTGTGTATTTATGAAAGATCATTCACCAATCATTTGAGAATGTCTCTCACTCCAGCCTCTGTCTTATTCCCCCCAATATAGACATGGCTATGTGACTTCTTTGGTCATAAAAAAGAGGTGGCAAGTGACTTCTGTGCAGAGTCATTTAGAATTCGTGCTGGGATCTTCAGACTCTCTTTGTCTGCAACATTAAACCCTGAAACCATTTGTTAAAACAAAAATGCCTCTGTCACACCCCGTCTTTGAAAGAGGAGGATGAACAGAGATTTTAGGACATGCAGTGTGGGTGCAGACGCTCTTGTTTAAGACTTTAAAGATTTTGAGTTGTTTTCATAGCATTATTTAGCCAACTTGATGCCTGTGGTGTGTTGTCTGTGGTCTTGTGTTTAATACAGAGATACATTTATATGTTTGTGTGATATAAAAATTTGGCCTTCGAGTAGAAAATGAAGCAGGTCAAAGGCTAACAGAATTTTGCCAAGAGAACGTGATAGCAAATACCCTCTTCCAAGAACACAAGAGAAGAATCTACACATGGACATCACCAGATGGTCAACACCCAAATCAGATGGATTATATTCTTTGCAGCCAAAGTTGGAGAAGCTCTATACAGTCAGCAAAAACAAGACCAGGAGCTGACTGTGGCTCAGATCATGAACTCCTTATTTCCAAATTCAGACTTAAACTGAAGAAAGTAGGGACAGCCACTAGACCATTCCGGTATGACTTAAATCAAATCCCTTATGATAATACAGTGGAAGTGACAAATAGATTCAGGGATTAGATCTGATAGACAGAGTGCCTGTAGGACTATGGATGGAGGTTTGTGACATTGTGCAAGAGGCAGTGATCAGGACCATCCTCAAGGGAAAAAAAAATGTAAGAAGGCAAAATGGTTGTCTAAGGAGGCTTTATAAATAACTAAGAAAAAAGTGAAGCTAAAGGTAAAGGAAAAAAGGAAAGATATACCCATTTGAATGCAGAGTTCCAAAGAAAAGCAAGGATAAACAAGAAAGCCTTCCTCAGTGATTAGTGCAAAGAAATAGAGAAAAACGATAGAATGGAAAAGACTAGAGATTGCTTCAAGAAACTTAGAGATACCAAAGGAACATTTCATGCAAAGGTGGGCACAATTAAGGATAGAAATGATATGGACCTAACAGAAGCAGAAGATATTAAGAAGAGGTGGCAAGAAGACACAGAAGAACCACGATGGTGTGAACATTCACCTAGAGCCAGACATCGTGGAATGAGAAGTCAAGTGGGCCTTAGGAAATATCACTACAAAGAAAATTCATGGAGGTGATGGAATTCCAGTTGAGCTATTTCAAGTCCTAAAAGATGATGCTGTGAAAGTGCTGCACTCAATATGCCAGCAAGTTTGGAAAAGTCAGCAGTGGCCAGAGGACTGGAAAAGGTCAGTTTTCATTCCAATCCCAAAGAAAGGCAATGCCAAAGAATGCTCAAACTACCGCACACAATCATACTCATCTCACATGCTAGCAAAGTAATGCTCAAAATTCTCCAAGCCAGGCTTCAACAGTATGTGAATTGTGAAATTCCAGATGTTCAAGCTGGATTTAGAAAAGGCAGAGGAACCAGAGATCCAATTGCCAACATCTGTAAGATTATCGAAAAAGCAAGAGAGTTCCAGAAAAACATCTATTTCTGCCTTATTGACTGTGCCAAAGCCTTTGACTGTGTGGATCACAACAAACTGTGGAAAATTCTGAAAGCGATAGGAATAGCAGACCACCTGATCTGCCTCCTGAGAAACCTATATGCAGGTCAGGAAGCAACAGTTAAAACTGGACATGGAACAACAGACTGGTTCCAAATCAGGAAAGGTGTACATCAAGGCTCTATATTGTCATCCTGTTTATTTAACTTACATGAAGAGTACATCATAGGAAACGTTGGGCTGGATGAAGCATAAACTGGAATCAAAATTGTTGGGAGAAATATCAATAACCTCACATATGCAGATGACATCACTCTTATGGCAGAAAGCGAAGAAGAACTAGAGTCTCTTGATGAAAGTGAAAGAGGAGAGTGCAAAAGTCGGCTTAAAACTCAACATTCAGAAAACTAAGATCATGGCATGTAGTCCCATCACTTCCTGGCAAATAGATGGGGAAACAACAGAAACATTGAGGGACTTTATTTTCTTGAACTCCAAATCAGTGTAAATGGTGACTGCAGCCACGAAATTAAAAGATGCTTGCTCCTTGGAAGACAAGCTCTGAGCAACCTAGACAGCATATTAAAAAGCAGAGACATTACTTTGCTGACAGAGGTCTGTCTAGTTAAAGCTATGGTTTTTCCAGTAGTCATGTATAGATGTGAGAGTTAGACTATGAAAAAAAAAAACTGATCACTGAAAAATTGATGCTTTTGAACTGTGGTGTTCGAGAAGACTCTTGAGAGTCTCTTGGGCTGCAAGGAGATTGAACCAGTCAATCCTATAGGAAATCAATCCTGAATATTCATTGGAATGACTGATGCTGAAACTGAAACTCCGATTCTTTGTCCACCTGATATGACAAACTGACTCATTGGAAAAGACTCTGATGCTGGGAAAGATTGAAGGCAGGAGGAGAAGGGGACGACAGAGGATGAGATGGTTGGATGGCATCACTGACTCAATGGACATGAGTGAACAAGCTCCAGGAGTTGGTGATGGACAGGGAAGCCTGGTGTGCTGCAGTCCATGGAGTCGCAGAGTCATACACGACAGAGTGGCTGACCTGAACTGAATGATAGAAAAAAGCAACCACAGAGGCAAAGATAAAACATCCCAGGCAGAAAGACAAACAATAGAGATTCAGAAGAGAGAAAGAGGGATATAGAGGATCTCAGATTAATGGAAGATTTAACCTTCAGCAGGAAAAGAAATACCTCATCCTTTAATTCAGAAGAGCAGCAGCTAAAATGGACTGTGAATACATTATGGTAATCAATAGGGCTTCCCAGGTAGCTCAGCTGGTAAAGAATATGCCTGTAATATAGGAGACCCCAGTTCAATTCCGGGGTCGGGAACATCCCCTGGAGAATGGATAGGCTACACATTTCAGTATTCTTGGGCTTCCCTGGTGGCTCAGATGGTAATAGTAAATAATCTGCCTGCAATGCAGGAGGCCAGGGTTCGATCCCTGTGTTGGGAAGATCCCCTGGAGGAGGGCATGGCAATGTACTCCAGTATTCTTGTCTGGACAGAGGAGCCTGGTAGGCTACTGTCTATGGGATCACAAAGAGTGGGACCCAACTGAATGCCTAAAATGGACTATGGATGCATTTATGGTTATGAATATGTCACAAAGTGTTCCATAGAGGCTCTGTTTTCTTTTCTGATAAGTGGGAAATGAGACTCCTTGTTGTGAATTTTTGAAGTTGTTGGGAGGGAGGGAGAGGGAATGCTGGAATGATAATGTATCAGTTAGGTCCAGTTGGGAAACAAAAGCTCTCTTATTCATTCTGAGAATGAAGGATTTTCCTTCAAGAAGATTAATGATTTATGCAAATATTGGAAAAGCTAAGAGAATGGAGATCAAGTAGCCAACAGGAAATATCTCAGCCATCAGCTACAAAACAGAAGTTCCAAGAGCAAGCGTGAAAACTGCTAGATGTCTCAAAAACATTTTGAGAAGAGTTGACTAAATATCTTGGTCTGCTCGAGGACAGTGAATGATTATGCTGCTGCTGCTGCTAAGTCGCTTCAGTCGTGTCTGACTCTGTGTGACCCCATTGATGGCAGCCCACTAGGCTCCCTTGTCCCTGGGATTCTCCAGGCAAGAACACTGGAGTGGGGCGCCATTTCCTTCTCCAATGCATGAAAGTAAAAAGTGAAAGTGAAATCACTCAGTTGTGTCCAACTTATAGCAACTACATGGACTGCAGCCCACCAGCTCCTCCGTCCATGGGAATTTTTTCTAGGCAAGAGTACTGGAGTGGGGTGCCATTGCCTTCTCTGGAGTGATTATGAAATTGCTGCAAATCCTGTGTCAAAAGCACATCTCACAGCAACCAGCTCCAGGGAACGATGGCTTCTCCTTCCTCTCCACTACCCCCATAGAAGCGCCTCTCACTAGCAGGTGCTAAGTGGACAGAACATCAGGGAGTTCTTGGAAATGTAATTCACTGTCTAAAATTCCCTGGACATCTGTGAAGGAGGTGGTGATGGTGGCGTATTGCCTACAAGACAATCAGTAGAGTAAGTTATTTTGGATTTGCATCCTTTGTGGCAATCTTTCATGTTTTGAAGGCTTTTCCTGCATTTTGATAGTGTCTCATAACATCAGTCTGCTTTAGCAATGTAGAACTCCCACCCAAAGCTAAATCTCCCAGCTTCCTTAGTGATTAGAGTCTGGACCTGTTTGGGGTGTTTAAGACAGATATACTGTGAAATGCGATTTGAACAGAGTTATGTGGGGAAAGCAACAGGACAAACAGGTCTGGTATCCCCCGACAGTTTACAGCCAAAGAAGCCCTGCTCTGAGCTCAACCAAGATTATCATGTTTATGATTTGAAAGCTCCCCAATCAGAGAAGAGGCAGCAGCTCCTTTGGTGAACTAGGTCCACAAGGTGGCTGTGAGTATTTTTCCTGGAACCCAAGGCTAGAATCTCATTCTCCTCATGATTCCATGGACTATTTTTAGACTCAACAGCTGATCTATCTGCTTAAATTAGGCAGTGTTTTCTGTTGCCTTCAAGGAAGAACACTGACCAGTGCTTTGTGATTAGAGTTTGTGTAAAGGCTTAGAGAAGTTGCTCTCTGGAAGAAGAAAGGAGACGGTGCTGTGTTGAGTTGTTCTGTTGATAATGACCCCAGTCTAAGGTATTTTTCTTTAGCTGTTCTTAGCAACTCAAGTTATGAAGTGGAGGAAGTAGCTGTTTGGATTAATCCAGATTTTTCCTGATTTTATAGTGAAAAGAATTGAAGATGAACTGAAAAGCTGGTCCCTAGTCCCAGGCAAAGAAATAACAGAAATGGGAATTGAACCTATGTTCTTTAAGGTTCACATTGTAGCAATAAGACTCTGGAGATGACATTTTCTCTCTTATAAGCTCCCTCCCTCACTTGAGAAAAAATTCTACAGAAAGGAACTCTTTGTCTCAAAGATCAATTAACCGTCATGGACAAACGTGGTCCTGTACATGTAAAAATATTAAGATATTTAATGGGCTTACATTTATTTGTTGCTTAAATGTTTAATTCTTTGTTACCTATATTGGAATAATTGCATGAATCTCTGATTCTTCTACTCAGGCAACCTCAGTGAAAATACGTATCATTGTTTAGAAAGTTGCTAATGAGACATACCACTAGGCTGCTGGGTGAAGAAACCCAGGAACTTATAACATCCACAGAGGAGATCAAACAAACAAAATACAGACTATCATATCACATTATCACTTCCTATATGTTTGAGCTTTAATATATTTAGGAAGAGATTTAAAAAGAGGAAATATGAAAGTTAAAGAATTATTTCCAAAATATGATTTTTTGCATTCTTCCCATTTTCCCATTCTTGATTCTTCTGGATCTCCTATATTTATGTGTCCATAAATACTATTTTTTAGATGTTTATATGTAATAGAGAGGTAGTGGTAAACAAAACAGATAAAGTACCCATCCCAGGGAAATTTGCAGTTTTGTTGGAGAAACTGACATTTAACAAGTGATCAAATACATAAAGTATCCTGAATTTCTATTAAAATGCTGAGGGAAAATAAAAATTAGTACCAAAGAACATATAAGGAGCATTATAGTTTAGATCTGAGAATTTAGAAAACCTCTCTTAGAAATGTGTAGCTTTGCTAAAACCTGAGTAATGGGTGGGGATTAGCCATCTAAAGAGCAATTTTTCATCTCATTTTAGATAGGAGAAACATATCTGCTAAGGTCCTGAAGAAATAATAATAGTTTAGTCCTTAAACTGAAGAAATAACTTGAGAAAAATTTATAAAATTATTAATTTATAAAACATGTAATCAATTTTGAGGATGAGACAGTTAGATAGCATCACCAACTCAATGGATCTGAATTTGAGCATATTCTAGGAGAGAATGGAGGACAGAGGATCCCGGTGTGCTACAGTCCATAGGGTTGCAAAGAGTAGGACATGACTGAGCAACCGAACAACGATATCAGTTTTGAAGACGGGAATCCAAATTCCTGTAATTGCTATAATATAAAAATACACTTGTATGCATGTACATGTACATATATGCCCACACTCACACAGCCCATAGGCATCCATGAACACGTGCCCGTGCACACATATACACACCCTTGTGCTTGTCTTGTTATGACTAAAAATCTTGCATTTGAATAGCCAGATTTCCAAATCTACATTTCAGATGCAAGAAAAACTATTTTTAAAGCTTTAACCAATTAGAGTTAGAAAATCTAGGCTTGCTCTGGCTCTGAGTAAACTGGATTTGCCAACAATTCATTCTGATTGCACTCTTCTCTTCTGTGGCCACCTGGTGGTTAAACCTTCCTGTTCCTGTTGCCTTGGTGTGCAGGGTCTGTATGCTTATTTCAGTTCATTTCAAATCTTTCTGGCCTTGGATTAACCTTCTTTCTTGAGCCCCAGGTCTTCTAAACGGGCAATGTTACCTTAAATGACTAAAAGGGATTTGAGAGCTTTCTAAGCCTTGCTTAAGAAAAGTACATTCAGAATACACTTCAAATCTGCAGTCCTGAATTAATTTGTCAGGAAAACGACATTGGTCTTTCCGTGCATAAGCAGAAGAAATAAAGCACCCACATATCATACACACACACACACACACACACACACACACACACACACACAAAAATACCAGTGCCCATTTAAACAAATAAGGAGGCCTGTGGCATCTGCTGGTGAATTATAATTGATGACCAAGGAAAGAAAGTGAAAAAAATCATTGAACACATTTCCAAAGCAGGGCTGACAGGAGAGGAGTGGATGAGTGCTGAAAAAAAGCACTGAAAAATAAACTGTGCTCAGCTCCGAGAACAGGCTAGAGGTGAGCCGTTCATTTTATTTATGTCTTTGAAGAATGGTAGTAGAAATGCTAATTTTGCCATTTTTAGATTTACTTAAAGCTGAAATCAATGGAGCAAAAGCAAAAACCTACAAGGCCAGCCCAGCCTTATGGTTTGGATAATGCCCATTCTGTGGTTCATTAACTATGTGTCTCATTTATCATCTGTCCTTGTCCCCTGAGAGTTTCCCAGGAGTGGGGCTAGAGGCGTCCTGTGATGAGTGCTGAGGAATTGGAAGATGAAGCTCCAGGAGTGCGTAGACTCTAAACCCCATACAACCCAACACATCCCCCCACTTTTTATATTTTAAAGAAACTAAGTTTAATGAATGCAATTTTATCTTTTTTTTATTTTTTTGGTTGTGCCCTGTGGCATGTAGGACCCAAGTTCCCTGACCAGGGAATGGAATCTGTGTTGCCTGCAGTGAAAGATCTGAGTCCTAACCATTGGACTGCCAGAGAATTCCCCAACACACACTTTTTATCACAGATGCTTTGTAAGACCCCTTTATGCTTGTGAAATGCATCCATTCAAGTGCAGGGAGGCAGACTTCATCATAGTTCCCAGCGTAGATGGAGCAGAAACCTTTCACAAAGAATCAGTGGTAGAGAATGACACCTGGTAGTCTTAGAAATGACATAAACAGAAATAAAAGAAAATTAATATATAAGAATGTAGGAACTATGACACAGAATAAAAAATAAGATAATCTTAGAACAAAGCAATAAATATTATAATCGATCAGTACTCAAGTAATGCCATATTAGTGACTTAAATAGAGATGCTTTCTTCTATATCTCAAATCAATCTAAAAGCAATTACCCCAAGTACAAAAGAATTGCTGTTGTTCAGTCAGTCATGTCTGACTCTCTGTGACCCCACGGACCACAGCACACCAGGCTTCCCTGTCCTTCACTCTCTCCCATAGTTTGCTCAAACGCACACCATCAAGTCGGTGATACCGTCCAACCAACTCATCTTCTCTCACCCCCTTCTCCTGCCCTCAGTCTTTCCCAGCATCAGGATCTTTTCCAATGAGTTGGTTCTTTGCATCAGGAGGCCAAAGTATTGGAGCTTCAGCTTAGTAGCAGTCTTTCCAGTAAATATTCAGGGTTGATTTCCTTTAGGATTGACTGGTTCGATCTCCTTGCAGCCTTGTTTATGGTCCCACTCTCCCAAGTTCTAAAGGATATAGGAACATTGCAGGCGATTCAATTATTTCAGGCATCATGACTGTCAGCAGTATAACTTTCCAAAATGGTGAATAACTATTTTTTAAACTTTTTAACAAAACTCTCTTTAATATTTCTTTGATTTACATAACAGCTGCATTCCATGGAAATTCAATATATATAAACACTGTACACAAAATACATTTATTTTTATGTAAATTTGAATTCGAGTCTAATTTCAGTAAATTATAACTAGTTTTCTCTCATACACACCATAATTACAAACCTTCTTGATAGAAATATGAGTATGTAGGCAAGAGTCTATGTCTATTTCTGGCCTGTACCCTTGCTCTAATCTCAGTACCCATATGTCCAAATTTCTCCTCAAATATGTTTACTTGAAGGTCTAAAAGCATTTCAGACATAGCACATAAAATGTCCTTTCCTCCTTCACTTTTTTATTCATTTCAGTAAATGTCACCTCTTTGGCCAAAACGTCAGACTCTGATTCCACAATTTCTGTGCACCCTACTTTCAATCCACTAGAAAATCCTGTAGGTTCTCTTTTCAAAACTATCCAGAATCCAACATTTTTTCTATGGCAACTACCACCCTGGTTCAAATGCTAGCATTCATGTGCATTGTTTCTACATTCTCCTAATAAAATACTTGCAAACAATTCATACAGCTTAATATAAAAAAAATTCAACCACCCATTCAAAAAATAGGCAGAAGACCTAAATAATTGTCATTCAGTTGCTAAATCATGTCTGACTCTTTGCACCGCTATGGACTGCAGCATACCAGGCTTCCCTGTCCTTCACTATCTCCAGGAGTTTACTCAAACTCTTGTCCACTGAGTCAGTGATGCCATCCAAACATCCAACCCTGTCACCCCCTTCTCCTCCTGACATCAATTTTTCCCAGCATCAGGGTCTTCTCCAATTTCGTGCAAAGAAGGCAGACAGATGGACAGCACACACATAAAAAAGATTTCCAATATTGCTAATTATCAGAGAAACGCAAATCAAAACTGCAATGAAATATCACCTCACACCAATCAGAATGCCCATCATTTTAAAAATCTACAAATAATAAACACTGGAAAGGGTGTGCAACATGTACCCTAATGCTGTTGATGGGAATGTAAATTGGTGCACCAATATGCGGACCAGTATAGAGTCTCCTTAAAAAAAACACTAAAATTAGAGTTGCCATATGATTCTGCAGTCCCACTTCTGGGCATACATCCAGAGAAAAACCCTAATTAGAAAAGATACATGCCCCTCTGTGTTGACAGCAGCAGTATTTACAACAGTCAGGACGTGGAAGCAAGTAAATGTTCAGACAGATGAATAGATACAGAAGATGTGATGTATATATGCACTAAAATATTACTCAGCCACAAACAAGAATGAAATATTGCCATTTGCAGCAACATGGGTAGCCCTAGACATCATCATACTTTATCATACTTAGTGAAATAAGTTGAACAGAAAAAGACAAACGTCATATGACATCACTTACATGTGGAATCTAGAAAATGACACAAATGAATTTATTTACAAAACAGAAATAGACTCACGGATGTGGAAATAAAGTCATGATTATCAAAGGGGATGGGTGAGGGTGGAAAGATAAATTAGGATTTTGTGACTATCATATACACACACTATGAAAGGCTTTTCTCATAGTTCAGTTGGTAAACAATCTGCCTGCAATGCAGGAGACCCAGGTTCAATTCCTAGGTCAAGAAGATCCCCTGGAAGAAGAAATGGCAACCCACTCAGTATTCTTGCCTGGAGAATCCCATGGACAGAGGAGCCTGGAGGCTACAGTCTATAGGGTTACAAAAGTCCAGACATGACTTAGTGACTAAAACACCACCATCACCATATATATAAAATGGGTAAGCAAGAAGAGTCTATTGTGTAGTACAATAAACTGTATGTATTCAGTAGCTTGTAATAACCTATAATGGAAAAAAAAGTCTTTAAAAGAATATGCTTACATACACACACACACACACACACACACACACACAATTTTGCTTCACACCTGAGACTGGCACAGCATTGTAGATTAATTATACTTCAATTTTTAAAAGTTGGCTTAAAACTCAACATTCAGAAAACTAAGTTCATGGCATGCAGTCCCATCAGTTCATGGCAAATAGATGGGGAAACAGTGGAAACAGTGCCAGACTTTATTTTCGGGGGCTCCAAAAATCACTGCAGATGGTGACTGCAGCCATGAAATAAAAAGACACTTGCTCCTTGGAAGAAAAGCTATGACCAATCTAGACAGAATATTAAAAAGCAGAGACATTACTTTGCCCACAAAGGTCTGTCTAGTCAAAGCTATGGTTTTCCCAGTAGTCATGTATGGATATGAGATTTGGACTATAAAGAAAACTGAGCACCAAAGAAGTCATGCTTTTGACCTGGGGTGCTGGAGAAGACTCTTGAGAGTCCCTTGGACTTCAAGGAGATAAACCAGTCAATCCTAAAGGAAATCAGCCCTGAATGTTCATTGGAAAGACTAATGCTGAAGCTGAAACTCCAATACTTTGGCCATATGGTGCAAAGAACTGACTCATTGGAAAAGATCCTGATGCTGGGAAAGATTGAAGGCAGGAGGAGAAGGGGATGAGAGAGGGTGAGATGGTTGGATGGCATCACCAACTGGATGGACATGAGTTTGAGTGAACTCCAGAAGTTGGTGATGGACATGGAGGCCTGGCGTGGTGCAGTCCATTGGGTGGCAAAGAGTCAGACATGACTGAGTGACTGAACTGAACTAAATTTAAAAAAAAGAAAATTCTCCTAACCTGCCCTCCTCTTTTACCCTGTCCCTGTACAGTCTATCATAACACAACAGCCAGAAAAGTGAAAGTGAAGTCGTTCAGTTGTGCCCAACTCTTTGCAACCCCATGGACTGTAGCCTGCCAGGCTCCCCAACCCATGGGATTTCCCAGGCAAGAACACTGGTGTGGGTTGCCATTTCCTTCTCCAGGGGATCTTCCTGACCCAGGGATTGAACTCTGGTCTTCCACACCGCAGGCAGACTCTTTATCCTCTGAGCCACCAAGGAAGCCCGCAATAGCAAGTGATGCTTTCAAAACTGAAATCTGATCACATTTCTGTCTATTGAAAGCCCCTAAACACCCGCAGTTGCTCCCATGTCACCTTCCCAAGCCTCTCTCATCTAATTTTTCAGTCTCCTTTCCCCATGATGCTCCTGCCATCTCAGCCCCCAGGTTAGCCCTCAAACACATTGGAAGCACACTCCCAACACTGGGCTTTTGCAGTTACTCTGCACTTTGCCTGGACCGCTTTTTTTCCCCCAGGAATCTCTCTGCAGGGCTCACTCCCCCATCGCTTTCAGTTTTCTACTCAAATGATACTTCTCATTACATCCTGCAGGGCTGCGGAGGAGGCACAAGTAAGGCATCAAAGTAAACCTAAAACCTTCAAAATGGTGGAGAAACCATGAGGGGTAAGTTTGACTGCAGTTTAAGGGGTAGGAGGATAAATAATTCTGGATAGGTTACTATGAGAGATTTTGAAGGATATAGAATCTTGGTTAAGGAAACATTTTAGACTTGCATCCTGTAGTTAATGGGAAGTTGCAGAAGATTTCGAGCAGGGAATGAAATCATTCAAAAAGGTTCATCTGGATAAATAGAGTGGGTTGGGGGTCGCTGGGGAGAGAGACAGATATTCAACAGCTAAGCCACAGTGCTTTTGCAAGTGTACAAGTACAAAGTCACACAGCACTAATACACAGAATTTATCTTGGAATTGGATTGAAGAGATTATCCACAGAAAGACTAACCATAAAAATGTCAGTTGAACTGATTTGGAAGGTAAATGGTATTTGCTTGGATAACACCTTTTTGGTGAGGCTTTCCTCAAACATCATGTTTATTTATTCAGCACAGATTATATTATGTTGTTAAGTTACTTTATGTTATATATTAGCAATTTCCCCATATCATTTTTCCCTTTCTCTGCTTTATTCACTCCATTGCATTTGCAGCCAACTGAAATAATATTCTGTACCAGAGGTCAATAAACTTTTTCTGTACAGGAATAGATAGTAAATATTTGAAGCTTGCAGGCTAGTTTCTGTTGCAACTGTCCATCTCTGCCATCGTAGCTTGAATTCAGCCATAGACAATATTTAAACAAATGAGAGTGGCCATATATTTCCAAAATAAGCAGCAATCTGGATGTGTTATAAATAGCTAACCCCTGCTCTGTATGCTTCTCTCTTTTCTTCTGTTTTCCTTTTCTTTTTCTTTTTTCGTTTCTATATTGCCTTTTAGATCCTTCTAGAATATAAGTTTAGTCATTCAGTTGTGTCCTACCCATTGTGACCCATGGACTGTAGCCCTCCAGGCGCCTCTGTCCATGGAATTCTCTAGACATGAATACTGCACTGAGTTGCCATTCCCTTCTCTGGAGGATCTTGCTGGCCCAGGGGTAGAACTTGGGTCTCCTGTATAGCAGGCAGATTCTTTACCGTCTAAGCCACCAGGGAAGCCTGAGCCATGGAAATGGACATTTTTGTCTGTTTTGTTCATCACTGTATCCCAAGTACTAAAAGTAGTGTGGGTACGTAGTACAAAGTGTGATATTGTATGCTTCTAGCCACATGATATTAGGTGAGATCAAAAGAGGAAATGCCCTCCACCATCTTTCTGTGCACAATTTCCAACTATAAATATTTGCTAGAATAGATATATGCCAAACTCTTACTTTAAAAGACTACTGACTCTCCATTGCCTCTTGAGAAATCTGTGTGCAGGTCAGGAAGCAAGAGTTAGAACTGGACATGGAACAACAGACTGGTTCCAAATAGGAAAAGGAGTATGTCAAGGCTGTCTATTGTCACCCTGTTTATTTAACTTATATGCACAGTACATCATGAGAAACTCTAGGCTGGATGAAGCACAACTGGAATTAAGATTGCCGGAAGAAAGAACTTCAGATACGCAGATGACACCACCCTTATGGCAAAAGTGAAGAAGAACTAAAGAGCCTCTTGATGAAAGTGAAAGAGGAGAGTGAAAAAGTTGGCTTAAAGTTCAACATTCAGAAAACAAAGATCATGGCATTCGGTCCATCACTTCATGACAAATAGATGGAGAAACAGTGGAAACAGTGAGAGACTTTATTTTCTTGGGCTCCAAAATCACTGCAGATGGTGACTGCAGCTATGAAATTAAAAGAAGCTTACTCCTGACCAACCTAGACAGCATACTGAGAAGCAGAGGCATTAATGTGCCGACAAAGATCCGTCTAGTCAAGGCTATGGTTTTTCCAGTGATCATGTATGGATGTGAGAGTTGGACTGTGAAGAAAGCTGGGCACCAAAGAATTGATGCTTTTGTACTATGGTGTTGGAGAAGACTCTTCAGAGTCCCTTGGACTGCAAGGAGATCCAACCAGTCCATCCTAAATAAATCAATCCTGAATGTTCATTGGAAGGACTGATGCTAAAGCTGAAACTCCAATACTTGACCACCTGATATGAAAAGCTGACTTNCTTCCATCATCCAGGTCACCATGGAAGAACCCCTCCACTTTCTCACTATCATCCCATGGTCTTTCTTATCCTCCTCCAAAAACCCTAGAGAAGGAAAGGCTGTCACTCCTGTCATCTAAGAGGAGATAAATATGTCCCAATAAAAAATTCCAAAGCTACAGATATTCCCTAGGGTGCTGAGTCCCAGTCTTCACCCCTGCTTTGTGTAAAACTGTTCTGTTGTGTCCTGGTCCCTGCACCCCGCCCCACAGAGCCATCAGCTGGACATGGAACCTAACAGACATTTCTGTGCATGTTGAATAAGCTTAGACCCTGGGTGAGCATTCTGGTGATAGAATAGTGAAATATTTAATTTGTTTTGCCTTTTTTTTTTTTTTTGGCTTTCTGTGTGTGTGCTCAGTCTCTCAGTCATGTCCAACTCTTTGAGACCCCATAGACTGTAGCCTTCCAGGCTCCTCTGTCCCCAGGATTTCCCAGGCAAAATTACTGGAGTGGGTTGCCATTTCTTTCTCCAGGGGATCTTCCTGACCCAGGGACTGAACCCGTGTCTCCTGCATTGGCAGGTGGATTATTTACCACTGAACCACCTGGGAAGCCCTTTTTTGCTTTATATTTGTGTTCAAATGTCAGTTATTGCTGGCACGTCTTGCCAGCTGCCTAGGTGTTTACTTCTTAAAGCACACCATTGTGTTCATGCCATAATCTCATCCTCAAAGTGGGAAGGCCTGAGGAAGATTAGACATTAAAAAACGAACAAACAAAAACTCATCTTCATGAGAGTTATGAGATTTTCTAAACCCTGTGTGTTATAATCAAAGTGTTTTCTAATCCTTTTTTAAAGACTATGAGAAACAGCCTCTGTCCATCCCTTCCTCCACAACCCTTCCTTCCCTTTCCCCTTCCTCCCTTCCATAAACCATGTTGTACTTACAGGATAAAAGGCACCTTGACAGAAAACACATCAGCCCTTGATTCCATGATGCTTCATATGTCCTGACAGTTTTGAGTTACTTTCTCTGCAAAGGAATAAAACACTTTGGTTCATTTCACAGAAGTCCGTGTGTGTGTGTGTGTGTGTTTGTATGAATGCATGTATAAATACATTGTTGTTGCTGGTTGTTCAGCTGCTAAATTATGTCTGGCTCTTCGCGACCCATTCCTCATTTGTAAATATATATCTACTTATGTGTATGATAAATTGGATATGTAAATATGTATATGTATGTATCTGTGTATGTATGTCTATGCATAGATATGTATATATAGTTTTCCTCTTAGAACTAACTCAGACTTATTTTTAGAAATAACTCAAACTTATTTTAGCAGTAAGAACTATAGACAAGCCTAAGAAAAAATGAAAATCACTCATGGCTTCACCATACACAGCTAAAATATTGGTATATTACCCACTGCTATATTTTAGATGGATAACCAGCAAGGATCTACCTACTGTGTAGCACAAGGAACTTTGCAGAATGTTATGTGGCAGCCTGGATGAGACAGGAGTTTGGGAAAGAATGGATGCCTGTATATGTATGGCTGAGTCCCTTTGCTGTCCACCTGAAACTATCACAGCATTGTTAATCGACTATACTCCAAAACAGAATAAACCATTAAAAAACCGTAATAATATATTGATGTAATCCCTTCTAGCATTTAGTCATTCTTTTTCATTAATAGTATATGTAAAGAAAAATACTTTCTTTCAGGTCTTTGTCAGTAAAGTGTCAAATCTTAGACTGCGGTACTAGGATGCGATTGGAATCTCTTTCTACAATCCTAGCTTGGCCACACACCTCCCAGGACATAAATCTCTCTGTAGGTGATTCCTCTTGAGAAGAGTGGATCTCCCCAATTTATATAAATATTATATGGCATGGGCTTGTGTTTTTATCTCTCAAGTGCTTTCAACAAAGAAAGCATGTAAGGAGCCATCATTAAAGCTCAGGGGAAATAATTGAGAGCATTCCATGTGTACCAGATTAGCACTAAAGCTTTGAAAATCACCTTTTTCTGTAGGAGGTGAATAATCTCTCTCACAGACACGCTGGGTGAAGCCTGCCTGGGAGGAATTACTGTACGTAGGTGTGCCTGATGCAGAATTGCACTGGACATTTTAAAGGTTTGTCAGGATGTGGGAAAATAATAATTTCCTTTGATTAAAGAATTCTCTTTCTCCCTATGAGCTGGCAATCGTTTCTCTCTTTCCCCATTTTGGCTCAATAGCATCATCTGTTTTTGGTTTTGTTTTTCTGCATTGTGTCAGGTCACAACAGAAAGGAAATACAGAATGGTCTCCAGTGAATGTCCAGGGCACCTGACTGCCCTGTCTCATTGTACACAAGGGATTAGCTGTGCTACCTCTCTCTAATTCTTGGGGAGTCATTTTCCCTCTCAGCCTTTTGTTGGCAGTGAGGGTAGCTCTAAATATCATGTACCAACTTCCAGACCTTCCCTCTCTGTCTGGCTTCTGGTGTTTTCTCACGTGACTCCAAAGTTTCCACCCGCTGGTTCTGTTGGTTGACTACACCTCAGGCCAGCTTTCTGGACACACAACCAGTGCGATCAGACAGGACACTGCTCAGAAAGGCCTCCCCCTTAGGATTACCGCTCTGCAGTCACCATCTTCAAATCCTCAATAGCTTTCTGTTTGGATTTGTGCTTTGAATTGAAGTAGGTCAGACAATGGAAGCTGTACCAGGACAAAGAGCTTTGACTCCAACATCCCTGCCTCCAGCTGCCTCTGCTTCTCCCTGGGTCGGATTCTTTGGCTTTCCTGGCCTGGTTATTCCTTCCACTCTCTGCTCTCCAAATCAGGGGTGGGACGGGTCCCCTGTCTCCCTTACCTCTGTGTCTAGTGGAGCACGGATGTGGGTGTGGGCAGGATTAGGTTTGGACATGTACCTTGTAGTCTTTCGGAGTAGAACAAGGTGGTAGCCATCCCTGCCTCAGGCCCAGCAATACCACAGGGTGTTTGTAACTCATTAAGAGGAATGGAAGGTCAGTCAGTCAGTCAGTTCAGTCACTCAGTCGTGTCCAACTCTTTGCGACTCCATGAACAGCAGCGCTCCAGGCCTCCCTGTCCATCACCAACTCCTGGAGTCCACCCAAACCCATGTCCATTGAATTGGTGATACCATCCAACCATCTCATCCTCTGTTGTCCCTTTCTCCTCCTGCCCTCAATCTTTCCCAGCATCAGGGTCTTTCCAATGAGTCAACTTTTCGCATCAGGTGGCCAAAGTATTGGTTTCAGTTTCAACATCAGTCCTTCCAGTGAACATCCAGGACTGATCTCCTTTAGGATGGACTGGTTGGATCTCCTTGCAGTCCAAGGGACTCTCAAGAGTCTCTGAATGGAAGGTATTTTTTACCTACCTGGGACCCAATGCAAGGTAATAGTCCCTTGAGAGCCCCCTTGTGCCGTGGCTTGGGGAAGCAGCCCTGGGGAGATGAGGGGTTGACTTCCCTACATGTTTGTCTGTCTCCACCAACTAGAAATGTCAGCCCTGGCTCCCTGGCATACACCCCTCTCCTCTTCCTTAAAAGAACTGTGCTTTCCCAAGTCTATGCAACCAAGTGCTTCAGGAGATACTAATTCTGACCATGGCTGTGCGAGTGAGCCTGGTTTACCCATATGTAACCTCATTCCTCTTGCCATAATTATGGGTCCAAAAATAGATGTGCGATGCAATTCTGACCACAGGAATTTGAGAGAATATCTTCTGAGATAATTTTGATGCAGTCACAGCAAGAGGCTCCTCTCTCCTTTTCGCTTACTTGCTGTTGTATCCCAGTGTTATGCCCAGACCCTATCAGCCTTGGTGACAACAGCAAGATGAAGCCAGGCCTCGGAGGGCAGAAGTGAGAGATACAAGGAACCTGGCTTCCAGAGCACGCTTTGGAAGCACTGAACTCTCTCTGTATCCTGACTGTTGTTGCTCAACATACATTGAATTGGGGCTTCTTTTACTTAGAGCTAAGTTTATACTAACTTATGGCATCCTTTTTTTTTTCTCTCTTTCCCTTTGAATTCTATTTTCAGTCAGTCTATATCATTCTTCCTGTTGGAAAATGAGTTCTCAATTACATCTATAGAAAGATATAGGATATATGCTGTGCATGTTAATTTTGTTTGTTTTTTTTTTNTTTACTTAGAGCTAAGTTTATACTAACTTATGGCATCCTTTTTTTTTTCTCTCTTTCCCTTTGAATTCTATTTTCAGTCAGTCTATATCATTCTTCCTGTTGGAAAATGAGTTCTCAATTACATCTATAGAAAGATATAGGATATATGCTGTGCATGTTAATTTTGTTTGTTTTTTTTTTAATCTGAATAGTTGGCTGTCTGACCATAGAGGTAGCAGAAAACACGCCTGGAAAAGGTGAAAATGCATGCTCTTCAAGTAAATATGTCAGTCAATTTTTTTATACTCACGTTTCTCGTGTTTATATAAGCCAGTGTAAGTGCAAACCAAAATGTTTGACATTTATGATACCAAACCTCTACCACCTGGAAAGAAACTATAAGAGAAAGGATATAACACTAACAATAACTAACAAGTCTCCACATACAAGTGCTCTCTTATTGGATTCTGTGAGTATAGGGGGGAAGCTGATTGACAGGGTGCAGGTGATGGGAGCAGATGAATATATGATCTGAAATATTGTTTCTCTTTTTTAAACTCTTCACACCTTTCTCTGCCTCCTAAGTGTGATGTCACCGAAAGCAGAAATAATGCCTCATTCATCTTTCACAGTCCAGTGACCAAGAGAGCAAGAGGCAGAAAGTTCTCAATAGGGATTCAACAACTAAATAAATAAAGTAATGACTAAATGCATAAACAAATGAAACAGCAAAGGAATGAAAGCATATTAACAAGTCACACATTATGATTTAACATTTTCTTTCATAATGACATTTTCTACACTAACACATAGGCCACCAATACAGTATTGAGTTCATTGAATGATAAGAAAATTTTATACTCTTTCTCTACCATTCATTCAGAACAACTTCTAGCAAAGTCAGGTGGCTCAGTGGTAAAGAATCTGCCTACCAGTGCAGCAGATGCAGGAGGTATAAGTTTGATCCTTGGGTTGGGAAGTTCCCCTAGAGGATGAAATGACAACCCACTCCAGTATTCTTACCTGGAAAATCCTATGGACAGAGGAAACTGGCAGGCTACAGTTAAGAGTCACAAAGAGTCGGTCGTGACTAAGCATTCACACAACAACCAGAACAACCCATCATTTTCTTATTATGTATTAAATGTCTGGGATATGTCTTATTTCTTAATGAGTAGAAGTTTTCAAAGAGCTGGTAATTCTATATTTATCAGTTTCACTAAGTATAGGATCTGCATGCTACCATCTTATTTAATAATTTTTGTGTAGTATCTGCTTTGTATAAGCTACTGTTCCAGATTCTGGAGATAAAATAATGAGCTCACATATGAGGTCCCTATTCCCCAAAAAATTGCAATCTAGTTTGGACTAGCTAACCATAGACAAAGAAATAAACAAAGAGAATAATTTCAGATCATTTGGCTTCTAGTTCCTTTCATATATAATGGCAAAATTAGCAGGATTAAGACAAGTATGTGACTTGAAGGAGTAGTGAAAGAATAAAACTTTGGAACTGAGTAAATAAAGAACAAGATAGGAGAGGGTAATGCATGTGAATATTGAAGTCATCAGTAATGGGATAAAAGAAGTGGACAAAGTGAACCCAAATGAGAAAGAAAATGCTTGAAAACACTTAGGGGTGATTGGTGGATAACCGATTCCAAGTGGGGTAAGGAATGGTTTGAGTTCCAAAAAAATCAGAATGTTTTAAGGAAAATTATGAAAAGACCTGTTTGAAAGTAGCAATGAAGAGCAATGCAAACATCTACTCGATCACCTCCTCCAGAAGTCTGTGTCACTTCATGGGAAGTGGCACTCTTTGGTGAGAATCTTTATCTAGGACAGAAGTAAAGAGAACAACTAAGAAAGACTTAGGTATATTAGAGAGTTTGCTAAAGAAAAACCATGACTTCCATGAGCCACACTGGGAAGGACCTGGGAATTTATGAAGCTGGATGTTTGGATCAATTTCATAGACCGTCAGCATGGAGGTAATGTCCTGATGGTACTGTTGATGCGGAGACTACAGGTTTTTGATGGCAACTTAAGACAACAGGGATGTGAGGCAAGAAGGCTTAATTCTGAACATACTGTCCATATTGTCTAGGAATATAGGCATCGCTTTAAGCTGGAAGGTTTAGGGAGACTGGGAGACTGATTCAGATTTTATATCCATAGCTGTAATTTCATGTCTAAATTGAGTGGTGTAGTAGAAAGACTGTGGATATAGAAGGATTTAGACTTGTGGATTCCAAATCCAGTCCTGTCCAGCACTGCTAAGCCTCTTCAGTTGTGTCTGACTCTTTTCAATCCCATGGACTGCAGCGCCCCCAGGCTCCTCTGTCCATGGGATTCTCCAGGTAAGAATACTGGAGTGGGCTGCCATGCCCTTCTCCAGAGGATCTTCCTGACCCAAGGACTGAACCCAAGTCTCTTTGGCTCCTGCATTGCAGGCAGGTTCTTTACTACTAGTGCCTCCTAGCTATGTACATGTTGCAATATCGCTCAACTTCTTTGAGCCTCAGTTTCCTCACCTGTAAAGTGAGCAGGCTGTACCATCTTGAAGAGGAAACAAACCAAACAAGAAAATTGGTTTCATTAAATTCTAAAGAAACTGGCTCTCTTTGTACATAGCTATTTTTTTAAAGGCATATATTCTTTTTGTTAGTTCAATAGTTAGACAAAGACGAATTTTTATCCCAAGTCCACAATACTAGTTATGCAAAATAACTAAATTTTCTCTAATTTTCTCATTGAGAGGGGGTAAAAATCTTAAATATTATCATGAAAATTAAATGGCACAGCATCTGACAAGCAGTAAACACTTGACATATTTTAGCTGTGTATTATTAAATGTGAGAAACGTTTTTTCATTCTATTCATTTAGGCTATATAGCACCTCATTAATACTTTAATATTTTAAGCTACTAAAACGTCAGTATGAAACTGGTTAGGTAAATGGCCTCTGGTACTTATGACCTTTTCAGATGAGGAACAAAATAACATCTAATTCAGGATAATAAAAAAAACAAACCTCGTTAGAACTGTGAAGACTAAAACTGTTTTTCTGTTTGGTCCTTACTTTGTCAAATTAATCATATTAATTAAAAACAATGTGAAAAAAATCAACTGCTCCAACACTGATTTTGTTTTCCTATTTTTCTATATTTCAGAAATAAATTTCTGGACGTGCCACTTCCTAAAATTATCCGTGGGTCAAAATAAAGTACATCTTTAACAAGATGTGTTAGTGAGAATGAACAAAGTGGAAATCCCTCTCCTATGAATCTCCTAATTAGTAGAATAAAGGGGTTGAGCTAAATGATCTTTAAGTCCCTTAGAGCTTCCAAAATTCCATTAATTTCTGATTCTTGCTATTCGTTGGGTAGCCCCAAGAATAGTTTACTAGAGTACATATTCTGCTTCTGCTTTTCTTCTCCTTCGGGAGCAGTGAGCTCTTCCAAACGAAGACGAGAACAGGAAGATGGAGTTTGGTAAACAAGGTACCAGACACATCCCCAGGAGCACCAACCTCAGGAGCCTGCCCTCAGAAGTCACACTGCAGTCAAACAAAGGAGAAACATGGCATTTCTCTTTTGATGGATGTAGTTGACATGCGGTATAGGAAAAAAAGGAGAATCACTGTCAACATGCTATGAAATAGTAATGAATGTATTTTTGGAAATACGATTTTTAACAGTATTATACCCATCAAAGTTTGTCAGTATCTAATCAACCAGGAAACCATTTGAAGTAGAAGTGAAAGGAAAAAAGGAAGACTGAAGAAGTGAACAAACAGTATTGGGTTAACGTTATTTATTTACATAATCAATACTGTGATTTTATTTTGTTTCTTAATTTCAAACCTCATTATATTTCTGTATTTAAACATGTGGATGTGTGTCTGTGTTTGTGTTAGTTTGTGCTTTAGTTCTTAAAAAGCTTCTTCAAAGATTAAAATAATAGCAGAGAGATACACACACATTAAGGGATGAGTGTGGTCAAGGTCATAATCCCAGGCTTACTGAGCCACCAAGGCCATTGAAGTACCTGAAGGTGCATACAGGTGAATATAAAGAACTGCAAGGTGAGGGCACCAGAAAGGTAACAGGAACTGGTTGAAAATCTCTCATCCAAGGTAAGAGAAATCCAAGTAAGATGGTACGTGTTGCAAGAGGGCATCAGAAGGCAGACACACTGAAACCATAATCACAGAAAACTAGCCAATTTAACCACACTAGGACTACAGCCTTGACTAACTCAATGAAACTAAGCCATGCCCATGGGGCCACCCAAGACGGGTGGGTCATGGTGGAGAAGTCTGACAAAAGGTGGTCCACTGGAGAAGGGAATGGCAAACCACTTCAGTATTCTTGCCTTGAGAACCCCATGAACAGTATGAAAAGGCAAAGTGATAGGATACTGAAAGAGGAACTCCCCAGGTCAGTAGGTGCCCAATATGCTACTGGAGATCAGTGNCTGTACAATGTCATGAACCTCTGTTCATAGTTCTTCAGGCACTCTATCAGATCTAATCCCTTGAATCTATTTGTCACTTCTGCTGTATAATTGTAAGGGATTTGATTTAGGTCATACCTGGATGGCCTAAGAGTTTTCTGTATTTTCTCTAATTTCAGTCTGAATTTGGCAATAATAAGTTCATGATCTGAGCCACAGTCAGCTCCTGGTCTTGTTTTGCTGACTGTATAGAGCTTCCCTGGTGGCTCAAAGGGTAACGAGTCTACCTGCAATACAGGAGACCTGGGTTTGATCCCTGAATTGGGAAGGATCCCCTGGAGAGGGAAATGGCAACCCAGTCCTGTACTCTTGCCTGGACAATCCCATGGATGGAGGAACCTGGTAGGCTACAGTCCATGGGGTCATAAGGAGTCAGACATGACTGAGCGACTTCATTTTCACTTCTCATTTTGGCTGCAAAGATAATCAATCTGATTTCAGTATTGACCATCTGGTGATGTCCATGTATAGAGTCTTCTCTTGTGTTGTTAGAAGACAGTGTTTGCTACGACCAGTGCGTTCTCTTGGCAAAACTATGTTAGCCTTTGACCTGCTTCGTTTTGTACTCCAAGGCCAAATTTGCCTGTTACTCCAGTTATCTCTTAACTTCCTACTTTTGCATTCCAGCCCTCTAGAATGAAACAGTATCTTTTTGGGGTGTTAATTCTAGAAGGTTTTGTAAGTCTTTGTAGAACCATTCAACTTCAGCTTCTTCAACATTACTGATCGGGTCATAGACATTACTATAATTTTGAATGGTTATCTCTCCACCAACCAATCAGAAGAATGTCCACCAACTGATCACACCCTTTTTGAATCATTACTGTGAAACTCCTCACTACCACCTCCAGGTCGGGACACATAGTTTGAGGGCATGAGCCCCCTGTGGCCCCCTTTGCCTGGCACATCCATAAAACTATTCTTCTCTGCTTCACCTAAATCTCTGTCTCTGAGATTTAATTTGGTGGCAGGGTGCAGAGGCCAAATTCAGCTTCAGTTTTCATTTCCTCCCATATCTGTCTTAATGAATAATGGCTGATTATCTTTTTAGCTTAGTTTAAGGATTGTCAAAATACTACTCTGTTGCCTACTCCACTCAGTTTCTATACCTCAAGTCTTCTTTCCTTCCTTTCTTCCTTTTTCAGCTTTTGTGGAGCCCTATACCAAGGTCACAGGACTGAAATCACTGGAACTGACCAAGCCCCATAACAACTGTTGCCATGAGCCTCTGGATCTAAATGAGCCAGTTTCCTGATATTAAGTAAAATACCCACCCTATTACCCACCCTATAGCATCCTAAACAATCACTCAATGCCACCACTCCAGTGGGTATTTTCTGTCTTGAGGCTATAACAATTGGCTCAGTTCAGTTCAGTTGCTCAATCATGTCCAACTCTTTGTGACCCCATGGACTGCAGCATGCAAGGCTTCCCTGTCCATTACCAACTCCCAGAGCTTACTCAAACTCATGTCCATTGAGTTGGTGATGCCATCCAACCATTTCACTCTCTGTCATCCCCTTCTCCTCCTGCCTTCACTCTTTCCCAGCATCAGGGTCTTTTCAAATGAGTCAGTTCTTCACATCAGGTAGCCAAAGTACTGGACTTTCAGCTTCAACATCAGTCCTTCCAATAAATATTCAGGACTGATTTCCCTTAGTCCTGAAGGAAATGGACTTTTTGGATCTCCTTGCAGTCTAAGGGACTCTGAAGAGTCTTCTCCCACAACACAGTTCAAAAGCATCAATTCATCAATGATCAGCTTTCTTTACACCCCAACTCTCACATACATATATGACTACTGGAAAAACCATAGCTTTGACTAGATGGACCTGTATCAACAAAGTAATGTCTCTGCTTTTTAATATGCTGTCTAGGTTGGTCATAGCTCTTCTTCCAAGGAGCAATAACTGTGATTTGGGACAATTAGAAATGATGAAAAGTAAGATGATATTAAGCAGCGGAGTGGAACAAAAATTAGGAATCAGAAAACACTTCTGAACTGAGTTTGCCAATTAAGCAAGCAAGCTCATATCTATCTTTTGAACATATGACGGAGTAGAAGGATGTCCGCTCATCTTCTTCTGGGAGAACTCCAAAGTTATAAGTTGCTGCTGAACAACCATCAACAGGAGAATGTTGGGTCCCACCAGAAAAGTACCCCACGTCCAAAGGCAAAGGAGAAGCCCCAGCAAGGTGGTAGGAGGGGTGAAATTGCATTTAGAATCAAACCCTATACCTGCCAGAGACACTTGGAGGGATCAAACAAAACTTGTGCACACTAGGACCCAGAGACCCCACAGAGGCTGAGCCAGAACTGTGTTTGAGTGTTTCCTACAGAGGTATGGGTCAGCAGTGGACTGCCACGGGGGCAGGGGCTCTGGCTGCAACAGACTTGGATATGGCAAAAGCCCTCTTGGAGGAGGTTGCCATTAATCCCACCACAGAGCCGCCGGAACTTCCACAGGACTGAGGGAGCATACTCTTGGAGGGCACAAACAAAACTTGGTGCACACCAGGACTCAGGAGAAAGGAGCAGTGACCCCATGAGAGACTGGCCCAGACTCGCCCGTGAGTGTCCAGGAGGCTCCAGCAGAGGCGTGGGTCGGTGGTGGCCTGCTGCAGGGTCGGGGGCACTGAATGCAGCAGTGCATGAATAGGACTTTTTGAAGGAAGTCCCCATAATCTTCATTGCTACTGCTGCAAAGTCACTTCAGTCGTGTCCGACTCTGTGCAACCCCATAGATGGCAGCCCACCAGGCTCCCCCATCCCTGAGATTTTCCAGGCAAGAGTACTAGAGTCGGTTGCCATTGCCTTCTCCAATAATCTTCATTACCTCCACCATAGTTTGGCCTCAGGTCAAACAACAGGGAGGGAACACAGCCCCGCCCATCAGGAAAATTGAATTAAAGATTTACTGAGCATGGCCCCACCCATCAGGAAAAGACCCAGTTTTCCCCTCAGTCAGTCTCTCTCATCAGGAAATTTCCATTAAAAATTGGCTGCTGCTGCTGCTAAGTCACTTTAGTCGTGTCTGACTCTGTGCGACCCCATAGATAGCAGCCCACCAGGCTCCTCTGTCCCTTGGATTCTCCAGGCAAGAACACTGGAGTGGGTTGTCATTTCCTTCTCCAATGCGTGAAAGTAAAGTTGCTCAGTCGTGTCCGACTCTTAGCGACCCCATGGACCACAGCCTACCAGGCTCCTCCGTCCATGGGACTTTCCAGGCAAGAGTACTGGAGTTGGGTGCCTGCAAAAGGATTCAGTTCTCCCTTGAGCCTGCCTGCTGTTCTAACAGCATCTCACTCTAATAAACTTTATTCTTCTCTCATTCTGCCTCATGTCTAGAAATTCTTTTCCAACCCACATTCAGACCATGACACCTTCTT
This sequence comes from Neotragus moschatus, assembly GCA_006410615.1. Classification (NCBI taxonomy): domain Eukaryota; kingdom Metazoa; phylum Chordata; class Mammalia; order Artiodactyla; family Bovidae; genus Neotragus; species Neotragus moschatus. The sequence continues at coordinate 1,719,946 of SJYA01003263.1, forward strand.
TCTTTCTTTTTTGTAAATTAATTAATTTTAATTGGAGGCTAATTACTTTACAACACTGTAGTGGTTTTTGCTATACATTCATATGAATCAGCCATCGGTGTTCATGTGTCTCCATCTTGAGCCCCACTCCCACCTCCCTCCCCATCCCATCCCTCTGGGTTATCCCAGTGCACCAGACCTGAGCACCCTGTCTCATGCATTGAACCTGGACTGGCAATCTATCTCACATATGGTAACATACATGTTTCAATGCTATTCTCTCAAATCATTCCACCCTCACCTTCTCCCATAGAGTCCAAAAGTGTGTTCTTTATATCTGTGTCTCTTGCTGTCTCTCATATAGGGTCATCGTTACCATCTTTCTAAATTCCATATATATGTGTTAACATACTGTATTGGTGTTTTTCTTTCTGACTTACTTCACTCTGTATAATAGGCTCCAGTTTCATCCACCTCATTAGAACTGATTCAAATGCATTCTTTTTAATACCTGAGTAATACTCCATTGTGTATATGTACCACAGCTTTCTTATCCATTCATCTGCCAGTGGACATCTAGGTTGCTTCCACATCCTGGCTATTATAAACTGTGCCGTGATGAACATTGGAGTACACGTGTCTCAATTCTGGTTTCCTTGGAGACCTGTCGTTCTCTCTCTCTCTTCATCTTCCTTCCTTTCTTTTTTTACTAAATTCAACACATTTCCAAGTTACTTTGAAGATCTCTTAATTGTTTGTTTCAAATATCCCAAATTNCATCCTGGCTATTATAAACTGTGCCGTGATGAACATTGGAGTACACGTGTCTCAATTCTGGTTTCCTTGGAGACCTGTCGTTCTCTCTCTCTCTTCATCTTCCTTCCTTTCTTTTTTTACTAAATTCAACACATTTCCAAGTTACTTTGAAGATCTCTTAATTGTTTGTTTCAAATATCCCAAATTGGTTGTTTTTCACTCTTTCTTCTCTGTCTTGGACACAGGACACTCCACCACTGCAGAGATTCCCTAATGGACAGTAACACAAATACATATCCTGAGGCAGCTACCATTCAGGGGTCTCTTCATAGGAAGACACAGAGTTTTCTTTATTTATTAACAGAACTGGGAGAACAACAATGTGGGGATGCACTGTGGTAGCATTCTCCAGATGGTGAGAAGTCTGGCTTGGTTTGGGGACTGCTGTTGCGTATTTTCTCTTCTAATGTAGTCATAGTCCCTGAAGGGAATCCAAGCATGAAAGATGCAAAGGAACAGTGAATTGAAAGGCCCCTATGGGTACAAGTCTAAGTTGACTATGTTTGTGACGGTGACATTCATTTCCTGCCTTCTGCCAGCTCTGAAATCTTGGTTAGACAGAAGAGCAGAAGTTAATTGCCTCAGAGAAAAGGTCCCTGCATTAATTGTCACGTTAAAGTTCACATCACATTAAAGCTTTGAGTTCAGGTTCCTCTTAGCAGCTGGGCCCAGAGGAACCATGGAATCTCATGTCTGTACATAATGACTGTTCTCCAGAGAAATTTTCCACTTCCACTGAGACTGGAATGGAAAAATATTTAGCTTGAATTATAATTTTATCTTTTTTTTAATTGTAATTTTTTTTTCCATCTCAGGTGTACATGAGTTCCCAATCTTGAACCCCCCACCCCACCTCCCACCCCATATCAGCTCTCTGGATCATCCCCATGCACCAGTCCCAAGCATCCTGTATCCTGTATTGAATATAGACTGACGATTTGTTTCTTACATGATAGTATACATTTTTCGGTGCCATTCTCCCAAATCTTCCCACCCTCTCCCTCTCCCTCAAAGTCCAAAAGTCCATTCTATACATTGAATCATAATTTTAAAACCTTAGCAGGTCCAGGAAGCCTAGGAGAGAGAGGAAAGGATTTTGTCAAAGAAGTGGAGGTCTCAATGAGATACACTAAGAAGGAGTAATACTCAGGAGGCAGAGACTGAAGTGGACTAATGTGACTGTGAAGGGCAGAGGACCCTGGCAGGCTATAGCCCATGAGGTCACAAAGAGTCAGGCACAACTGAGCAACTAACACTTTCACTTAGCTAATTACATTAAAGGAATACTGTGATCAACATCATAGAACAAATGAGATAATATCCAGTGGGAGTCATGAGGATGAAAAAAATAATAATTTGTTCTCATAAGATAAGGGATGTCTTTTAGAAGAACTAATATTTATGCTAGACCTTAAACAAAAGACATTTTTCAGACTTCTGTTTCCACCTCTGTCCTTCTGTAACAGACAAAGACAATAGTCCTTTGAATCATACTGATTTGCTGGTAACCAAAGGTGAAATCAACACAAAGAGTAGAGTCCTGGTTTCTCTACCAAGAAGGGGCTTCCTAGGTGACTGAAGCAGTAGAGAACCCACCTGCCAATTCAGGAGATGCAGGTTCGACTCCTGGGTAAGGAAGATCCCCTGGAAAAGGAAGTGGCAACCCACTTCAGTGTTCTTGCCTAGAAAATCCCATGGACAGACAAGCCTGGCGGGATACAGTCCATGTGGCCACAAAGAGTCAGACATGACTGAGTGACTGAACTCAGCACAAGTATATGAAGAGTACTGGACAGTCACTTAGTCCATTATCCTGTTTCCATGCAAGGCCTTCAATCTTCCAACACAAATAGTTGTTAACTGATTTCATACTCCCTTGTAATGTCTCATACTCTGATGTAATTTAAGACCAGTTTCCTTTCATTCAGTGGAAGCTTATGACCTGCTATTAATATGACCCTTCATATTCCAGAAAAAAGTCAGCTTATATACACATCAACAACACAATGGCCATGAGTTTGAGCAAACTCTGGGAGATAATGAAGTACAGTGAAGTCGGGCGTGTTGCAGTTCATGGGGTGGCAAAGAATCAGACACAAATTAGGGATTGGACAACAACAATATATTCCTGTAGTTAATCACATTCTCTATCATATGATCTTTTAAAGAAAAACAGACATTATATTTTCTACTCACTATGCATTTTTGAGTGTCTTCCTTAAACCCTCCCAGCTCATCAAAGTATCCTGTAAGTTGAAGCCTAAAGAATTGGAGCTTGAGCCCTGAGAATGCAGAAGTCAGGACTGAGAACAAGGAAACTGATTGTCTTCATCTTCCACTCTACTCAAGGTCTATCCATCATTTCATTTGAGCCTAGCAATGGCCAGACCACCTTAAAATGGTATGATAGTATAAATTCACAGTCAGTTAGCCTAAATTCCAAACAGTTTCATTGAAAAAATGAAAGGACTTGCATTGGCATTTGAAATTAAAAACAACAGCAGCAACTGGCTTCTCTTTTGGCTGTGCTGGGTCTAGTTGTAGGGCGAGCGAGGGTACTCTCCAGGTGTGGGACACAGGCTTCTCATTGCAATGACTTCTCTTTTTGCAGAGCATGAACTCTAGGGGATATGGGCTTCAGTAGTCGAATTGCCCTGTAGCACATGGATATTCCCAGACCAGGCATTCGCAGGTGGTTTCTTAACCACTGGACCATTAGGAAAGTCCCGCCATTGGCCTTATAAGTGTGTCTCTAGGTCCCAACATTGTGTGAATGCAGCCCCCCCCCAGTGGAGGCTGTGGCACTGAACTCTCTGCATCAAATCTGACTGAGTAGCAAACCATACTCTGCTCGCTTTATGTGTTGCTTCCTCCTGGCTTAAATGTGTTTAACCTTTGGAACAGAGCGTTTGCTATTCATCTCCTAATGAGGCTCTTTGACTTAAGTCTTTGAGGTTTATTCATCTGAGTGGTTTTGCTTAAGCCTGCAGAAAAAAGAAAGGAAATAAAAAACATTCCCAGGTTTAATACCGACTCTTTTTTAGAAAACCTGAACCTAGGAGTCTGCTGATGAATACCTGGTGGTTGTCTTAGCATTTTCGTCATATGGAAGTGCAGGCAGGCCAATGCTCAGGCTCAGCTGGGTGGTGTCTAGGTTAACATTGCTTACAGTATCAACAGCAGTTAGTCTCCCCAAAGGGCTATTTCTTGAATTTATAGAAGGAAATAGGGGGTTATTATTTCTGATCATATTATTTATTATATTGAGTTGGCCAAAGAGTTCATTCAGGTTTTCCATACCAGCATACAATATTTACTATGACTGTTAAATATGACTGTTCCTTACTAGGAGTAAGGAAATCAAATCATCAGAAATTCATCTTTCCTAAATAATTTCCTAGGAACAGGGCTAAATTTTAGGGAAAAGGACTTTCTGGATCTGTGTGAAATGTCCTGGACTAGGAATCAAGAGACCTGGTACTAACTAGCTAAGTATGTCTAGTTTAGGTCATGTCATCCATTGGGTCTGAGTTTTCTTTCCATAAAAAGGAACACTAATCTCTCTCCTCCCTAACACTCAAGGATACTGTGAACACTGTGTGGGGCAAAAGTTATCAAAAGTCTTTAACATAGCTGTTGTTGTTGTCCAGTTGCTAAGTCCTTTCTGACTCTTTTCAACCCCATGGACTGTAGCAATCCAGGCTCCTCTGTCCTCCACTGTCTCCCAGAGTTTGCACGTGTCTATTGAGTTGGTGATGCAGGAAAAACATGTGCTTTCTTTTTCTCTTTTGTCCTGATGGAGCAAATCAGACATATTTCTCCATCGATTTCCCTATGTCCACATACAGGTGTTTCAGATTTGAAAGTAACAGGTACACCTGCAGGACTCATGGTTTGGATACAGAATAATGCCCAGAAATTATTGGACTGAGGATCCTGGACTTGGGACAAAAACAGTATAGGCACTTCTGCTAACTATCCACTTCTTAAGGAATGTCATTAGAATCAGAGACAGGAGACTTCCCTGGGAGCCCAGTGGTGAAAACTTCACCTTCCAATGCAGAGGCTGTGGGTTCAAACCCTGGTTAGGAAGCTAAGACCCCACCTGCCTCATGGCAAAAAAAAAAAAAGTAAAATTGATCAATATTGTAACAAATTCAATAAAGACTTTAAATGATCCGCATTTTTAAAAATCTTTAAAAAAATGAATTAGAGGTGAGAAAAATCTACATATCACATATTAAAGCAAAAGGAGACCTGTATAGATGAAAATCTCTAGAATAGATTTCATTCTATTAGATTGTGCAATAACCAAAAACATTCCATTTGCAGTGACTAAGGCAGGTATATTTATAAGGAGGTGATGAAGGGGGTGATGGAATTGCTGCTCATTGTTAGTAGGAAGTGTGAAAGCTCCTTACCCCAAACCTGACAAAGAATTGAGCACTAGTCCTGGTCTTTAGCATAACCCATATTTGGAGCAGAGAAAAAAGAATAATCAATGTTTCCTTTGGGGCTGGAAATTCATGGGTCTGGTTTCAGAAATCCCTGCAGACAGTTTGGTTCAGTGATGAGGCTTGTTCGATCCTCCTACTCAGGCACACTCAGAGTACACACAGTTGACCGGACATTCACCAGTGTCTCAGAGACAAGATTTTGTGACTTTTAGTCTGGTCTCCATCCAATCAGAATCATCATCTGCAGAGATCTTGCTCAGAGACAGGTCTTTTCACAATATACAGAATTCAGAAAAATAGAAAATGGGTTTTGAATAGAGCTTGTATTTGAAGTCAGACAAATGTAGAATTGAATCCCAGTTCTATCGATTATTATCTAGAAAATGACAGGTTATCTCTGTGCTTCAGTGTCTCTCTGTCAATTGATAATAATTGTGTCTCCCTTCTGTGACTGTTGGGAGGATTAAAAGCACCCTGAAATTTTCTGACATGGCTAAGAAGTCCTGTATGATGGCTCCCTTCTCCTTTATGTAAGGTTTAGGAGTATTCGGCACCCAGCAGGCACCTTCCTGGTAGAAACAATGGTTACACCTGCATTTGTACAAGTTCAACAGAAGACATAATATGTGCTTCATACAGAGATAGTTCAGAATATTCCTAGAAGAACAAGAATCTCAATTCTCTAAATATGGCAACCAGATTATTAAGCAGTTTCCTGGAAGCCATATCTTCGTTTTCTTCTTTATTTGTAAGTGTATTTATTTCTCTACCTGCAAAGGAAAGATAATATTGGCATTATTATTTGGAAAACTTAATTCACAGCAGTGGAAGATATCTTTCAAACACCTAAGTAACCCTAGGTCGTTCAGGAAGTATTGCATGTTTGGGGATTCCCTGGTGGCTCAGTGGGAAAGAAACTGCCTGCAATGCAGGAGACACAGGTTCCATCCCTGAGTCAGGAAGATCTCCTGGAGGAGGACATGGCAACCCAATCCAGTATTCTTGCCTGGAGAATCCTATGGACAGAGGAGCCTGGTGGGCTACCGTCTGCTTAATTAGCCCCAAATTCCTTTGAAATGAGCTAGAATGAAGGCAACTGCCTAACCTAATATACTGTAATACATATTTCCAGCATAATGGCCCTATTTTTTAAATTAGAAAATGAGGGTTAAAACCATAGTCCAATCACAAAGCAATTCAATCTGGAATATACATAACAAATACTTCTTACATAATGATGACTAAAAATAAATAATCACCTCATCCTTTAGGTTTATTATTATTAGTTTTTAGGGTCATCTTTAGTCTGTATCTTTTAAGGAGCCAACCCATTTTAGAGATTAAATGTATTAGAGAGAAACAGACACTAAAATGTATAATGGGGAAGGAGAAAGGAAGGCTTGAGAAAGTTGAGCAAGGTAAGCTAGTCTGGTAGAATTGGTGAAATGCCATAGTACCAAAAAGGGATTGAATCCTGGTATAATTGGGAAGAGCTGGCACAGCAAGATTTGGGGAGATAAAAGTAAGAGATGTGTTTAAAACAGTAAGCAAAGACGATGCCTGCCTTTTCCTCCCTCCAGGTCCTAGTGAAATTTGGAGAATTAATGAACTAATATCTACTAAGTACTTAGAGACCATGGAATGAAAGAACTATAGAAGCCCCAAGTAGTATTATAATTTTATTAAACACTTATTGAACATGATACAGAATATATAGGTACCTATACTTTCTACCCAGAGGGTTGAGAATGTAATTGCAATGTTTTTATTAATCATCTCAGGAGCAGAGGGAATTCTAGCTAACTAATATGTGTGATATATCTCTGAAGGATTCAGATGGATATTGCATCTGGTCAACATCATTTGCTCCCTGAATATTTAGAACGTAATTGTAGTGTTGTCACTATGCAGTACTAACACTGACCCTGCTGCAAATGATGATAATAAAAACTAAAGCAGTGATATGCCAGAAGCTTTGGTATGTATCACATGTACATAATCTATAATCTTGACAACAAATTCTGAGAGAGAAGATTGACATCCTCATTATAGAGTTGAGTAAATTGAGACCTAGGGAGGTTATCTGATACTACACAGCTAAGTAGAGAATCCGCCTGCAATAAGGGAGACCTGGGTTTGATCCCTGGGTTGGGAAGATTCCCTGGAGAAGGGAAATGCTACTCACTCCAATATTCTGGCCTGGAGAAATCCATGGTTACAGTCCATGGGGTGGCAAAGAGTCGGACACGACTGAGTCACTTTCACTTTCACTTTTTTCACACAACTAGGAAGTAATGTATTCGACCCGACAAGCCAGCAAAGACTAGCTCCTGCATCGTGATTTTCTGTTTTTGTTTTTTCACTATCATATAAGACAGCTGGATAGCCCAGGATTATAACAAAAGTGATATGACATTGTCTTTAACTAAGAGTTCTTTACGTGTGTTCCGTAGACCTTCTGTAACATATTTACGGAATGTCATTAAATGCTTTACAACCTTGCATAATTAATGTTATGCTTTTTTTTTTTTTTCCCTAGTGAATAAGTCTAGACACTTCATCAGATTCTTGAAGGAGTTCATAGTCCAAGCAGGGGTAAGAACCACTGTGCCCACCTTGTTTTTTAGTCACTAAGTCATGTCTGACTCTTTTGTGACCGCATGGACTGTAGCCCACCCGGCTCCTCTGTCCATGGGATTTCCCAGGCAAGAATACTGGAGTGGGTTGCCATTTCCTG
>SJYA01003263.1:1729011-1772092 GCA_006410615.1 Neotragus moschatus
GGGGATTTTCCTGACTCAGGGATCGAACCTGCACCTCCTGCACTGGCAGAAGTGTTCTTTACTGCTAAGCCACCAGGTGAGCCCTGTGCCTACCTTGAGGAAACTCTCCATATTGAGTAGAGTCCAAAAGTAAGCTTATAATGAGTCTAATCCTTAACAACTCAGCTCAGACATTAGGGCTGTCAGGGTATGTCTCTGGCAGGGTGGGTGTGGGTGGGGTGGTGACAGGGGTGGGGAATGAGTGGAAGATTCAGGATCTTGCTTTCAGTTCCCTCAGCTGACTTCCATCTCCTTTGTTTTTCAGTCTGTTCTTGTGAGCCGGATACTGGAAAACATGCCAAGGGCTGTCCCCAGCCTAGTCCCAGGTTCTAGTTCTGCACGTGCTCCCTGACTCCCACAGAAGAGACAGCTACAACTCCATGGATGTACAACCCAGGATAAACCCTTATTCAAGACATGAATTTGCATACTATTTGTTTATGTATTCATCCCCTTCATCAGACTCTGTTTTCCCTAGGCAAAAGCTATATCACATTCATCTTTTGATTTCATACAGCTCCTTTATAGAGCATAGGACCTAGAATATAGTCAGTACGCAACAAAAAATAGTTGTATAGATAGATGGATAGATTAAGTGAATGCATTTATTACAGGCTTGAAAGCTAAGACTTTGAAAGATGTATATTAATGGACAAGAACTCATTAATTTTGTTTGAGTTATAAACAGATGTTAGTAAAATCAATGACGAATATGAAAAGGAAATACAGATCACACATGGGCTGATGCTTTCCCTGTACTAACAGGTGTAGAATGNCTAAGACATTGAAAGATGTATATTAATGGACAAGAACTCACTAATTTTGTTTGAGTTATAAACAGATGTTAGTAAAATCAATAATGAATATGAAAAGGGAATACAGATCACACATGGGCTGATGCTTTCCCTATACTAACAGGTGTAGAACGATGATCTGGTATAGTAGAATTTTGCCAAGGGTATTTTTAGGAGAATAAAGTTAGATGATTGGAAAGCCATAGCATACTACAAAACTTATATCAGTTGTCCTGTCCTCTGCAAAAGCCACTGTAGCTGACTTTCCAGCTCCTGCTTTCTGCAATTTTGCTTGATAGAGAGTGAAAGCCTCTCAGGCACACAAAAATCTAATATTAACATCTCAGCAATGTATTCAAGCTGCTACCTACCCATCTGAGCTACAGATCCTTGGAGGAGCCTAAAAGGACAGAAGAATTCCTGCTATTTTAGAGTATTTTTGACAGTGAAGAGGATAACAATTTTAAACAATCTATCAGACTTACGTTCAGTGCAAATTCCTGGCTTGTTACCCTGGCTAATCTTTGAGTTCTCTGTATTTGAACAGAAAACGCTGTTATCTCTTATCCCATCCATTCCTGTGGTGAGCAATGGCTTGGTACTCACTGCTGGAACCAGTCTTGATGATATCATCCTCATCACCATGGGAACGCTGTCCTTTTACAGAGATGAGAGTTAAGTCCACCCTAAAAAAAGTCCAAGGGCTCTCTTGAAGTATAATCAGAATTCTCCAGTGGGATTTAGGTATAATCTGTGAGGGGTAACATGAAAGAATAAGATTTCTGAATTTTACTGAAAGCCTACTGAATTCCAAGACTTAAAAAAAAGAAAATCTTATCTTCAAATAAAGAGATAAAAAGAGTATACTTTTACAAAGGCAGTTAGATATTTATCCAGATGGATAATCTATGTTTTTATACTTTCTAGGGTACACTAGAATATCCTTCCAACTCTCAAATGAGCCCTGCTGCCTGGCGTCCCAGGAGAATAGAACCTCAGAACAGAGGACAGTTGTCTGGACTTATTTTGATATAGCTCTCCGGATCTTTCAGGTGGTGAAACAGTTGNGCTCTAAGTTTGGGGCGCTAGCTGGCTTCCCCGTGTTGCCCAGTGTTATTTCTCATGTGTTTAATGAGTCACTTTGGGTTGCCTTCAACTGCCTACAACAAAAATCAAAGGCAGGTAAATTTTTCTTATGTACAAGTTTCAAGGTAGGTAGTCCAGGACTTGTGATGTATCTCATGGGGTCATTAAAGAATCAGGGCTTTTTTTTTTTTTTTTTTTTCTTCATTTCTTCAGTGAGGATTATCATAGGAAAGTTCTGAGACTTTTGCCTAGGGGAAAAAAGCAGAAAGATTTTTATGGCATGAGAGGTAACACTTCAGTTCCTAAATGGGTATGTTATACACTTCCCGAATCCAGTGACCTCTAGAGAAAATTCTGTCTATGTCAACACTGAGGCTACAGAGATGATTTTTTTTTTTTTTTCTGTCTTTAAAGTTTCACTCTTTGGGGAGACTATTTATCTTGGTTTGTCTGTAATCTCAGAAGCCATGGATAAGCCTGTGGGAACCTGTCAGTACTGATGTCATTTTGTTTTTTTTTTCCCTTAATGAAGTCAAAGACTTACTTATACATATTCAAGTCAAGCAAAATACTTTTGTACTCATCTTCATTAGGGACTTCCCAGGTAGCTGGGTGGGAAAAGAATCTGCCTGCCAGTGCAGGAGACGAAGAAGCCTGTTGGGTTGGATTCCTGCATTGGGAAAATCCTCTGGAGGAGGATATGGCAACCCACTCCAGTATTCGTGGCTGAAGAATCCCATGGACAGAGGAGCCTGGAGGGCTACAGTCTGTACGGTCACAGGACTGAGCATACACCTGTGCACACCTTGATTAGAATGACAACTTATCCCATAAGCCCACTAGCTACAAAGGCAGCCTAAAATTTATATTCCCTTTAATTTGCTATGTTAAACTAATTTGGGTTTGTCCACATTGATTTTTTGGGCAAGATTAAACCAACTCTGTCCTCATTTGTACTTTGCTCTTCATAGTCTGCTGTGCTCATTTTTCTGGTCACACTTGCCTAGATGGTCTAGACATTGAGGAACATGAGTCTAAAGTCTGGTGATTGATTCTTTTCTTCTGTGTGATACTACCATTCCATCAGCACTCAGTTCCAGGAAGATCACGTACATTATTTGAGAAAGACAAAGCAAACTAGGATGGTGTTACAGGCACACATTTTTATTTGTTTTTATTTATTTGTATTCCAAGAAATATCCTGGCTGGTGCTTTTGGCAGCTGGTGGGACCCTGACAGAGCCAGCAGAGTCCTTCGAAGTATAGGGCCCGTGATCTTGCTTTGGAAGTTGAAGAAGTAAGGGCAAAGGGACTAGATCCTTGCCTTTCAGGGTTATGAGTCCCTGGCTGAGTCAAATCTTGGGGAAAGCTGACAGGTTAAAGAAAGCGAGATACTTTTAAAGGGCCAGACATCCTTTCCCTCTTATATCTGGGATAAATGTCCCTCAGTCTCAAGCTCAAAGAAATGCTTCACCTTAACTTAAAATCACACAATTGGCGGGTAATGGAAGTGCACTTCACTCTGTACTCCGAGATCCAGGATACAAAATATCTGTCTTTTTATTAGAGCATAGTTGATTTACAACATTGTGTTAGCTTCTGCGGTCAGCAAAGTGAATCAGTTATATACATACATATATATATATATATATATATCCACTCTTTTTTAGATTCTTTTCTCATATAGGATCATTACAGAGTCTTGAATAGAGTTTCCTGTTCTATCCAGTAGGTACTTATTAGTTATCTATTTTATACATAGCAGTGTGTATACATCAACCTCAGTCTCCCAATTTATTCTCCCCTGCTGGGGGCCAGGGTGAGGAANATATATATATATATATATATATCCACTCTTTTTTAGATTCTTTTCTCATATAGGATCATTACAGAGTCTTGAATAGAGTTTCCTGTTCTATCCAGTAGGTACTTATTAGTTATCTATTTTATACATAGCAGTGTGTATACATCAACCTCAGTCTCCCAATTTATTCTCCCCTGCTGGGGGCCAGGGTGAGGAACTCCGCCCGTGGCAAAGGTCGTGAGGAAGGAGGCTTGGCATTCGCAAAGGCGTGATCAAGCCTCAGGAAACCCCCTGTTCCCGAGCATCTACCCCCAAAACCAAAGTCTGTTTTACGCTCTCACCTACACCTCTGACTTTACGGGGGGCTCTCCCCCATAACCATTTCTCTCGGAGAAGGAGTTAACCTACAGCTCNTTTTTTAACTGACATTCAAATTTAACTGAAAAGGGTGGCAAGGGATGAGATGGGTAGATAGTGTCACTGACTCAATGGACATGACTTTGAGCAAACTCTAGAAGACAGAGGACAGGGAAGCCTGGCGCACTGCAGTCCATGGGATCACAAAGAGCTGCACACGACTTTGCGACTGAGCAACAACAACAACAAAAATGTATTTTCACTTGGGAATCCTTGCAACCCTGCTCTGAAATGACTATAGACTTTAACTACTATTGTTGATTTTAAGTTAATCGGGGACATTCTGCTTTCCAAGGTGCCTGGCTCAAGTCACTAGTTTTTGAAGGTTTCTGGGATTCTGTGTTAAAAGTGACACTGCTTCTGGCTTATTCTTGCCCTGTACCACCAGCATAATTTTCTATTTTCTTTTCCATACTGAGGCAGCTAACATTTCCCAGCTCGTTTTCACATTCTAAAATGCTCTTACTATTTCCTTTCATTCTCTCTATACTTGGGAGTTTATATTAAACAAACTCACACACACACACACACACACAAAAAAACTTTTTACTTCCATTTTGGTTTCATATGTTCCTTCATTCGCTGTGTTTAATCAGGATTATGTAATAATATTTCTAAATGTTTGAATAAGAAGATTCCATCATGGCTGCCTGGTTAAACATAGGAGAAGAACTGCGTGATTCATCTTCCCTTTCTTTCTAAATCCCACTAAATGATGCCAAAAGAATTTAGAAACCTAACAGTTGTGGGAGAACATGTTTCAGGTCATTTTTTGGAAGATGGAACATATTAACTGACTGTCTGGAATGGAGGGCGCTTCAGCTTGGTACCCGGACGTGGGGAGACTGGTACGGAGCAGGAGGTGTTTCCACTCTGCCAGACCACTTATCCTTAGGAAGCACCAGGAGCCTCAGCAATTGGGGTGATAGACTGGGCTGCAAAAAGGCTTGCTAGTCTACGGTCTCAATATAGGAAATCCTTAGAATGGTCCCCAGGTGCTAGGCATCTGGGAAATTTCCTCAACCCTATCCCCACCCAGATGCAGGCCAATCATTCTCTAGAGAAACAGAAACAGAAAGAACCTCTTTTGTATATCAACACAGAAGATAGCAGGAGCAACCTAAGAGGCCCAAAATAGAGAGACTAATTGAAAATAAACACAGAGAAGACCTCACTGTCCTTTCCGTGTCTTGCTTTCAGAATTCTCCCAGGAATGTATACACATTCTCCCTGCATATAAAAGATTAAGAGAGTCTCTGGAGGTAGAAAAATAGCTCAGAGCAAAAATCTCCCTCCATACTCTGATATTGAAGGATCCCCTAATGAAGAGGATAACTTATGACTTTATCGTCCGTAAGTGCTACTCAGAACCAAAAAGAAATTCTTGAGTTCCACACAGAATTCCAATCAGCTTTTTATGCCCTTACCCTTCAACATGAACAAACATAAATAATNACTTTGCGACTGAGCAACAACAACAACAAAAATGTATTTTCACTTGGGAATCCTTGCAACCCTGCTCTGAAATGACTATAGACTTTAACTACTATTGTTGATTTTAAGTTAATCGGGGACATTCTGCTTTCCAAGGTGCCTGGCTCAAGTCACTAGTTTTTGAAGGTTTCTGGGATTCTGTGTTAAAAGTGACACTGCTTCTGGCTTATTCTTGCCCTGTACCACCAGCATAATTTTCTATTTTCTTTTCCATACTGAGGCAGCTAACATTTCCCAGCTCGTTTTCACATTCTAAAATGCTCTTACTATTTCCTTTCATTCTCTCTATACTTGGGAGTTTATATTAAACAAACTCACACACACACACACACACACAAAAAAACTTTTTACTTCCATTTTGGTTTCATATGTTCCTTCATTCGCTGTGTTTAATCAGGATTATGTAATAATATTTCTAAATGTTTGAATAAGAAGATTCCATCATGGCTGCCTGGTTAAACATAGGAGAAGAACTGCGTGATTCATCTTCCCTTTCTTTCTAAATCCCACTAAATGATGTCAAAAGAATTTAAAAACCTAACAGTTGTGGGAGAACATGTTTCAGGTCATTTTTTGGAAGATGGAACATATTAACTGACTGTCTGGAATGGAGGGCGCTTCAGCTCGGTACCCGGACGTGGGGAGACTGGTACGGAGCAGGAGGTGTTTCCACTCTGCCAGACCACTTATCCTTAGGAAGCACCAGGAGCCTCAGCAATTGGGGTGATAGACTGGGCTGCAAAAAGGCTTGCTAGTCTACGGTCTCAATATAGGAAATCCTTAGAATGGTCCCCAGGTGCTAGGCATCTGGGAAATTTCCTCAACCCTATCCCCACCCAGATGCAGGCCAATCATTCTCTAGAGAAACAGAAACAGAAAGAACCTCTTTTGTATATCAACACAGAAGATAGCAGGAGCAACCTAAGAGGCCCAAAATAGAGAGACTAATTGAAAATAAACACAGAGAAGACCTCACTGTCCTTTCCGTGTCTTGCTTTCAGAATTCTCCCAGGAATGTATACACATTCTCCCTGCATATAAAAGATTAAGAGAGTCTCTGGAGGTAGAAAAATAGCTCAGAGCAAAAATCTCCCTCCATACTCTGATATTGAAGGATCCCCTAATGAAGAGGATAACTTATGACTTTATCGTCCGTAAGTGCTACTCAGAACCAAAAAGAAATTCTTGAGTTCCACACAGAATTCCAATCAGCTTTTTATGCCCTTACCCTTCAACATGAACAAACATAAATAATTAGGCTTAAGATTTTTGAAATACCACCGATATGAAAGAAAAAGCAAACAGGAAATGGAGATTTGGAAAAGAAAAGCAATACATAGAGCACAAAATATCCTTTAAAACATTATGATTAATACTTTTATAGAACAAACAACACTGAATTCATCAAAATATTAAAAGAACAGAGTGCTACAAAGTGAAATAATCCAACAAAAAATAATTATATATTAAATACATTGGTGACTGAATATTAAATTAAATTATATTAAATTGGCAACTGAAAAACAAAAGCAACATTAAATATAACTACAGCAAAGTAATAACCAAAAGTTTGGTAGATAAAATTAAGGAAATCTCCCAGAAAGTAAACCAGACTAAAATAGAAGAGGAGAAAGAAAGATACTAAAATTGAGGATAAACTAAAGATAGGTGGGCTTTCTAGAAGACTCAGTGGTAAAGAACATACCTGTCAATGCAGGAGATATGAGTTCGATCCCTGGGCCAGGAAGATCCCCTAAAGAAGGAAATGGCAAACCACTCCAATATTCTTGCTTGGAAATTCCCATGGACAGAGGAGCCTGGTGGACCACGGTCCACAGAGTCTCAAAAGTGTTGTACACAACTGAGCTACCAAACAGCAACAATAACAAGGACAGGTATAGCCAGACCACCATCCCTCCTGGAATGCAAGCAGAGTGGAGAAAGTTACCAAAGAAATAACATGAAAACTCTCTCAGAACTGACAGATGCTTGCGAGTGTCCAAAGTGTTAAATCTCTCCCTCTCTCTGACACATAGCCACACACATACAAACAAATGAATGTTATTCTGAGATTTCAGAACAATGGGGCGAAAAGAAAGTTTAATGAGAAAATAAAAGATTGACCACACCAAAGATAAAGGACATTGTTGGATGTTTTCACAAGCAGTCTGGGATTCTGGAAGATAGTAATTCNCAAAGTGTTAAATCTCTCCCTCTCTCTGACACATAGCCACACACATACAAACAAATGAATGTTATTCTGAGATTTCAGAACAATGGGGCGAAAAGAAAGTTTAATGAGAAAATAAAAGATTGACCACACCAAAGATAAAGGACATTGATGGATGTTTTCAGAAGCAGTCTGGGATTCTGGAAGATAGTAATTCTCAGGGAAAATTATTTTCCAAACCAGAATGCTATATCCAGCCTAAATATTTACTCATGTTTAGAGAAAAGATTCAAAAATTTTAATGCATACACAAATCCCCAGGGATTTGTTAAACTGCAGATTGTTGCAGGTGGGGCCAGAGCTCCTGCATTTCTACCAGACTATCAGGGGATGCTGCTGCTGTAGGTCAGTGACCCCCACTTTAAGTAGCAAGGTTTTAGAGGATGGCTGAAAAATCTAAGGGATAAAACCAAAAATGGGTAAGTCCGAAATACCATACACAGGTGAGTAAACACAAGAACCAAGATTTTCCTGGTGGTCCATTTGTTGAGAGTTCTCCTTCCAAAGCAGGGAATGCAGTTTCAATCCCAGGTCGGGGAACAAAGATCCCACATGCCACGGGGCAACTAAGCCTACGCCCTGCAACAAGAGAAGCGTGCATACTGCAACGAAAATCCCGCGCAGCCAAAACAACCACCACCACAACAAAAAAAAAAAACACACAAGAAACTGGTGAATGGAAAACCCAAGACAACAGTATGCAAAAAGCCTGGAGAAGAAGTTCAGACTGTAGCAGCTAGATAGAGGTGTATGAAGTAGTTTTTCATAGGAAAACATGAAGAAATGGATATTTTCACATATTTGGGAAGGAAATTATTTTTCAACTGTTAGAGATAATAGGAGGGTTTGGAAAAATAAAATAACCTTAGATACACAGAAAGTAAACAAACTTAAAGACAAGGCAATTAATTCTAGGAGGAAAGAAACAGTTGTACAGTAAATAAAACATACTCATGCTTGGCTCAGTAATGAATAATATTTACAAGGTCATTATTTCAGCCACAATTTGTGCTAGTTAGTAGAAGCTTAGTAGGGATTGCAAAATAGGCGTTGCTGATAACTAGCAAGGGCAAGTAAGTGGATTCTATCTAAAATTAAAGAAACTTCAGTGTAAGCACATTTGTTGAAATATAAAGGATAACAATCAAAAGAAACAGCTGATCACTTTGAAAGGGCTTCCCTGGTGGCTCAGTGGTAAAGAATGTAATTGCCAAAGCAGGAAATGCAGGTTCGATCCCTAGATTGGGAAGATCCCCTGGAGAAGGAAAGGGCAACCTGATCCAGTATTCTTGCCTGGGAAATCTCGTGGACAGAGGAGCCTGGCAGGCTAACGTCCATAGGGTCACAAGTGTCAGACATGACTGAGTGACTGAACGATGACAACAAAGTACTCTGAAAGAGGCTGATTCAGGAGAGAAGGACTAGGGATTGGAAAGGAATAAGACAAATAACTGCGAATGCTTTGCACCTGGTGGCCCAGACGGTTAAGCATCTTCCTGCAATGCGGGGGACCCAGGTTCGATTGCTGGGTCAGGAAGATCCCCTGGAGAAGGAAATGGCAACCCACTCCAGTACTCTTGCCTGAAAAATTCCATGAATGGAAGAATGTGATAGGCTACATTCCATGGGGTCACAAAGAGTCAGACATGACTGAGCGACTTTACTTTCTTTCTTTTCTTTAGTGCTATATGATTTTAAGCTTCCTATGTATATTACTTTGAAAAAAATGAGTGTGTGGGTGTACACTTGTATAGCTCTATTGTGGCTGTAGAAAAAATGACAACCTCTTATTTTTTATTCTGCTGGAATTCTGGAATATTTTCATTCTGCTGGAATGTGACACTACAGCTAATTCTATCATTTGTTATTCTTCCAAGGCGCCTGGTGGCTTGGGAAACTTGGTACCCAGTCATTGCTGAATCTGATAAGTTTGCTCCTCCTGTTCCATTCATCTCTGCCAGCAGACAGATTCCAGGCCCCACAGGCCTGGGCAGAGAGATCAAACCAGAGATGGAAACTCAGTCTCACCTGTATCTTTCCTTTGTTCTGACCAGCCCCAAGAAAGGGTCACTCGGTACTTTTTAATAGGCCAGTGGCTAGATCCAAGATAAAGGATTTTCATCAGGGAGGGGTGGTGGTGGGAGAAAGCGCTGCTATTTTGCAGAACCACAAAAGTAGGCAAAAGAATTTTTCTGCACACATTAGAAAACATATATTTAGAAAAATATATGTTAAGTTTGGAGCAAAAGAGACTCTTCGCTTTTGTCAAAGAATTGAACCTCTTTTCACAAATGCTATCAGATTTCTTAGCCATATCATTCCACACCATGAACTGCCCAGCCAGTCTCAATTTTACACACTGCATAATAAGAAATGCAGTGACGTGAATAATCCCAAACACCGCCTAACCTTCAAATAATCATGTATACCTTCCTTCGGAATTCACTTATTTTTCCAGAGGATTTCCTTTTCTAATTATATTTTGACTGGGTTAGTATTTGTTTCAATATCCTGATTCTATGTCTCCCTTGTCACTCATGTAGCTAATAGCGTTGGGATGGGCATAGTTCACACACCTCTTGAAAGTGAGAAAGAGGGAAAACCAGCCTTAGCTTAATAATTTGTAATAGATAATTTACACATCTGCACATGAATATTCATTCAGGACATCTTCTGTCCCTGCAATGGAGAGAATTCTAATTAAGATGAGACTTCAGCTGAAACAATAGCTCCAACCTTTAAGGATTCTCTGTATTAACCAAACACCCAAAGATTTGTTGTCCCTTGAATTTATTCACCTGTTTTTTCATTCATTCAGCTGTTCCTATTTCTTTGTGCGTTCTGCGTTTACTCTTTCACGGGAGCGCTACTGTATCCTAAGACCTGTGTTAGGTACAGGAAAGATGAAGACTAATTCATATATAATTGTTGCTTTTATGGCACTTACAGGCTAGTCTACTGCAGTGAACCTGAGATTTTTTTTTTTTTAACCCATTATGCCACTTCATTTCTTTAGTGGTTTAAGAACATTTTGGTAAGAGAAAGGCATTCTCAAAATGGAATACCAAATGACAAGCGACAGAACTCTTATAAAAAGCAAGAGAAAAAGTCTGGCTTACCCAGACAGATAAACTTTTGAGTTAAAACACTGCATGAAAAAAAAAATTAAAAAAAACACTGCATGATTTAATATACACAGGATTTAAGTATTTCTACTCATTTCCATTAGAAAGACAAAGAAGTAGTGCTTTCTGGTGTTGTGCAATCCTGTTTTGAAAGCATGTAATGTTCTGAATATGTGAAAGAACAATAAGAATACACAAAATATAATTGCATGAATTATGTTCCTCATTACTGTATGAGGTCATTTTTAGACTCAGATAAGAGTTTTATAAGTGTTAGTTTTAAGATGATGAAAATTATAGAATGGTACATTCAAAGTCTGAGTCAAGGAAACTCTCAAAGTGGTTTGGAATCCTCTGAGAATGTACTAACGTACTAACTAGGAGTAAAATCACTTTCTTTAAAAACAAGAAACATTTAATATAGCAATGCAACTCCTTCACCGTTAAAGATGATATTCAGCATAGCCTGTGATTCTTCTAGTGAGCTTATTATAAAATAAAGATGTCTGGTTTCTATCTTTGTAGGCTCTTAGCCATGCATTCTAGGAGAGTCTATGGTTAACGATCTGGGACTACACTTTAAGAATCACTGGGGATGGAACTGTCCCATCCAGGACAAGGTCACGGATGGCCTGGCAGTAGATCTCAAGGCCAGGCTTAGGGCCACTTAGCACCATTAGCACACTTACCTGCCATGGCTGCCATTATTTTTGCTGCCCAGCTAGCCAAGACAGGTGTCGTCCTGGGGCACTGGCTTGAGCTCCTGTGGGTGTCCCAGGAGTGTACAATGGTTTTACATGGGCCCACTATGTCACAGAGGCAGCAGTTAGATTCATAATCATGGTGGCTGCCAGCGCTGGGATAGCTGCTGCAGTAAAGCAAACCAGCCAGCTACGGCTGCAAGACGGCACTACGTTTTTTAAAAAAATATTTATTTGGTTGCATTGGGTCTTAGTTGCAGCATGTAGGATCTTTGTGGCATCATGCAGATCTTGTGTTGCAGTGAACAGATTCCCTATGGTTGTGTCGCATGGCTCCAGAGCTCGCAGGCTTTAGTAGTTGGGGCACACAGGCTTAGTTGCTCCACGGCATGCGGGATCTTAGTTCCCAGGCCAGGGATTGAACTCATGTCCCCTGTATTGTTAGGTGGATTCTTAACCACTGGACCACCAGGGAAGTCCCTGACACTGCAGTTTGAGAGCACATCCGGTAGAGCTCTCTGCACATAACTGCAGAACGAATACCAAAACCATCAATTGGAGTAGAGGCTCTCAAGCTTTAGCAGGAATCAGAGTCCCCTAAAGGACAAGCTGAAATCAGACTTCTCGCCCACATGCCCCTGGTTTTTGACGCATGAAGTCCAAGGGTGGAGTCTGAGCACTTATATTCCTAACAGGTTCCCCCATGATCACTAACACTGATCCAGGAAGCCCACACTGAGGCTCTCTGAGTGTGTGTGGCCAGGAAGCTGTGCACTTACAGAAAGTACATGTCAAGGTGTATCTGTCCCACATTATTCTATAAAAAAGACCCACCTGAGTGCAAATGACAGCAGAATCTACAAATGCCGTTTAAGAAAGAAAATGCAAATTACCCTCTACCTGTCAATATCACACTGATTTCCGCAGCAAAGCTCACATAGCTTGCATTTGCTTCCCCCCCACCCTCCACAGGTTGAGAACGATGTTATCACCATTTTCAGTAAAACCAATCGATGCAGGTCTATTTTCTAAAACCTCAACTCGGAGTGTGGAATCCCACTTGGAATTAAACTCTAATGGAAGTTTCATTAGGTATGTGTTCTTACTGACCTGTTTCTTCTACTTTTTAATTTTAAAAAAGTAATAAACCTTAATCTTGACTCATTTTCAACAGCTAAATAATTTTATTTCCTAATGATAAAAAAGTAATAAAGGCTTATTTAAAAATAGAATATGAAGCTACTAAAACGCTTTATATTCACTCAAATATTTTACGAATCTGAGGGGAGTTTTCCCACATGTTGTATTATACCACAAGTATTTTCTCATAGTAGGCTTCTCTGGTAGCTCAGACTGTAAAGAAGCCACCTGCAATGCAGAAGACCTGGATTCGATCCCTTGGTTGGGAAGATCCCCTGGAGAAAGGAAGGCCTGCCCATTCCAGTATCCTTGCCTGGAGAATCGCATGGACAAGGGAGCCTGGCAGTCCATGGGGTCACAAAGAGTTGGACATAGCTGAGCGACTTTCACTTTCTCATAGTATTAAAATATACTTTGGAGAAAGAAAAAGATTCTACCCAAAGGAAAAAGTGAAATAGGAACTGTAATGACCCCAAAAATAGTTGTATGTGTAAATAGGAGACAAGATAAAGTTGTAGATGGAAATTAGCTTTTATTGTTTAATCAAGCTCTACAACCCAAAATGTAGAGATGGGAACACAAAGTACAATTTCCAAATGGAAAGTTGCCCTAAGCTCTCAGAGAGATGCAAACAATTACACTTTATATACCTACAGTTCCCAGGGGAATTAATAAATGTATCTTCGGCTCCAAGTCTAACTTGTGTTGCTCTGTTAGTTTAAATACTGCATATCTGCCTCTTTCTGTCCTCAAGTTTTCTTTTCAAACTTGCTCCTTTCTACCTAACAAAATAGTTTTTTAATGCCAAACCCTACCTTTACAACCAAAAATCAAGCCATTATTTGGATTAGCCAAATAAAATATTTCTCTATCGTTAACCAAGATAGCCTTTGTTAGTGGTTTTCCACTTTGGTTGCACAGCAGAAACACAGGGAGCTTAAAAACAACAATAACACTAAAGCCAGAGAGAATTCCCTAGTGGTTCAGTGGCTAAAGACTCTGTAGTCCCAATTCAGGGGGCCCGGGTTCCATCCCTGGTCGGGGAATTAGATCCCACATGTTACAACTAAAGATCCAGCATGCTGCAATGAGGACTGAAGACCTGCATGCTGCGCTAAGACCTGACACAGCCAAATAACTAAATAAATATTTGAAAAAAGAAATGCTAAAGCCAGATTCAGTTTGGTTGTACCACTTGATTTGTGAGAGCTCAGGGATCAATTCAGGCCCCCAGCAGTGGAAGCACAGAGTCCTAACCAGGGGATCACCAGGGAAGTCCCAGAGATTCTGCTTTATATATGGGGGGCAGGGGCAGGAGGTTGGTGAACTAGCAGAATAGGCATTACCTGGGAACTGCTAAAAATAGAAAACCTTAAGTTGCATCCTGGAGCCAGTGAATCAGAAATTCTGGGACTTCTGTGCTTTAACAATCCTCCAGGTGACTCGGGTGCCTGCTGAAGTTGAAGAATATCCTAGGCCACTGAATCCCTTGCATATGCAGAAAGGGGTAAAGTGTTCGTTCAACATCATGAATAATGAATGTAGACATACCTTGGCAATACTGCAGGCTGGATTCAGAATCACCACAATAAAGCAAATACCACACAAAAAAAGGGATCACACCAATTTGATGGTTTCCCAGTGCATATAAAAGTTATGTTTACACTATATGGTAGTCTGCTAGTGGACAATATCATAGTCTAAAAAAAAAAATGTATACTTCTTAATTAAAAAAAAAAAACAAAAACATTTCATTGCTAAAAAATCCTAACCATCATCTAAGTGTTCAGTGAGTCATAATCTTTTCTTTTTAAACTATCACTTTCAGTTTGTTTAGATCTTATTAAACGTCTCTCAGCAGTGGAGAAGGCAATGGCACCCCACTCCAGTATTCTTGCCTGGAAAACCCCATGGACGGAGTAGCCTGGTGGGCTGTAGTCCATGGGGTCGCTAAGAGTCAGACACGACTGAGCGACTTCACTTCCACTTTTCACTTTCATGCATTGGAGAAGGAAATGGCAACCCACTCCAGTGTTCTTGCCTGGAGAATCCCAGGGACAGGGGAGCTTGGTGGACTGCCGTCTATGGGGTCGCACAGAGTCAAACATGACTGAAGCAACTTAGCAACATGTCTTAGCAGCAACTTAGCAGCAGCAGTGTTTTAGTTTCCAGTGTATATGTCTTTCACATCTTCTGCCGTATTGACCCCAAGGAATGTGCTTAGTCACTCAGTCATGTCTGACTCTTTGCGATCTTCCCTTCTCCAGGGGATCGTCCCCACCCAGGGATCAACTCTGCATCTCCTGCATCGTAGCCTGCCAGGCTCCTCTGTCCAAGGGGATTCTCCAGGCAAAAACACTGGAGTGAGTTGCCATGCCCTCCTTCAAAGGATCTTCCCAACCTAGGGACTGAACCCAGGTCTCTTGCATTGTAGGCAGATTCTTTAATGTCTGAGCCACCAGAGTATTTCATATTTGGGCAGTTTTTTTTTTTTTTTTTTAATTTCCCATTTTTCATTGCTAGTTTACAGAAATACAGTCGAATATTGTGTATTCATCGTATGTCTTACAAGCTTGTTAAACTCACATAAGAGTATTAAAAGCTTTTTTCTGTATTCCATTGTCATTTTGTTGTTGTTTAGTTGCTAAGTTGTATCCAACTCGTTTGCAATCCCATGGACAGTATGTAGCCCACCAGGCTCCTCTGTCCATGGGATTTCCCAGGCAAGAATACAGGAGTGGGTTGCCATTTCCTTCTCTGGGATATCTTCCTGACCCAGGGACCAAATCCATGTCTCCTGCATTGACAGGCAGATTCTTCACCGATGAGCTATCAGGGAAGCCCTCATATTCCATTATAGTTTCTAAATAGATGATCGTGTAGTCTGCAAAATAAGACAAGTTTACATAATCTTTTTGCTCGTAGAAGGTTTGAAATATTGCAGGATTTATCAAAATGTGTCACAGAGACAAGAAGTGAGCAAATGCTGTTGGGAAAATGGCAGCAATAGATTTCCTGGACAAAGCGTTTCCACCAATCTTTAATTTGTGAAAGACACAATTTAATGTAATGGATTAAATCAAAGGGCACTAAAATGAGGTATACCTGTAACCGCAAGCAGAAAAGCACTCACTTTGCACCAGGCACTGTACTAATTGTTCTACATGATTTTTACACTGATCATTTCAACAACCCACTGAGGAAATACTATTATTATGCCTGTTATTTTAATGAGAAAACAGACACAGAGGTAGTCATTTGCCCAAGTACACACAACAGCTAAGTGATAGATTTGGGATTCAGCTTCGAGAAGTCTAATTCTAAAATCTCAAGCTCCGAGCCAAATGATGTCATAAAGATTCTAGTATGTGCCTCTCTCTTCTGCCCTCTATTTTGGCTGTAGCTACCTCACCATCCAAATGTTATTAAATGCAGTTTAACAATACAACGGGCTTCCCTGATGGTTTAGATGGTAAAGAACCTGCCTCTTAATGCAGAAGACATGGGTTTGATCCTTGGGTCAGGAAGAGCCCATGGAGAAGGGAATGGCTACCCACCCCAGTATTCTTGCCTGAGAATTCCATGGACAGAGGAGCCTGGTGGGTTACAGTCCATGGAATCACAGAGAGTCTAACACGACTGAGTGACTCACGTCTTCACTTAACAATATAACACTTCATAAGTAATAGTCTTTGCTAGCAAATTTCAGAGGTCCTCCCAGCTAGGGCCTCTTTGCCATGTTGAGTGTCTCTGTCAGTGTAACAGAGAATTTGAGGTTCATTTGCAAGAAAAACAATCACAGGGTCAAATTCAATGATCTACTAATACCATCTGGACCATGCTCACCTTTGGCAGAATCAAAAACGCAATTTCTGGGACTCAAAACCTACTTGCCTTAGTTTCTGAACTTGAACTTGGATCCTGACTTATAAACTGAAGAACGATGCCCTAAATAGCTACTCAGGGATCTGGATAATACGACTTTCTAAGCAATGAGTGATGTCATTTATGGGAAAGTGTCCTATAGATACTAAATCTCTATACAGCTAGAAGGCATTGCTATTAAGAACATGTACCTCCAGGGAGAGACTTAAGCCGTTAGGAACGAAGAGTTTGGCTTGTGTATAGAAAGACAGATTTTGCATAAAGTCATGTCAATTGATGAGGTGGATGCTTTCCATCTCTTCCCTGGCAAGATGTAAGGTATTGGGCAAATCACCCTTATCTTTAAGTCTCACTTCAAGTTCTGTGCTGATGTCAACATGTCTGTAACTAGACTTGACAAGTCTCTTTTCTTTCCTGTATTTCAGAACCACATACAGCAGTAAAACATTTTTTGCACTTGTGTCTGATATTTCTTCCCAAGGAAAATCCCTAAGGCTATGGTTTTTCCAGTAGTCATGTATGGATGTGAGAGTTGGACTCTGAAGAAGGCTGAGCGCTGAAGAATTGATGCTTTTGAACTGTGGTGTTGGAGAAGTGAAAGAGGAGAGTGAAAAAGTTGGCTTAAAGCTCAACATTCAGAAAACGAAGATCATGGCATCTGGTCCCATCACTTTATGACAGATAGATGGGGCAACAGTGGAAACAGTGTCAAACTTTATTTTGGGGGCTCCAAAATCACCGCAGATGGCGATTGCAGCCATGAAATTAAAAGACGTTTACTCCTTGAAAGGAAAGTTATGACCAACCTAGATAGCATATTCAAAAGCAGAGATATTACTTTGCCGACTAAGGTCCGTCTAGTCAAGGCTATGGTTTTTCCAGTGGTCATGTATGGATGTGAGAGTTGGACTGTGAAGAAGGCTGAGCACCGAAGAATTGATGTTTTTGAACTGTGGTGTTGGAGAAGACTCTTGAGAGTCCCTTGGACTAAAAGGAGATCCAACCAGTCCATTCTGAAGGCGATCAGCCCTGGGATTTCTTTGGAAGGAATGATGCTAAAGCTGAAGCTCCAGTACTTTGGCCACCTCATGCAAAGAGTTGACTCATTGGAAAAGACTGATGCTGGGAGGGGTTGGGGGCAGGAGGAGAAGGGGATGACGGAGGATGAGATGGCTGGATGGCATCACTGACTCGATGGGCGTGAGTCTGAGTGAACTCTGGGAGTTGGTGATGGACAGGGAGGCCTGGTGTGCTGTGATTCAGGGGGTTGCAAAGATTCGGACATGACTGAGCGACTGAACTAACCTGAACTGAAGATCCCAGTCTTCTCCCACTAACCCAAGAGGCCCATCCTCCCTTGTCTTCTGTGCCTCATTATTGCTCTGACCCCAACTAGCCCATATCCTGCTGTGTTCCTGATGACTCTGACCTGGTTCACCTGAATCTTTCAACGAGCCAGTGGTTTTCTTAATCTTAGGGTACTTTGTGTTTGACCCATGGGATTGCTTTTCAGCAATTCATTTGAAAACAAATCCTTAAAGATAAAGTAAAATAATTAGTTGGGGTATGGTAAAACTGAAGTACCAATCCTTTGGCCACCTGATGTGAAGAGCCCATTCATTGAAAAAGACCCTGCTGCTGTGAAAGTTTGAGGGCAGCAAGAGAAAGGGGTGACAGAGGATGAGACGGTTGGATGGCATCACAGACTGAACAGACATGAGTCTGAGCAAACTCCAAGAGATAGTGAAGGACAGGGAAGACTGGCATGCTGCAGTCCATGGGGTTGCAAAGAGTCGGACATGATTTAGTGACTGAACAACAACAAAACAGTTAAGTCCAGAAGTTAAAGGACTTAATGCAAGAATTGGGAAAAAGATCCAGAGGGAGACTGACTCAATGATATTTAGATTTAGTCTTCTCCTCTTCTGCTTTTGGGTGTAAGTTTGTGTACCTGATGCCCAGTAAGGCCAAATAAAATGAAATGTCAAAATTTGGAGCAAGGAAAGATTTATTACAGGGAGGGACATGAGAGAATAGTATATGACTAGTGGAATTTTGAGGATTCTACATCTTGACCTGGATTTTATGGATCCTGACTCTTTGGAAATAAGTCAAATCACAATTGCAGGAAAAATAAATCTCTTCTAACAGCCTTGCTTCTAATTTAGATTTTACCATGTATTAAACAAATGACTTTAACAAGTTGGTTGGTGTTTCCTGTCTAAACTGTATGGTTGCCAAGTGAGGTCTATACATCCTGTTATAATTGTTGCTCAGATGAGACCAAGTGTGCAAAAATATTTAGGAAACTTAAAATACTCTAAAACACTAAGAGTGGTGATATTTCTTTGACTATAGCGTGTCTCTCTCACTAGGTGATGAAACTCGTTAAGGGCAATAAGAGATCTGTGTCCAGTTCCAGCAGTGTGTGTTTGGGGTGGGGAGTTTCCCACACCTTCAATCACTTCTCAGACACTGGGGGGGGGGGGTATCCTACCTGGAGACAGTGTCAGACCCCACAGGTGAAGGGCTCTATTTGCAAGATTGCCCCTCTTTCATTTCAGATAGCAGTGGTCAACCCAGATATTATCACCTGAGCTTCAGACAATGACTATAGATCAGAGGTTCCAATGATTCTCTCCTTGAGTTTGATTAATTTGCTAGAGCAACTCATAGAACTCACAGAAACCTTTTACTCACTGTATCACTGGTTTATTAGAAAAGACTATAACTCAGAAACAGCCAAGATAGCAGAGATGAAGAGGAAAGGAATGAGGAAAGTGCTGCGGAGCCTCCAGACCCTCTCCAGATGGGCCACTCTCCTCCAATCTCCACATGTTTGCCAACCCACAGTGCCTCTTGGTTTTTATGGAGGCTTCACAATATGGGCACGATTGACTAAATGATTGTTATTAGCAATCAACTCACCTTACAGCCCCTCTCCCTTCCTAAAGATGGGGCAGAGGTGTGACTGTAAATTATAACCCTTTGATCAAGTGTCTAGGCTCCCCTAGCAAGCAGCCTCCATCCTTATTTGCTTCTCAAAAGTCACCTCTTAAAATAGCTGAAGACATCTTTGTAGCTCTCATCGCTTAGGAAATTCCAAGGGTTTTAAGAGTTCTGGGCCAGAAATGGGGACAAAAACCAAATGCATATTTCTTACAAATGTCACAGAAAGACAATTTGTTTGTATATCACACAGAAGCAGGACTATACTTTAATAAGCATTTCATAAATATATGTTGGTAGATTGCCCGATATAGTCTCTGACCTTAACCTCAATTTTGCTATTACTTTGGTTAAAAAGGAATATTCCTAATATGGAGTTTTTATGTGAGGAGGAAAATTGCAAGCCATTATTTAACAAGGTGTTCAGGTTGATGGCAGAATACAACTTTTCAGCTTCATCTTCCTTCCAAACTAAAAATGACACCTTCTCTTATTTTTCTGAGCAAAGTCTTGTGCAGACTATAAAAGCAACTCCAGGGGTGTGGTTATAATGAGATAGCCATCTCCCTGGGGCTTCATAGGCGTTGGTTCGGTACTCAGACTTCACTCCAGGGGTATGACTACATCTCCATAACCACCCCCTCTTCACTGCTTAGCCCCCATCCCACTAGTTCAGACATCCTTACGGCTTACCTCATTTAAGTAGAATAATAATTTTAAAAGACTTGCAAAATTGCAAGTTAGTTGTATCTTACATTGCGTGAATGCAAATGTTTCAGATTCTCTTCAGCATATTAGATCAGATGCTGTGGGCCTCAGTCTGCCCCTGAGGCATCCGGCTCAGTGATGGGAAGACCTCCTGGAGAGCCTGGTGCCAACAAAGGATGCAACTTAATTAGCTCAGCTCTTTACAGTTTTACAGCCTGAATGGAGAGAGGCGAGTCCCAGGACTCCCTCCCAGGAAATCAGGATGCGCGCAATGAGGCAAGAAGCCTGAGCTTTACACGGTCACGTTTTGATTACTGCTTAGTATGCGGTGCAAATAGCTTTGAGGAAATGGAGCCCCAGAGAACTTTTAATGCCAGTGAGCTGGTGATCAGCACGCCTTCAGTGGTTGTTGGATCCTCCATGTAGGTCATTTCAAGGATGCTCCTTAGTCTGTGTGGAAATACGTGCACCATCAGGTAAAGGAGCGCTCCCCTACTCCCCAGCTCCCCACCTTGCAAAAGCTGAAGTAAATGCACAAGAAGCTGGAGAACTTTCTATTTCTTTAGAAATTGATAACATTTGGGATATATTTAGGACAATTTCCAGCCGGCAAACTTTTTTATTCTTTAGCGATTACAAAGGGCTCAGTACTAAATGAAACATGGTGTGGATGTGTATGAATTAAGTAGTCAGTGACAGATCACTTGGGAAAAACCAAAAAGGAAAATAATGAATGAAGGCAAAAAAAATAAAAAATAAAAGACTGAAAATGTAAGACCACCCTTTTTCAAATGAATTATAAGTTTAGTGGTATTAGGGCTTGTGACTATTCTATTCATCTTTTAAATTGTATTTCACCTTTTCTCAATCCAGTGTGTAGTGCAGCACTTAGCAAAGAATAGATATTCAATAGATATAAATAGATAACCAGTGGGAATTTGCTGTATGAAGCAGGGAGCTCGAACTTGGTGCTCTCTGACAACCTAGAAGGATGGGTTAGGGCGGGAGGTGGGAGGGAGGTTCAAGAGGAGGGGACATATGTGTACCTATGGCTGACTCATGTTGATGTATGGCAGAAACCAATACGATACTGTAAAGCAATTACTCTCCAATTAANTGAAATGGAGTCATTTGTAGTGGTGTGGATGGACTCAGAGTCTGTCATACAGATTGAAGTGAGGAAGAGAAAAACAAATAGTGTATATTATACCCTCTCTATATATTTATATATATAATACCCACATATATATATATACATATGGATATATATGGAGTCTAGAAAAATAGTACGGATGAACCTATTTGCAGGGAAGAACTGGTGATGCAGATGTAGAGAATGGACTTGTGAACACCGCAGGGGGAAGGAGAGGATAGGACGAATTGAGAAACTAACATCAGCATATATACACTATTGTGTGTAAAACAGAGAACTAGTGAGAAGGTGTTGTATGGAGCAGGGAGCTCAGCCCACTGCTCTGTGATGACCTAGAGAGGTGGGAAGCGGGAGGGGAGGAGGCTCACAGAGACAGAGAGAGAGAGAGAGAATAGATAGATGTGACTGACTCCTGTTGTTGTACAGCAGAAACTGAGACGGTGCTGTAAAGTACAATTTTTTTTTTTAATGGAGCACTAGAGTGATCATTGGCGTGGGCAGTTTTANGAGGTGGGAAGCGGGAGGGGAGGAGGCTCACAGAGACAGAGAGAGAGAGAGAGAATAGATAGATGTGACTGACTCCTGTTGTTGTACAGCAGAAACTGAGACGGTGCTGTAAAGTACAATTTTTTTTTTTAATGGAGCACTAGAGTGATCATTGGCGTGGGCAGTTTTATGCATGAGCACACAGAGCAAAGGCAAACACTACAGGTGGGTTTACATGAAGCTCCTGAGATTTGTTTATCCAGATCACTCACTTTTATCAGGCCCCTTCCAAGTCCACGTACTTAATTTTTGTATTCGCAAACTTTTATTGTTTAGCTTTGAGAGGTTGCCTCATTGTTTGTAAATTTGAGGGCCCACAAAGCCCAGGTTCCTCCCTGGTGGCAACTGTTCTCCGGATTCGAGGTTTCATTTGCAGGGCGATCTCCGTGCTACGTCTGACTTCTCTGAACCACGCAGTGATAAGACATGGCCTCTGAGAGGGACTCAGATTCATCATGGCAAAGAGGCACTTACAGGAAAGGCTCGGGAAATAAAGCAGGATAAGGGCCTGCTATCAGTGCCAGACATCTTCTTCCCACTGACTGCAAGCTACAGGCCCTTCCTAAAGCAAGAGGGACTGACCACTTTCCAAGGTGAGCACAAGCTAATTACTGAAATCAGTTGTAAACCTTCTAATGATAAAACAAACTCTAATGTCCTAGTAATTTGCAGACATACTGTGTCTTCTTTCTCTATTTTTCTGAAATCATTTGAGAGCATTTAGCCCACATTGTCTTCATGGACTTTAGAACAACTCAAAGGAGTAACAGAGGCCTCTAGAGTAACCCATGTGTCACACAGACATCCCTTTGGGCCTCAGACAGTTATGGATTCACGCTACATTAATGCTTTGGGTAGTTAGTTTGATTCCCAAAATAAGGTAGCACTTTCAAATGAAGTTCAAAAAAGCATAAAGCTAAATAATAAAGAACATACAAGCCTGGAGTTCCTCCCCTGGGGACCAAACAAATTCAGAACCATCAACAAAATGAAAAGAAAACACATTTTAATGAGAGAAAAATACACTGACATTTTTAAAGAAATAAAATTCCATTTTATTCCCTATGGGATTATATGGATCAAACCGTCTGATGTCATCTAGCCCCGTGGATTTGAGCTGGGGCTTCAGAGCTTAGAAAAGACTCATTCCTCTTTCCATTAGATAGGCATACCTCATCCTACAAGGATATATGAAACCTCCAGAGAGGCAGAGATGTGGATAGCGGAAGAATGAAGAAAGGGGTAGTATTTTTCAGATTATTACACACTGAAATATGTAGGAAGGACTAGATTTCCAGTAGCCCAGCCAATAGCAAAGGGAATCCAAACTTTCTTGTTGATGCATCTGATATCTGATAATCTACATTACAGATACCCATGGTCTCTCTTTTCATTTCTTTTTATCCACCTTGGCTCAGATGGTAAAGCGTCTGTCTACAATGTGGGAGACCTAGGTTCGATCCCTGGGTCAGGAAGTTCCCTGGAGAAAGAAATGGCAACCCACTCCAGTACTCTTGCCTAGAAAATCCCATGGACAGAGGAACCTGGTGTCCATGGGGTTGCAAAGAGTCGGACACGACTGAGCAACCTCACTTCACTAAGGGACTATTTAATTAGGTTAAATGGGTCATATTCTAGGGCTCTGGTTATTTAAACAGCATTTTCTATGTGTGTATGTGTAGTCAGTCAGCCTCAGGCTATGTGATATTCTTTATTGTGTTGCTGGGCAACATCACCTACCTGGAGGCAAAATGCAACGTCTACAAACTGAGGTCCTGGCCCCAGGAGGCTGTGTACTTTCTTGAGCAGCTTCCCATCCTTACTCGGCAACAACAAACAAGATCCACAACAAATAATCCAGGACTTCCCTGGTGGTTCAGTGGATAAGAATCCTTCTACCAATACAGGGGACACAGGTTCAATCCTTAGTCCAAGAAGATCCCACACACCTCGTAGCAGCTAAGCCCGTATGTCACAACGATTGATCCTGTGCTCCGGAGCCTATGTTCTGCAACAAGAGTTGTTTTTATTGTTCAGTCACTAAGTCATGTCCGATTCTTTGTGATCTCATAGGCAGCAGCATGTCAGGCTCCCCTGTCCTTCACTATCTCCCAGAGTTTGTTCAGATTCATGTCCGTTGAATTGGTGATGCTGTCTAACCATCAGGTTCTCTGTTGTCCCCTTCTCTTCTTGCCCTCAGCCTTTCCCAGCATCAGGGGCTCTTCCAACGAGTTAGCTCTTCCCATCAGGTGGCCACAGCAAGAGAGGCCACCATAATGAGAAGCGGGCACACAACTAGAGAGTAGCCACCTCTCACTGCAACTAGAGAAAGCCCAGGTGATGCAACAAATAACCCAGTACAGCCACAGATAAATAAATAAAAATACAATTTTTTAAAAAAATTAAAGAAAAGAAAATCTTCAAAAGCAATGTGTTACTATAATCTACGTCCCAGCAGCATGACATAAAAGGTAGCATATCCAACTGAATGTCCTTGAAAGACTTTCCTAAAACTAGGATGCTCTAGATTTTCTTCCGTTGTCTCCATGGTTCCCATTTTCCTTTCACAGGCCCTCGGCATCTACCTGTCCTTGTCAGAGAAATTGAGACAGGGATTTTGTTTTTAATCCCAGAATGGACTTATCTTTGTTTATCAAAGCTGATGGAGGGCTAGAGAAGGAAAGAGGATCATTTCTTAAGACTTCCTCCAACCCTCCACCCCCTCCCCAGCCCCACCAGAATAAGAATGGCTTTGTTATCTTAGGGACCTAAGGGGTTTACAAAGTCAAACAATGCCTCCCTTAGCTTTTCTGAGTCCATCTACTTTACAGGCA
Organism: Neotragus moschatus; assembly: GCA_006410615.1. NCBI lineage: Eukaryota > Metazoa > Chordata > Mammalia > Artiodactyla > Bovidae > Neotragus > Neotragus moschatus. Next base: position 1,753,916 of record SJYA01003263.1, read on the forward strand.
GTTATGATCCTTAACGCACATGTTACAGGCTAAATTAGAGAAGAAAATGGCAACCCACTGTGGTATTCTTGCCTGGGAAATCCCATGGACAGAGAAACCTTGTGGGTTATAGTCCATGGGGTTGCAAAGAGTTGGACACAACTTAGCAAATAAGCAATAATAGGGTAAATATGTTCACTGGCGCTATGGCATAGTGTAAGAAGCCTGGATTTTGAGTCAGAATCTATGAACTTTCTACTGCTTTCATTTACATGATCTAAACTACAGTACCTCAAAGGTAAAAATGAGGCAACAGATATTTCAAAAATCTGTTGTGGTGAGAAAATGATCAGGTAAATTAAAGGGGTGATAAACTAAGAATAAGGACAGAATCTCTGTTGTGAATAGTTTCTAAAGAAACATTAAAACTTTTTATCAAAACAAATTTGTTCTCCTCCTGTAAACTAATGGCGAGGTTCACAGGCCACTAGGAGTTGTCATGCAAAAGTTATTGTGAGCTTCCCTGGTGGCTCAGATGGTAAAGCGTCTGCCTGCAATGTGGGAGACCCAGGTTCAATCCCTGGGTGGGGAAGATCCCCTGGAGAAGGAAATGGCAACCCACTCTAGTACTCTTGCCTGGAAAACTCCATGGATGGAGGAGACTGGTATGCTACAGACCATGGGGTCGCAAAGAGTCAGACACAACAGAGCGACTTCACTTTACTCACTTTATGCGATTTCCGTCTTCTGCCTCAATGATCTGCTGATTCACATGAGAGCTAGGATCTTCCTGAATTGTGCGTACACTTGGGATCCAAGTTCACGCTTGTTTAAATTGTGGGTCCCTATTTGGATTTCAGGGACCTCTATTAGAAAATCCACCATGAAACAGATGAACCTGGAATCCAGAGATGAGAATAAAAAACTGAAATATTTCAAGTAACCAAGTGGTGGATTTGCAAAATTCACACACTCAGATATGCGTGTCTTAGGGAATGAACAGATATGTGTGTGTAAAGGATAGCTCTCTGGGCCCAGAGAGCAAACCTACTCAGCAGCCCAGAGAAAGAACAACTGCTTCTGAATTTGAAAAAGAAGTGTGAGCAATGGTGGCCTGAAATGGTAACAGCAACAGTGAGTGCAGGGACACTCTGGGTAGTGACCCCTGAACATCCATAGTGAAGGATCACTGGAGAATCGCTATGTCAGTCATTTTCACAGTAGATTTTATAGCATCATAGGAGCTACTGAAACAGGCACACAGCCCAGGAAGCACTGATATCATCTGAACAGCAGACATCGAAGTATCCGCAGTCATCAGTGGCAGTATGGCCAGCATCAGTCTAGGCCAAACAGAAGAGAACAGAGTGTGGGAGGCCTGGAAACACCATGGTCACGACTAAACTAGTGTTCAGAGAATGGCTCTGAGCAAAGTGGTAAAGTAACAGTCACTCAAGACGAAATTCACGGGGCTCCCCTAGTGGTCCAATGGTTAAGAATCTGCCTTCCAATGCAAGGAACATGGGTTCAGATCCCTCATCTGGGAGCCAAGGGCCCACGTGCCATGGGGCAACTAAGGCCACTTGCGACAGTGAAGATTCTGTATCTTGCAACCAAGATCTGACACAGCCAAAAATAAATACTTTTTAAGGTGAAATTCATGATTAACAACCAGAGCAGCGCAGGACACCAGGTCTCATCCTAAACAGAAATGACATGAGAGTACAGATGAGTTGTCTATGGAAACTACCAGGGGTCTGAGGAGTATAGAGCCTCAAAAGCAAGGATTCAGATGATTCAGGTGACCTAAGGTTACACGCGTAATTAACCTCAGCCTGACCGTTATTACGCACTTATCTTGTACAGTCACTGTGTGAATAAATTCAGATAAAGAAAATTCTTGGAGAAATTCATGTGAAATGTTTATGATCTATCTTCCCTCTCATAAAATGAAAGCTCCCTGAATTCCATAAATTTATCTATCCTATATTCTCTATATGCCAGTAACTAGACCAGGATCTAGAATACAATAAGTGCTCAATATGTACTTGTCAAATGAACTTGTGGCAGTTATTTTATTACCCCTGAAATAGCAGCAGCCAACAGAAGTCCTTGGATAAATGTATTTGGTGGCAATTTACTGGGATGAGGACAGCCCACTGAATCCACTGATAGGATTGATTTATTGGATCAGAGCACTGATTTTAATTATTCCTATTTCCTGGAGGAACTCAAGTTCAGAGAGAGGGAATGCCTTTTACTGACCCAGTGAAAATTGAATTTTGAGATTTGGAAGGAATGCCAAGCTATCAAGCCTTCCAGCCCTGAGTGTTCAGTTTTCAGTCAAATTCTCTTGCGCATCAAGTTACATGTCTATTTCTCTAAATTCTAGGTGAAATTATATCCAACTGCCATTCCTAAAAGGTTTTTCTCTCTTAAAAGATTTGGGGACATTTATCATTGTCCCTTATAAGATACCATGATTGATGGGGTCAGTTTTGTTTCATGCACGATTGTTAGCATGGGCATTCCTTTTCACCTTCCTTATGGCACACAGACATTTTTTCCCCAAGAAAACTACAGGTTAATATGGACTACATCCCACTCCAGAATCTAGCTGTTACTATCAACAAAAAAGATATTCAAGTTCAACTAATTTCATTTCTGGGCTTCCCAAGTGGCTCAGTGGTAAAAATTCACCTACCAATGAGTCGACCAAGTATTCCACTTTTTAAGAAGGAAGCTATCAAAACATTTAGATTAACCCTAGACGCAAGCAGGAGACATAAGATAAAATTGCAAGCAATTCTATTAAAGCAAGAAAAGAGACACTTGGTTTTTTCAGTGTTGTTGTTCAGGAAGGGAGCTCTCTGAATATCTGATAGAAATAAATAAAATTACTAACAATAGAAAGAGTTGGCATACCTCAATGTTCAACTGACTACGTTGAAAAGTGAACCAGGGCTAATTGCATCTTTTTGGGAGACAGAAAGCACGGAAATAGGACAGACCCACTGCTTGGGCCTTAAATGCTGTTATATCCAACATCGACAGGTGGCTCAGTGGTAGAGAACATGCCTGCCAATGCAGGAGACGCAGGAGATGTGGGTTCAATCCCTGGACTGGGAAGATCCATTGGAGGAGGAAATGGCAGCCCACTCCGGTATTCTTTTCTGGAGTATTCCACAGACAGAGGAGCCTGGTGGGCTACAGTCCATGGAGTTGCAAATAGTCAGACACAGCTGAGCAACTGGGCACAAAGCACACAAGACAACATCTCCATAAGTAGGATAACGTTATTTATGAAACTTAAGATCTGCCCATTTTGCACATGGTAAAATCCAATAAATTAGAAAATGATAATAAAGAGCTTATAAAAGTATCTGTAAACATCTAGGAGAACTTTTTTTTTAACTTAACTTTTAAATTCCCATTTTTTTAACATGAAGGCCCATAAGATTTTATATTAGCTAATGTAAGATAATATTATAATACTCTACTAGCTGTCCAACCCTGAAGCAGTAGTCTAATATGTCATATGGAAATAGGAAAGTCTTCTACCAATTCACAGAAGGATGATCTTGGATGGAAATTGTGCCAAACATTCATGTATTTTTTATGTTTTTTAATTTAGCCATTTTTATTGAAATATAGTTAATCTGCCATGTTGTGTTAATTTCAGGGGCATGGCAAAGTGATTCAATTATATCTATATGTACATATGTATGTATATATATATATAAACACATATATACATATATATGTATTTTTCCTATTCTTTTCTAAGTTACTACAAGATATTGAATATAATACACTGTACTGTACAGTAGGTATTTGTTATTTATCTATTTATAGTAGTGTGCACATTATTAATCCCAAATTCCCAATTTATCCTTCCCTCCCATTTCCCCTTTAGTAAAACATAAATTTGCTTACAATGTCATGAGTCTGTTTCTGTTTTGTAAATATGTTCTTTTGTGTCATTTTTTAGATTCTACTTATAAGTGATACCATATGATATTTATCTTTCTCTGTGTGACTTTTGTTGTAATTGTTTGCTATCAAGTCATGTCCGACTCTTTGCCACCCCATGGACGGCAACACACCAGGCTTCCCTGTCCTTCACTGTCCCCAGGAGTTTGAGCAAACTCATGCCCATTGAGGTGGTAATGCCATCCAACCATCTCATCCTCTGTCATCCGCTTCTTCTCCTGCCTTCAATCTTTCCCAGCATCAGGGTCTTTTCCAATAAGTTGGCTTTTCACATCAGGTGACCAAAGTATCGGGGCTTCAGCATCAGTCCCTCTAATGAATATTCAGGGTTTGGCTGACTTATTCACTTAATATGATCATCTCTCTGTTTTTCATTTAACGAGGTTCAACAGAAGCCTGTTCTTCCCAGCTGATTCTCTCTCTTACTTTCTCGCCCCCCCCCCTCACAGACTCACTTGCACACACAGACACGGATGTTGAGACCCACAGGAGAACACTGTGCTGGGTAGGTCATGAGACAGTTTTCCATTAGACAAGGGAGAAACTCTGTCTTATTACTTCATAGGTTGTCCTTGTAATATGCAATGCTCTGTATCCTATCCCACGATTTTCCTTTTTATTACTTCCTCCAATCTCTATATCTCTAGCCTATTTCTCTCTTTCTAGGGATTAAGTAGCCTAATGAAAAATCCCTAAGGCACACAAAAGTCCTCAGGGGCAAAAGTGAGGACTGTGTGTCCATAAACTTTTATGAAGACTCACATTGCAGGCAGGAATCCAGGCTTGCAAGCCCAGAGGATGTACCCAGTGTGGACCAGCCTCTCCCACCCACACCTCCCCACGCCCTGCCGCAGATTTCTCATCAGGCTCTAACTGCCGAATGAAAAGTGTGGCCTAAGAGTAAACCATCACAGGAATTAACAGTTGTGAGATATTTAGTGGTGAAGTCAATATTTATGTACCCTAGGGATGCTGGAAAGGAAGGAGGAAGGAACACCCAGTGGCAGAGAAATCTGCTTGGTTAATTTAAACTTTCTTCCGATTATCATATTACTGTTGTTGTAGTTTAGTTACTGAGTCTTGTTCAATTCTTTTGCCATCCCATGGACTGTAGCCCACCAGGCTCTCTTGCCCATGGGGTTTTCCAGTCAAGAAAATCCCATGGTTAACCATTCCTTCCTCCAGAGGATCTTCCCCTGGAGAGTCTCTTGACCCAGAAATCAAATCCAGGTCTCCTGCATTGGCAGACTGATTCTTCACCACCCAGCCACCAGGAAAGTAACTGTCACTTTACAAATAATAATTGTCATATTATTTGGATGCAAGCCTGCATCACTGGCACCATTTTTCTCTGAGCCCACACTCAAGTCGAAAAGGAGCACGCAAGTGATTGGCATTCTCCCTTGTTTGTTTGGATTATCCTAATATAGTCCACACTGGTTTTCCTGTTAACAGTGATTATTGCTAATAGCTTTTAAATTATCTTGCTATGTTATTATTGTTGATTTAAGAAGAAAGATGGCATCAGGCCTCTTTCTGAGACATGCGGAGAGCCTCCAGCAAGCGCTGCTCAAACCTAATTTATACATTCACAGGGAAGCTGGAGCCAAGGCTTCCTCAGGCCATTAACCTAAACTGGATTTCAGAGAAGAGAATCTCCCTTGGACAATTTAAAAGGCAATCTTCGTGCTATTACAACTTTAATTTTTTAAAGCTTTGGCTTTTTACAAGACACGCTTTATCTTCTTACATTGTCTTCACTCCCTCTCTCAGCTTAATTCTTCCTGTTCCCAGAGCACATGTCTATTTATAACCCCGCATTCCAGCATGAAGGTACATTGGAAAGACTGTAACCCCGATAATAACTGTTGGTGGCAGATTATTCAATTATGACTTCTCTTATTTCTCTAAGGATTCCTTAAGACTCTTCTTGGCTGCCATTTGGTTCTTTGTGCAGTCATTGCAGGCAAGAGGGGAAAATGGCAGTGCATTAAAGTTTTTTAATAAAAATAGAAATGAAAGACAATCCCCAGCTTTATTTCCAAAAAAGGGTAGAGGGATGAACTTTTAATAGCCAAAAAATGCTTGGTAGTCAGGGAACTAGTGGCTTGACAGAAGGCAATGCAACAATTAGATCCCCCAAAAATAATGGAATAGCTTCCACATCATTAAGGATCCCCAGGAATGGAAAAAGAAAGTAGGAATCCTCAATATGAGTCATTAACTTTTTGCCCTAAATTCGTGAGGCTTTTTCAGTATTTGGATGGGAAATGTGAAGGTGAAATGACCTAGGGAAAACAAAGCTATAACAAGTTAGAGAAATTACCTGAAAAATTAGAAATGTACACTTTTCATCTGATGGCAGTCATGTTCCTCTTGTGTGATCAGGCAAAAGATTAAATTCTTCCTATTTTGTAACACTGACACTTTTAGAAAGATATGGTAAGAGAGTAGGATTTTTTTTTTACTTTTAAGTATTTATTTATTATTATTTTGGCTGCATCTAGTCTCAGTTGCATCACTCAGGATCTTTCTCGGTGCTGAACAGGCTTAGTTGTCCTGCTGCATGTGGGTGGGATCTTAGTTCCCCGACCAGGAATTGAACCTGCATCCCCTGCGTTGGAAGGCAGGTTCTTAACTACTGGACTACCAGGGAAGACCCAGGAAATTTTAAACTGTCCTGTCTCTGTCATTATCCTCTGCATACTTTATTTACTAACTCTCCTTCATGTTTTTGCCTTGCTTTTATTTTTCCTGAGTGGTCTTCCCCTGCAGACTAGCCATCTGCAAAGGAGATGAAAGGATCAACATTCTCACTGCTGGTAGAAAAAGTTAACTAACAACCTGCAGGGACAGGTTAGGGCTGATAAAGATTTAATCAAGCAGAGGAAACCAGGCTAAGAGCAGAATGCTAAATAAATAACCATAAATGTGGAGTCTTGTATATAGGTCAAAAAGACAGAACAGAGGAAAGAAGTCCTTCATTAGCAGGAGGTGAAACTCATGGGGCAATGTTAGTTGATGTTAAATGTAATACGAGTCATCAGTATTTTGTGTCTTAGGGAAGATCATATTGTTTGGAACACAGGGTAGAAATCTCATTTCATTTCATGCTGGTTAGACTGTGTCTAGACTCTTTGGGACACACTGTGATCATCATGCTTTAAGAAACCTGGACACCCTCAAATAGGGTTTTTACCTGATAATGAGAAGATATAAATGGGGGCAGGTGAGAAACAGCCAGAAGTTTGAGAGTCTTCTTAGGTTTCCTATTATTTCCTAGGCTGTACAATTACCAAACTACTGTTAAAAAGAGTAGAATCAAGGCCAAGGATGGACAATTCCAAATTTTAAAATGCTATCTTTTAAGCCTCCAACTCAAAAACCTGTGTTTTATTTTAAAGATTTTTTTTTTTTTTTTGGATAAGGACCATTTTTTAAAAGTCCTTATTGAGTTTGTTACAATATTGCTTCTGTTCTACATTTCAACTTTTTTGCCACAAGTCATGTAGGATCTTAGCTCCCCAACGATGGGGTGAACTTGCACCCCCTGAATTGAAAGGTGGATTTTAAACCACTGGATTGCCAGGAAAGTCCCAAAGTAAATTTTAGAATCAGAATTTCATTTTTTTCCCCCCTGTTTGTCCTTGGGAAGTAGACTTATATCTTACTACCTGTGTTTTTCCATCATGGACATGAGAATACATGAGCTAGTCTTCTTTGTTTGGCATATTCCACTTTGTGAAATATTTTGCAGTGAGCGAGATAGTGTGCATATGCCAAGAATTAATTAGCACTGGCCTCTGCACTGCACTACTTCCCTCGGAAAGCTGAGGAAGGCTCTGAGTCATTGCTGCGTGGAGGTGGCTGAGCAATCGGGAAGTAATGAGAAAGGGCTTTGCACTCTTCGGGCACACACACTGGCACTTTTCAATTATTTATGCAGCTTAATCCCATTGAAAAAGCACATTCTCCAAAGAACACCCCCAGGTCCTCTACATGTTCGAGCTGGCTGAAAGTAATATGGGGAAAATGAGAGTGAGGGCTGTGCTCAAGGGAGCTTGTCTGACCTGCCCAGAGACCCTTGGTATTAAAACAGGCAGTTTGCTTAGCTAATAATAACTATATTCAAGACTTGTCATCTTCAAAGAATTTAATTAATCCTCATAACACCCTGGTGGGCTGCAGAAGGTAAGTGTTATTATCTCCATTTCATATGAGGCAAAATGCAGGCACAAATAGAGAAGGAAAATGGTATGTTCGAGGTAGCAGGTATAAAGTTAAATTTAGTGCTAAGGAATACCTTAAGCCACATGCCCTCCTGAAGCAAAGTCCCCTTAGTGAGGTATATGGGGCAGAGTGCACGGGGCTGATTTTAAGAGCTACAGAGGGGGCAGGTGGGAAATACAACCTGATCAAAATGTCTTGCCTGAGACACAGGAGTGGAAAAAGGATAACCACTCAGAGCAGAGGAAAAATGAATCTGGGCAGAGGGTGTCATTAAAAAAAGGAGTCAGTTAGACCATCCAGTTTTGCTCCGAGCATACAAAATTGTTCATCTCTGATGCACTCATCTCGCAGTCCAAAATAAAACAACTAGAATAAAATGCAATTAAGACTTCAAAGTCTTAATTGCAATAAAAACAGAGATGAAGGAAGAGATGCTTGAAGCAGAGCTGTTTATGGACATGATTGTTCTGAGGTCTTTGCCTGGGTGGATGAGTGACCACTGTGGATGGATGGCTGTTTTTTCCTTACATATCACAAATGTCTCCTACTACTTACCTGACCCCCTTTGCCTCAGTGATTACAGCCTGTAGAGTTTATGCTGTGTCTGTCGTTTTACAAACTCTCTTTAGTTTCCTTTCACTTAAGAGGAAAAAGACTTGTTCCACCGGCTGTTGATAGTGAAAGTCACCCACCAGATGCTGTAGTCACGTGATTAGGGTTTGAAGGATCTTCAGGAGAGTTTCATCTGACATTATCTTTCCCAGAGGAAGATACAAAGTTCAGGAAAGAAACTTGCCTTACTCAAGCTCAATTTGATGGAAAATGAAGGCATGAGAAATGGAGACCAGTTATCTTGCCTTCACTGCTATCNTGAAGAGATCTCTAGTCTTTCCCATTCTGTTCTTTTCCTCTATCTCTTTGCATTGATTGCTGAAGAAGGCTTTCTTATCTCTTCTTGCTATTCTTTGGAACTCTGCATTCAGATGTTTATATCTTTCCTTTCCTCCTTTGCTTTTCGTTTCTCTTCTTTTCACAGCTATTTGTAAGGCCTCCTCAGACAGCCATTTTGCTTTTTTGCATTTCTTTTCCATGGGGATGGTCTTGATCCCTGTCTCCTGTACAGTGTCATGAACCTCATTCCATAGTTCATCAGGCACTCAATCTATCAGATCTAGGCCCTTAAATCTATTTCTCACTTCCACTGTATAATCATAAGGGATTTGATTTAGGTCATACCTGAATGGTCTAGTGGTTTTCCCTACTTTCTTCAATTTAAGTCTGAATTTGGCAATAAGGAGCTCATGATCTGAGCCACAGTCAGCTCCTGGTGTTGTTTTTGTTGACTGTATAGAGCTTCTCCATCTTTGGCTGCAATGTTCTGTACAAATCTATCTAATCCATCTGGTCAAAAGTTTCACTAAGACTTATTTCCCTCTTGACTTTCTGTCTGATTTAATCACTGATGTAAGTGAGGCATTTAAAGTCTCCTACTATTATTGTGTTGCTGCTGTCAGTTTCTCCCTTTAGGCCTGTTAATAATTGTTTTATATATTTTGATGCTCCTATTTTAGATATATATATATATTAATACTAATCACTGTTACATCTTTTGATGAATTGTCTCTTTTGTCATTGTATACTTTCCATTTTTTTCTGTTACCTTTTTTGGCTTTAAATCTATTTTATCTGATATGAATATGGCTACATGTGCTTTCATATGAATGCTATTTGCTTGGAGTATCATTTGATATATCTCCCCTTTTAACCCATGTTTGTCTTTAGAGTTGAGATGTATCTCCTGGAAGCAGCAAATAGTTGGGTCTTATTTTTTACTCCATTTAGCCATCATGTGTCTTTTGATTGATGAATTCAATTTATTTATATTTAGGTTAATTATAGATAGATGAAGACAATACTGCCATTTTATCTTTCGTTTTCTGGTTGCTCTATTATCTCCACTGTTTCTTTTTTTATAATTATTTTAAAATTTATTTTAAATTGAAAGATAATTGTTTTATAATATTGTGTTGGTTTCTGCTATACATCAAGATGAATTAACCATAGGTATAACCATAGGTATGTCTGGGTTTTGCTGGTGGCTCTGTAATAAAGAATCTGCCTCCAATGCAAGAGACCCAGGTTTGATCCCTGGCTTGGGAAGATCCCCTGGAGGAGGGCATGGTAACTCACTCTAATACTCTTGCCTAGAGAACTGCATGGACAGAGGAGCCTGGTGGGCTGCAGTCCATAGGGTCACACAGAGTCAGACATGACTGAAGTGACTAACAGCAGCAGGAGCAGCAGCATACATATGTCCCCTCCCTCCCACCTCCCACCCCTTCCTCCTCCTCTAGGTTGTTAGAACCCTGGTTTGAAGTCCCTGAGTCGCAGCAAATTCCCATTGGCTATCTATTTTACATATGGTAGTGTGTGAAATTAAATGAAATTTTAATTTTAATGAAATTAAAAGACACTTACTCCTTGGGAGAAAACTTATGACCAACCTAGACAGTATATTAAAAAGCAGAGACATTGCTTTGCCAATAAAGGCCCATCTAGTCAAAGCTATGGTATTTCTAGTGGTCATGTATGGATGTGAGAGTTGGACTGTGAAGAAAGCAGAGGGCTGAAGAATTGATGCTTTTGAAATGTGGTGTTGGAGAAGACTCTTGAAAGTCCCTTGGACTAAAAGGAGATCCAACCAGTCCATTCTAAAGGAGATCAACCCTGGGATTTCTTTGGAAGGAATGATGCTAAAGCTGAAGCTCCAGTACTTTGGCTACCTCATGCGAAGAGTTGACTCATTGGAAAAGACTCTGATGCTGGGAGGGATTGGGGGCAGGAGGAGAAGGGGATGACAGAGGATGAGATGGCTGGATGGCATCACTGACTCGATGGACATGAGTTTGAGTGAACTCCGGGAGTTGGTGATGGACAGGGAGGCCTGGCAGGCTGCAATTTGTGGGGTCGAAAAGAGTCAGACACGACTGAGCGACTGAAGTGAACTGAACTGAGTGTGTATGTTTCCATGCTACTCTCTCCATTCATCTCACTCTCTCCTTCCTACCCTCCACTCATGTCCACAAGTCTGTTCTCTATGTCTGCATCTCCACTGTTGCCCTGCAAAAAGGTTCATCAGTACCATCTTTATAGATTTCATATATATGTATTAATAAATGATATTTGTTTTTCTGTTTCTGACTTCACTCTGTATAATAGGCTCTAGGTTCATCCACTTCATTAGAACTGACTCAAATCTTTTCCTTTTTATGGCTGAGTAATATTCCATTGTATATTAGTACCACAGCTTCTTTATCCATTCACCTGTCAGTGGATATCTAGGTTGCTTCCATGTCCATATCTCTACTTTCTTTTTTCTTTTGTTTTTTCTGTCTGTCATTTTGGCTTAATGGTTTTCTGTGATATGTTCCTCAGTTTATTCTTTGTGTGTGTTTGTCTACTTTATTTTCAGTTACCCTGACGTTTGTATTAAATTTCTCATAGATAAAAGTCTTCTTTATGCTGATAACATCTTATGTTCACTCATCTGCATGAGTTCTGTTCTTTTCCTTCTCCCCTTTTATGATCGTGTCATCTCAAATTATTCCTTTTAATGTTATCAGCTTGTTACCAATATAAGATAGGTAAATTATTTTTTGGCTTTCTTTTTTCCCTTTAGCTTTTAATAAGTGTTTACAAATCTATTGTGACAAAGAGTTGCAATTTTATGATTTTATTTACCACCTTGCTTAAAATTTTGTGTTTTTCATATTTTGTTTCTGGTAGAAAAGTTCTTTTCAATATCTGTTGTAAGGCAGATCTAGTGGTGATGAATTCCCTCAGCTTTTGTCTAGGAAAGACTATTTTTCCTTCATATCTGAATGATAGTTTTATACATAAAAGTATTCTAGGGTGACAATTTTGTCTGTATTTTGAGAATGTCATTTTACTCTCCCCTGGCTGTAAGGGTTTCTGTTGAGAAATCTGCTGATAGCTTAATAGGGATTCCTTTGCAGGTTACCATCTTTCCCGCTCCCCCCTCCCCCGGCTGCCTTTAAAATTCTTTGTCATTCAGTTCAGTTCAGTTCAGTCGTTCAGTTGTGTCCGACTCTTTGTGACCCCATGAATCGCAGCATACCAAGCCTCCCGGTCCATCACCATCTCCCAGAGTTCACTAAGACTCACGTCCATCGAGTCCGTGATGCCATCCAGCCATCTCATCCTCTGTCATCCCCTCCTCCTCCTGTCCGAAATCCCTCCCAGCATCAGAGTCTTTTCCAATGAGTCAACTCTTTGTCATTAACTTCTGACAATTTTAATATAATGTGATGTTAGAAAAGGTCTTTTTTGCAATTAGGTTAATTAGGTGTTCTCATTGCTTCACAGACTTGATTGTCCAGCTTCTTCCCCAAGTTTGGGAAGATATCAGCTATTGTTTTTTTACATAATCTCTGTTCTCCTCTTTTCTTTCTGGGCTACCCATTATTCTAGTGCATATTTCCTAAAAGAGTTGTGTAGCTCCCATGTGATTTCTTCTTTTTATATGTATCTTACTTTTCTTTGCTCTTCTACTTGTATTGTTTCTAGGTTTCTATCTTTGAGCTCACTAATGCTGTCTTTCATATCATCTGCTCCATTTCAAATACTTTCTAATACATTCTTCATCTTGTTTATTGTGTTCCTCAGCTCAGAATTTCTGTTTGGTTCATTTTTAGAGTTTCAATCTGATTGGCAAAGTTTTCCTTTTGTTCACTAATTTTATTCCTGATCTCATTAAACTGTCTTTCTAAGTCTTCTTGTATCTCATTGAGCTTCTTCATGATGTCTATTTTGAATTCTTTATCAGTTAGATCTCAAAATTCCATGAATTTAAGTTTGGTCTGGAGAATTGTCATTTTACTTGATGGATTGTTCTGCTGGCACATTTGAAATTAAATGACAGGTTGGGAGTTACAATTTTCTTTTGTCTTCCAGTAGGTGGCAGTATTAGGTAGTTTTTGGTTTTGCTTACCTGAGTTGCCTCTGGTTATATTTGAAAATTGGCACTTTCCAGCCTCTACCAGATGTTTCTCCTGTGTCTTTGCTTTTGCTTCCTGTTCCTTGACGGTCATTGCCTCACTGCTTCTGCCAGAGCTGCTGTCATTACTGGGATGGTGGGGTCTTCTCTGGTGTGGGAGACCCCCTGAGACACAGGCTCTGCTTTGGGGAAAGGGGAATAGTGTGGGAGGGGAAGCTGGGTGCACAGGTACCTCTACTGTGTCCGGTGCTATCAGGTTCACTGAATTTACCAGTGCAAATAAGGAGGGGCCAGAGTATGGGATCACAGGTGCCTCAGTGGCAGGAAAGGGGCCCAGGTCCCATTGCTGCTGCTGCTGCCATCAAGTTACCTGTGGTGGTGGGCGCCAGTGTGGTCACTTCCTAAAGTCAGGGTCATGTGTACTGCTTCCCCTGCTGCTATTGGGGTCTCTGAAGCTGTGGGCTCAGCTGCCACAGTCAGACAACTGGGACTGCAGGCATCAACTCCGCTGTTCCCTCATTCCATCTGCTCTATGTGTTCCAATCCACCATCTTTAGATGTACAGAGGCGTGGAAGTTTTCAGCATCCTGTCATGTTAGGCAGAGGCACCTTCATTGTGTTGTGAATGTTTCACTGGCTGTAGATTGAAGGTGCGAGATAAAGGTAGCTTTTCACTCCAGTGTTTCTGACAGCACTCACCTATAACGTGCTTATGTTCCCAAAGTTGATTAACCACATAATATTTAAAAATTAAAAAAAAAACATATTATGGAACTGAAATAACAGTATTTGAGGTGAGGCATAGAATCCCACTTAGTTATCATATATAAATGAACATACTTAGTGACAAAATATCCTGCTTTTCTTGGTGGAATCACAGCTGTCATTCAATGAATCCTTAAAGCAACTTTGTTATTGTGAAATCATTAGTGGAACTATGAAGAAACATGTGGTTCAGACAGTAAAGAATCCGCCTGTAATGGGGGAGACCTGAGTTTGATCCCTGGGTTGGGAAGATCCACTGGAGGAGGGCATAGCAACCCACTCTAGTATTCTTGCCTGGAGAATCTCCATGGCAGAGCAGCCTGGCAGGCTACAGTCCATGGGGTTGCAGAGCCGAACACAACTGAGTGACTAAGCATACACACACTCATTTTATAAGGCAAATCTATTTACTGTCTCCTAAACTCTGTATACAATGCCATTTTAATAGCATTTATAACACTATAAATGGTTATATGTCTATGTCTCTCACAGCATCAAGCCCAGTGCCTGGTACAGAAGTGTGAACAACAGATCCTCATGAAAAAAAGAATGAATGAAGCAAATAAAGGAGCACACTTGGAAAATAAATATAACTTGCTACTTGAGTCCCTGAAATGTTTGATTATTCATTAAACTGAAGTCCTGGAGACATAGCAGCCCTCATTTCCTTTGGCTAGGAAATAATAAATTAGCAACAGGCCCAAAACAGTGTATAGACTTTGAAAAAGTAGTCAGTAAGGAGTTTGTTTTTGTTTGTTGGAAAGATCTGATGTGATGAAGGTAGACTTCAAGAATGAAGGCCCAGAACTTGCAAGTTACCTATATCCTAGTAAGATTATGCTGAGTTTAGAACAATAGATGTGAAGAAAAGGGTAAAAGGTATCAACTTCTAAGTGAAAGCCAGAGAGAATCACATTAAAGGCACCAACAGGACTTGTACAAACTCCAAACCACAGAGACTTCTAAGAAGGACAAAGACAGTGACTACAGGATCAACTATATTCATGGAGTAAGATTTGGGTTAGGGCACTAGGGCTTCCTAGTAGTTCAGGGGTAAAGAATCTGCCTGCTATGCAGGAGATGTGGGTTTGATTCCTGGGTTAGGAAGATATCCTGGAGAAGAAAATGGCAACCCACTCCAGTATTCTTGCCTAGAAAATCGCATGGTCAGAGGAGCCTGGAAGGCTACAGTCCATGGAGTCTCAAGAGTCAGACATGATTTAGCAACTAACCCACCACAACCACCAAGATTTGGGTTAGACAGAGACATACTTTTCTTATTTCAAAAGATTTAGTGCTAGTGGACTGGTATCTGGAGACTGGTATTTACCCTCAGACTAGAATGAATGGCCAAGGAGGTTAAAAAAAAAAAAACAAACAAACAAACAGAAAGCAGGTTCTGGGAAGGACTGAGGTACCCCATCTCACCTAGAAAAGCATCAGTGCAAATTAATCTCGGATTTTTCAGAGTCTTGACTTGTCATTTACCACAAATAGGGTTGAGTATGTAGAAGGAATAGAGGGATCAGTAATTTGCAATATTCAAGGTAAGGAAATGGCAACCCACTCCAGTGTTCTTGCCTGGAGAATCCCAGGGACTGGGGGGATCTGGTGGGCTTCTGTCTATGGGGTTGCACAGAGTCGGACATGACTGACGTGACTTAGCAGTAGCAAGGTAATCTGTGGCTAGATTTTATAAATTAATTAGGCCCTGAGACCTAATTAGGATCTGAGACCTATATTCAATAAACTTGATAATTTCTATGTGTTTATATTTTAGTTTTCCATTTTTTTCTAATAAAATTTCTTTAGGAACTTCCAAACTTATATTTAATTTAAAAAGAAAAGGGATTTCCTACATTATAGCTAGAATGGAAAGGTGAGAGAAATCTATATATTCCTAAAGCCAGATGCAATATTAGTAGCTCTGGGAGTTCAGGCCCTGCTGGCATAAAATATGAGTTCTAGGGGGGAGGGGAGGGAGGCTCAAGAGAGAGGAGATATAATTAGGGCTGATTTTCATTGTTGTATAGCAGAAACCAATACAACACTGCAAAAGCATTTTTCCTCCAATTAAAAAATAAATTAAAAATATGGGTGCTAAGAAAGACAAAGAACAGTAAGCTTTGACTGCTAGTCCTTTCCTCTTTGGTTGATTCCCTCTAGATTTAGATCTACATAACTGTATGGAAATTGAGTGTCTGGAATAGGTTTAGTAACAAGAGAAGGAGGCTGGTTTGGGGCTGGTCAAAATTTGGCTTGGTTTTAATTATTATTATTATTATTAACATAAATTTATTTATTTTAATTGGAGGCTAATTACTCTACAATATTGTATTGGTTTTGCCATACATTGACATGAATCTGCCATGGGTGTACATGTGTTCCCCATCCTGAAGCCCCCTCCCACCTCCCTCCCCATACCATCCTTCTGGGTCATCCCAGTGCACCAGCCCCGAGCATCCTGTATCATGCATCGAGCCTGGTCTGGTGATTCATTTCACATATGATATTATACATGTTTCAATGCCATTCTCCCAAGTCATCCCACCCTCACCCTCTCCCACAGAGTCCAAAAGACTGTTCTATACATCTGTGTCTCTTTTGCTGCCTCGCACACAGGGTTATCATTACCATCTTTCTAAATTCCATATAGATGCACTAGTATACTGTATTGGTGCTTTTCTTTCTGGCTTACTTCACTCTGTATAATAGGCTGCAGTTTCATCCACCTCATTAGAACTGATTCAAATGTATTCTTTTTAATGGCTGAGCAATACTCCATTGTGTATATGTACCATGGCTTTCTTATTCATTTGTCTACTGATGGACATCTAGGTTGTTTCCATGTTCTGGCTATTATGAACAGTGTTGTGATGAACATTGGGGTACACATGTCTCTTTCAATTCTGGTTTCCTCGGTGTGTATGCCCAGCAGTGGGATTGCTGGGTTGTATGGAAGTTCTATTTCCAGTTATTTAAGGAATCTCCACACTGTTCTCCATAGTGACTGTACTAGTTTGCATTCCCACCAACAGCAAGAGGGTTCCATTTCCTCCACATCCTCTCCAGCATTTATTGCTTGTTGACTTTTGGATCACAGCCATTCTGATTGGCGTGAAATGGTACCTCATGGTAGTTTTGATTTGCATTTCTCTGATAATGAGTGATGTTGAGTATCTTTTCATGTGTTTGTTAGCCATCTGAATGTCTTCTTTGGAGAAATGTCTGTTTAGTTCTTAGGCCCATTTTTTGATTGGGTCGTTTATTTTTCTGGAATTGAGCAGCAGGAGTTGCTTGTATANATGTAGATCACAGGGAGGTGAAATAAGCCAGTAACACAGGCATCTTAACCATTTTAGGAGAGTGAAAACCGTTTAACCCCCAATGTAATGGTGTGGCATCTGTCCAAGGAAGAAATAAATTGGTTTTAACTTACGCAGCTTGGGCTTCGGAGAGAAATAAAAAGGCAAAATAGAAAAGGCAAAATTGTTGAGCATCTCTGGGATCTTCCTTTCAGCTGTTTGTGACTGCAGAAACAAGAAGCATCGGCGCGGAGTAAATCTAATCACATTTAGACACAGCCCTGTAGTCAATAGAGAGAAGGAAGATATTACAGGGCTCTAATCTTCTCGGAGATGGAAACTGGGAAGAAAAACCCAGCAAAGGATTATGAAGTTAGCTGACCTGCTGTTAAACACAGAGGAGTCACGGAGGTGAGCATTGCCTGGACAAGCCCAGCTTGCATTGGGTATTAACAGGATCCTTAGTAACAAAGTGGGTAGGGCTGGATATAGCCTGCTGTGCTGCCTGAGTTTAGCAGGGGCTGGAAGTCACTCAGCAGAGGGCCCTGGGCTAGATCTGTCTTTAGTTGTCACCTGCAAATAATTACAAAGAGGTTACTTGAGAGATGGCTCTCAAGACCTGCCATGCTCTTTGTCCCCACGATGCTCCTCCTTGTCATACAGTTAAAGCCACTTCTCTCCATATGCTGGCTACCATGTCATCCTGACCCCTGGGACCAACCTGTCTTTAGTCAGTGAGGGATGGAAGAGCCATGGTGGGACGGTCAGCGTCAGGGCTGTCTGATGCTGATTTGCTCTGACCTTGTATTGCAATTCTAGAAATTTTATCCCAGTCTAGTTCTCAGATTATCTGCATTTATGAAAGTACACAAAGCATTTACTATTTAT
>SJYA01003263.1:1776137-1909222 GCA_006410615.1 Neotragus moschatus
CTTCCACTCCCCTATACAATTTCCATCCTTTTGTAAACTATGTTTGAAAGGTCTTCTTGGATTAGAAGCTGGCCCAAGTGAGAGAGGCTTTGACGGATCACCTCAGCTCTTAATCCTGTGAAATATTCTGCCATGGTAAATAACAAGCATTATGAACACGAATGTTTTCAGCTCAGGTAACAGCTGTGAAGCCTCTCTCTCAGCATGGAATTGAAAAGGAAGTTTCCCCACCCACTAATTTTGTAATGTACTGTTCTGACTGTACAAGGGCAAGAAGTAATACTTGAAAATAAGACACGATCCTGTATAGTCGAAGGTTTTAATTACACTTATTAAAGCAATCATTATTATAATATTAACACTACTTGTATAATACATTTGATTTACAAAGTGCTGCTTAAGCACTAGTTCCTAAATAAAATAATGAATTTGCAAACATTCATTACAAAGTCGGCTTTCTGGTGACTCAGAATCTGCCTGCCAATGCAGAAGACGCAGCAGGAGTTGTGGGTTCAATCTCTGGATCAGGAAGATCCCTTGGAGAAGGAAATGGCAACCAGCTCTCGTTTTCTTGCCTGGGAAGTTCCATGGATAGAGGAGCAGGGCGAGCTACAGTCCATGAGTTCTGAAAAAGTTAGACATGACTGAGCGAGCGACGGAGCATGCATAGTTATAAAGTCAGTATATAGGACTTGAAGTTGAGTTTAGAACTGGGGTTTCTTTCCCTAACAAGGACACTCTTTCTTTGGGTATCATAATTCCTTTACTGGAAAATGGAAGACTGAAAACTCAGTGAATATTATAAGGATCAGATCCTGTTTGAGCATTAAGAATAGTCCACGTTAAGGGCCTGCTACATATTCATAGTGTGGGAGAGCGTAGATAAAAATATGACTTTTGAAATTTTGATTTGTGATCATCTCTGAATCCATATGTACTCATTAAATGCCACTGAATACATTTTTAATAATAAGAAGGAATTTGACAAACGACCTGTCTGAGCTGAACAAAGAGATTTAACACAGCAGATCTCACACAGCAGAGAAAATACCTGGAGAGTGTTAAAATCCCATTTGTTGAAGTATATCATATTATGTTCAAACTGTCCATTTTAAGACCAGTTGTTTATAATAATCACTGTCACGGTGCCTTATAGTCCTATCTTAGTCACCGAAGGGCCAGTTTACTCCATACATATCTGCAACATTAATAGCTTTGATGCTAGTCTTGAGTACACACATTTCCTAACAATACCATTCCAGAAAGGGGAAACCATCCTTATTGTCACATTAAGCTGTGCCATGGAACAAGACTTCAACATTTTTTCTTTTGTATTTAGGATCTCTTTCTTTCCCAAGGATTGGAGTCAATAGAGAAGATAAGAAATGACCTTCTTATAAATTTGTGTAAAGAAGACCAAAAAAGAAAAAAAAAAAAAAAAGAACTATTAATGATCAAGGAAAGAAAAAGAAAGTCAATATTTATTGAGTTGTTTTGTGCCAGGCACTGTGCTAGGGCATTTATAGTCTAGGTCTTTTAAATTTTGGGATGGTAAACAGGACTGAGCTTATTTAGTTACCTCTCCATTGTTCAGTGGGTGTATTTGATTACCTTTGAAAATCTTAGTCTTAACTCTTTGCTTTTATTTTTGCAAGTTCAGAACCCTTCATCTCCATGCTTAGCTGATAATTTCCTGGCTAACTCATAATTCCCTGGAGAACTCACATTTTGTATACAGTATAATTAAGAAAATATTTTATAGATGGGTAATGGGAAGCTACTGTATAGCACGGGGAGCTCAGATCAGTGCTCTGGGATGGCCTGGAAGGGTGGGTTGAGGGGAAGAAAGGGTCAAAGGGGAGGGGATATATGTATACATATGATTGATTCACCTTGTCTTATAGCAGAAATTAGCACATTGTAAAGCAATTATACTCCAATTTAAAGAAATAATAAATAAAAATATACTATACTGTGATATAAATAAATAATCTAGTGGAAAAAATATTCTTGCAAATAAAATCACAGTATGACAAATCCAAATATAAATGACTTTCTAAGAAAAATGTCTGATGTTCAAATTACCACCAATGATACCAACCTACATTTGTGTTGCTAACTAAGAATGATCCATATAGATCACTCTATTTCCACTGATTCTGTCTTTTAAGAAGTGAAAGAAAACCACCTGTAAATTCATGTTCATTTAAAGTTCATTTTTAGCAAATAGCAGATATAATTCCAAAATAATTGAAAACAGGTAAAATACCAAAGTCAATGTGGTAAATATAATGAATATAAAGAAATGGAAACCTAAGCCTAGGTAAATGCTTAAAGACCGTTTAGTTAGTTACTCCAGTTTACAACATAGGTTGAAGATTCACAGTCAGACATGTTAAATGACTTTCCCAAAGTCCCGCAGCAGAGAATAGCAAACATTCAGTCATCCTAAATTTCTTAACAGAAACCTGAAGATAGTATTTCTTTTGACATTTATCAAAAAGGGATTATTCGTGGAGTAGATTCCATTCCTTCATGACAGGAATGACATTTCTAGATGTTCCTTATTCACATCTCTGCCTGAAACAAAACAAAACAAACCCTATATGTTAAAGGCATCAGCTGCCTCGTGTTCTCTTCTGTTTTCCTGAAGACATTTGTTTTCCTTCCTCCTCAGCACCCAACACCTGTAATTGTTCTTTAATATGGCTCAACACTCTGATTCTTTCTTTAGCAATCATCTCTCCACAGTTTTCTTCAGCCACCCCATCCCTTGGCTTCTGGGGCTCCACCTTTAAACTCTTCATATCAAGCAGTCCTTTCTCTGCTCTTCACCTCTTCTCAGCTCAATTTCTCTGACATTCATTCTCCTACAATTCACTTCCCATCTAAATCTTCAGCTTAGGAACACAGCCAATTTCTCACTGTCTCCAAGCACCCTCCTGTCTTCACTTTCCTCTCTGCCCATCTTAGATTTCATGATCCATCGTCCAATATAATCATTATATGCAAACACCACCCCTCCCCTCTCCCTCCCCGTCTTTCATACTGCAGTGGCAAATCTCCTGGTTGTAACCAGCAATTCTTTGTCTTTTTGGTGCCTACATTTAAGCAGTCAAACATAAAAAGAGAAAATAATATGACTAGGATGACTAGATTAGCTTTAAATCCATAATTTAAAAAGCTATAATAGGCACTAAACATGTTCTGGAAATTCTACTTTCCATCCACCAAACCCTCAATCATCTCCTCCTTTCTCTCTCTTGTTACATCCGAGAGATTTCTTACTTCTTATTAAAGGCTAGTTCTCCACTTGTGCCCATCATTTTTCCCTAATTCAAGTTTCTTACACCATCAGCACTCCTCTTCTCCCTTCATATGTGCATCCAACAGGCCTATATCACAGATTATATAGAATATAAAAATGTTTTTGATTTGATAGAAGCTGTAGGAAGGAACCCGTGTTTTGTTTCAAGTGTGAGCCTGAACAGGATACTGGTGAGATATGATTCACATATTAAAAAATAAAAAGGCCGCTGTAAAACTATAAAGAGAGAGAAAGTACGAGGAGGGATACCCCTTAGTATCTGTTAAAACAGAAGAGAGAAGATGGTGGCTTGACCACAATGGGTTTAGGGAAGTGATGGCAAATGGCAAGATTAGAGACATCTATTTCAATCTAAAATCAAAATGACTTGTTGATCACATGAATAAACGACGATGAGGGAAAGAGGAATTATGAATGAAACTTAGATTTGGGACCAGAAGAATTGGCTCATTGTCTCCATTTCCTCAACTACTATTCATTTTTAAAATGAATGATGATATATTTCAAACATATAGAAAACTGCAAAAATGACATCATAAATTTTCAAGGAACCACTGTGCTGTGCTTAGTTGCTCAATTGTGTCTGACTGTCTGTGACCCCATGGACTATAGCCTACCAGGCTCCTCTGTCCTTGGGGATTTTCCAGACAAAAGTATTGGAGTGGGTTGCCATGCCCTGTTCTAGGGAATCTTCCCAATCCCGGGATCAAATCCATGTTCCCACATTGCAGGCAGATTCTTTACTGTCTGAGCCACCAGGATTTAAGCTTGAGCTTACCAAGATTTAAATAAGGATGTTAATATTTTGCCATGTTTCATCAGATGTCTCTTTTAAGAATGAAGTATTACAGAAAAAGCTGAAAGTTTATACTGTTTCTTCTTCCCTACCCTCTTTAGAGGCAGCTATTTTCCTGAACTGGATGTGTTTTTTTCCCATGAACATTTTTTCAATTTCATTTTCTCTGTACATATCTACCCGCCAATTTTTAAATACTGTGCCATGTTTGAAAGTTTAGATAAGTGGTATATTCTGTGTTCTTCCCAGGTGGTAAATAATTCGCCTGCCAATGCAAGAGATGCAAGAGACTTGGGCTCAATCTCCAGGTCGGGAAGATCCCCTGAAGTAGGAAATGGCAACCCACTCCAGTATTATTCCCTGGAAAATCCCATGAACAGAGAAGTCTGGCGGGCTGCAGTGCATGAGGTAGCAAAGAGTGAGACAAGACTGAGAAACTGAGTACACATGCATGCATTATATTTTGCAATTATTTACCAACTTTCCTTTCATTCAAAATTGATTTTTGAATGCTGGAGAGGGTGNCAGAGATCAAATTGCCAACATCTGTTGGATCATCAAAAAAGCAAGAGAGTTCCAGAAAAACCTCTATTTCTGCTTTATTGACTATGCCAAAGCCTTTGACTGTGTGGATCACAATAAACTATGGAAAATTCTGAGAGAAATGGGAATACCAGACCACCTGACCTGCCTCCTGAGAAATCTGTATGCAGACCAGGAAGCAATAGTTAGAACTGGACATAGAACAACACACTCAGTTATACATATACATATATTCACTCTGGTGTGTGTGTGTGTGTTTTGTTTTGTTTTGTTTAGAGTCACTTCCCATATAAGACCAATTCAGACTATTGAGTTCCCTGTGTTCTACAGTAAGTCTTTGTTATCCATCACCAAATTGATTTCTAAAGACATTTTTCTAATTTACAAAGTCGTCTAAAGCGTATAAGCATGTCTGTTTCCTTGCATCTTCAACCTTGCTTACAGTTATTGGCTTGTTTGTTTTTTCCCAATCTGTCACCCCTGAAAGGATATTTCAGCCCTGTCTTTTTCTCTTTTCTTCTCTATTCTGGCCTTTAGTCTCATCATTCCACTAACTCCACTGTTTTCAGTCATCAGTGATCTTTGTGTTATCAAATCGAATAGATAAAGTGAAACCACCCAACTTGGCTGATCGCTCCCTGTTTGAAACACTCTCCTCTCAATCATGTGGACAGCTCACATTCTCACAATCTCCCTGACAGCCACTTTTCTTCCTGTCCTCTCCTGTTCCTCAGGACCCGGCTTAAGCCATCATTTCTTTCTATTATTTCTTTCTAGGTGACATGTCCTTTCTCATGACCTAAAATGCCAACTTTATGGTGATCCCTACCGATGACACTGCTCTGCACCTTTGTGCTTCTGACTTGTTTGTTCTATTTTAATATACCATAAGCACCTCCAACACAACATGGAGCTCTTTATTTCTGCTACTTGGAATTTCCCCAAATGCTCCTCTTTCACTAAATAGACCATCATTATATGTAGGTTAACTAATTCAAAAGCCTAAGNAAAATGCCAACTTTATGGTGATCCCTACCGATGACACTGCTCTGCACCTTTGTGCTTCTGACTTGTTTGTTCTATTTTAATATACCATAAGCACCTCCAACACAACATGGAGCTCTTTATTTCTGCTACTTGGAATTTCCCCAAATGCTCCTCTTTCACTAAATAGACCATCATTATATGTAGGTTAACTAATTCAAAAGCCTAAGTGTCAGGCTTTGCCCTTCTATTTCTTTTAGCTCTTACATCCAGTATTTAAGATTTTCCAGGTGGCACAATAGTAAAGAATATGCCTGCAATGCAGGAAAGACAGGAGGCTCAAGTTCCATCCCTGGGTGGGGAAGATCCCCTGGAGGAGGAAACGGCAACCCACTCTAGTATTCTTGCCTGGAGAATCCCATGGACAGAGGAGCCTGGCGGGCTATAGTCCATGTGGCTGCCAAGAGTCAGACATGACTAAGGGCCTGAGCACACACGCATATTCAATATATAACCTAGATATCTTGTTTCTTCTCTCCAGAATGTGTTTTGTATCTCTCAACTTCTCTCCTTGGTCTCTACCACCACTCTAGTTCAAACTTATCACAGACTCGAAGTTTATACCCCCAACAAATATCCTCTACTTAACTCTTGCCTTTATAGGCCATTTCTACATAGTGACCTGAGTGAACTTTTCAAATGAAAGTCAGTTTCTGACTCTTTCTTGCTTCAACTTGTCCAATGACTTCCTATTTCATCTTTAACTAAATTTCACTGCTGCTGCCGCCGCTAAGTCACTTTAGTTGTGTGTGACTCTGTGCGACCCCATAGACAGCAAGCAGCCCACCAGGCTCCTCTGTCCACAGGATTCTCTAGGCAAGAATGCTGGAGTGGGTTGCCATTTCCTTCTCCAACAGAATTTCATTGCAGTTTGGCTGAATTTCCAGTCTTTCCTATGACCTCAGTGTCTCTGTCAAATTCTCTAACATCACCACACACTCCTCTCCCTATTTCTCACTGCGCTTCTTTCACACTGTTCTTCTGGTGGTTTCTGAAATATGGTTAAATCCATCTAGAAGCTGGAGGGTACGGGAACCTAGGTCAGGCAGTTCCTAATGGTTAGGGCTCAAGGGCACCCAGTGCAACAAGAAATGCATTACTAACAGGAACTATCCAACATGGGAGGTCAGCCTTCAAGCTGCAGGTGGGTAAGGCTCTTTCACTTCAAATTGTTTCAGTCTGAATGAATGAACTCAGAAAATAAGCTTCCAGGTTTCAGCTCCACTTACGGAATCTGGAGAGATATTGAAACTCTGTAATATTCATATTTAGTATTTTCCAGGAAAACACAGATGCTGAAATAATGTATAAAAACCAATGTGAAAATACCACTTCTCCAAGAGAATCTCTACTATGGAAAATAATCAGATTTTAAATATATACGTTGCAATACTTCTATCCATACACATACATTTTATCATGACATAGATCATATATAAAATTAGACATATATGCATAATATGCACACATGATATACATATACATACACATAATGTTTACGGAAAACGTGACAATATACATTGCTGTATTCACACCACAGTTTAATACATAAAACATTACTAATGAAGCATTTATGTGCTTCTTCCTCATTATCTGCCTTTTGTTTTCATATTAAATCTTTAATTCATCTGGAAGAATTTTCCTAAATGATAAGAGGAATGGAAGCATTTTTTTTAAGAATATACAATTGTCAGAAGTACAAATGGACCAACATTTTCTCATTTGTCAGCAATATCGACTCATGTATCAGATTTCCATTATGAATGGTTCTTCTAGGATCTCAATTCTGTCTTGTTGGTCCATCTGTCTAAGCTTCTATTAATCCTACTCTATCTTAATTGCAGTAGTTTTCAAAATGAAACTTGATGTCTTCGGGGGGGAGTCTCTTGCCTGACTCTTGCATTTCAGAGACACTCTATCAATTACTGGCATAATTTTAAAATTAATTTGTCCAATTCCATAAAAATAATGTTGGTTGGGCCTTTTTAATTGGAATTATATTTTGAGGAAAACTGGTGTTACTTCGTTCTACTGTGAACAATGTATGTCTCTCCGTTTCGTTCAGCCTTCTTTAATACCTTTCTATTGTTTTAATAATTTCCACAAGTCTTATATTCAGTACATCTGTTGACAATCATTTTACCTAGGAAACTTCTGCTTCATGTTTACTGTAGAAATAAGCTCCCTTCCCCCCACCCCACCCCTCCGGAAAACCGTATATTCTACTTTCCCTTTTGATTACTGATCTTATATTAGCCAGCATTGATAGACTTTTTATTAACTTCAATAAATTTACCTGTAGATCATCTCTGGTTTTCCATTTAGACTGTCATATCTTTTGAGAAAATGATCATTCTATTTCTTCTATTCCAAGCACTTGATGCTTCTTTTTACTTTCCACTGAGTAGATACAGTATGTTTAAATCTTGTGTTAAAATGTAACAATTTTTCTAAACAATTTTCAAGGTTGAGATTCACTTCTTAAATTTCCTAAAGGAATTGAGGTACTTAGTTAAGAATTAAAAGCAGGCTCAAAAAGGCACTGCTCCTGCCCTGTATTAGAGGTAGAGATTGGCCTCAGGTTGCTCAATGGTAAAGAATCTGCCCGTCAACACCAGAGATGTGGGAGACACAATTTCTGTCTTTGGGTTGGGAAGATTCCCTGGAGAAGGGAATGGCTACCCACTCCAGTATTCTGGCCTGGAGTGTCCCACGGACAGAGGAGCCTGGCAGGCCAGAATCCATGGGGTCACAAGAGTTGGACATGGTTTAGCAACTGTGCATGCATGCATTTGCTACTTGGATATAGCATCCCAACAACCCTGCTCACTTCACTCTTCATTTACCAAAGCTCCTGCAGAGTTTGAAGGCCGTGGAGTTCACGTTGTGGGAACAATTACGTCAGCTTCAGCCTTTTCCCCTCTAATGTTCAGTCAAACACATTAGGAAAGTAAGGTTGGTATCAAAGAGAGAGGGAGAGGAGGGGTGGAAGGAGGGAGAGGAGTGCCCTTATCCATTCACCAGTGAGAAGGTGAAGATGTGATTCTTTTTAAGCAGAGCAATTGTCTATGGAATCCTGGTAATTTTGGAAAGGAACATGATCACTCAAATGAGGAGAGGAAGCAGAAAAAAGGCAGGGAAGAATGGAAAAACTGAGTAAGCAATTAGTAACTAGATAAGCTGTTTTGTTCTCTTTCCATAACTTACATTCTAAAGTTTCCACTTTATATTTTTTTTTCCCTGTTTTGTTCACTCCTCTTCTATTTACCCGTTATTCCAGTTCATCTCCACTCACATAACCTGGGGAGACTCAGGGACATTTCATCTCAGATCAAGGAATTAACGTCTTACAAGCGAGTATATAATCAAGGGACGTCCCAGCACCCACCCTCAGAAGAAATAACCTTATAGAAATCAAAGATCTTTATAGTCAGCATTTTCAATTGCAAAATGCTCTCTATACCTGAATTTTTTCTGATAACGAAAACATAATAATTTAAATATTATGCATATGGGTATGCAGTCATTGGGATGAGAATACTTCTCAAATGTATTGCAAACTTATTTCCCTTACTAAGCAGAATATTCTGGATGTGAGTTCATGTTTTCTCGATGACTCAGGGCCATTGCTATGGCTCAAATATAGTGCTGCCCTAAGGGCTGATCGTGGTCCTAAGGACTCTACGGCCAACACTTACTGGCCGTAGGCTGCCAGACATTTCCAGTTAGTGTACCTGCTGTCCCCTTTCTTTCTGACGCCTGTCACTTTTCCATGTGTCTGTTCTAACAGTCCCCTACTTTGCTGCTTCTAATTTGTTATCTACTGTAACCTTGGAAGAACTGGTGGTTGCTATGGGAAACCAGGCAACTGAGGTTATAAAATCAGTAACCTGAATACTCCTGACTCTGGCCTGAAGAGACTTTCATTCTTTGTGTCCAGAATAGGGAAGACCCCAGGCACTGGACAGCTATTATTCTTGGACTTCAGAGGCCTGGTTAGGGTACTTAAGACATCGTACTTTTAAAATTATAGCAAAAGGAAGAGAACTCTATCCTAAAGGCTTGGCAATCTTTGGTCATGTGTTGGGGAAAACAAATAAGCATCCTTTCCTGTATGAATTATTGGTGAAGCATCAATGTATCACTTCCATGGAGACTATTCTAGACTTGAGTACAAATTAGGTATCAGTAGTAAAATAGGGCCACATTCTATCATTAGTAAACTAAAACCACACTCTTATAAATGGATCTAGTTAGCATCAGGCTGTGGCCAGAAATTTCTCAAGCCAAACAACTCTCTTAAAGGCATTGGTGGTTCAGATGGTAAACAATTCACCTACAATGCAGGATACTCATGTTCGATTCCTGGGTTGGGAAGATGCCCTAGAGAGGGCATGGCTACTCACTGTAGTATTCTTGCCTGGAGCAATCCATGGACAGAGGAGCCTAGAGGGCTATGATCGATGAGATCACAAAAGTCAGACCAACTCTTTTACTTTAATTAGAAAACAACTGATCATTTCAGTGATTATTTGTTCCTGTTGTTAGACATCTCAAAATTCTTTTGAGTTTTTTTTTTAATGTGGACCATTTTTAAAGTCTTTATTGAATTTGTTACAATATTACTTTTTTTAATGTTTCATTTTTTTGGCTGTGAGGCATGCAGGATCTTAGCTACCTAACCAGGGATCAAACTTGCTGCCCCTGCATTAAAAGGCAAAGTCTTAACCCCTGGACCACCAGGGAATTCCCTAGAAATCTTAAGTGAAAGCAAAATACTGAATTTTTGAAAAGTTGTAGAGATTATATCAAAAGAACTTGGGGATGGGGGGAAAGATCTCATTCTTTCTTTGATTTATTAAACTGTTTTATACTTATCTATAGGACTTTCCAAGTGACAGCTGTGATAAAGAAGCTGCCTGCCAATGCAGGAGACCTAAGAGGTAAGAAAATGTTCGACTGNAGTGTCCCATGGACAGAGGAGCCTGGCAGGCCAGAATCCATGGGGTCACAAGAGTTGGACATGGTTTAGCAACTGTGCATGCATGCATTTGCTACTTGGATATAGCATCCCAACAACCCTGCTCACTTCACTCTTCATTTACCAAAGCTCCTGCAGAGTTTGAAGGCCGTGGAGTTCACGTTGTGGGAACAATTACGTCAGCTTCAGCCTTTTCCCCTCTAATGTTCAGTCAAACACATTAGGAAAGTAAGGTTGGTATCAAAGAGAGAGGGAGAGGAGGGGTGGAAGGAGGGAGAGGAGTGCCCTTATCCATTCACCAGTGAGAAGGTGAAGATGTGATTCTTTTTAAACAGAGCAATTGTCTACGGAATCCTGGTAATTTTGGAAAGGAACATGATCACTCAAATGAGGAGAGGAAGCAGAAAAAAGGCAGGGAAGAATGGAAAAACTGAGTAAGCAATTAGTAACTAGATAAGCTGTTTTGTTCTCTTTCCATAACTTACATTCTAAAGTTTCCACTTTATATTTTTTTTTCCCTGTTTTGTTCACTCCTCTTCTATTTACCCGTTATTCCAGTTCATCTCCACTCACATAACCTGGGGAGACTCAGGGACATTTCATCTCAGATCAAGGAATTAACGTCTTACAAGCGAGTATATAATCAAGGGACGTCCCAGCACCCACCCTCAGAAGAAATAACCTTATAGAAATCAAAGATCTTTATAGTCAGCATTTTCAATTGCAAAATGCTCTCTATACCTGAATTTTTTCTGATAACGAAAACATAATAATTTAAATATTATGCATATGGGTATGCAGTCATTGGGATGAGAATACTTCTCAAATGTATTGCAAACTTATTTCCCTTACTAAGCAGAATATTCTGGATGTGAGTTCATGTTTTCTCGATGACTCAGGGCCATTGCTATGGCTCAAATATAGTGCTGCCCTAAGGGCTGATCGTGGTCCTAAGGACTCTACGGCCAACACTTACTGGCCGTAGGCTGCCAGACATTTCCAGTTAGTGTACCTGCTGTCCCCTTTCTTTCTGACGCCTGTCACTTTTCCATGTGTCTGTTCTAACAGTCCCCTACTTTGCTGCTTCTAATTTGTTATCTACTGTAACCTTGGAAGAACTGGTGGTTGCTATGGGAAACCAGGCAACTGAGGTTATAAAATCAGTAACCTGAATACTCCTGACTCTGGCCTGAAGAGACTTTCATTCTTTGTGTCCAGAATAGGGAAGACCCCAGGCACTGGACAGCTAATATTCTTGGACTTCAGAGGCCTGGTTAGGGTACTTAAGACATCGTACTTTTAAAATTATAGCAAAAGGAAGAGAACTCTATCCTAAAGGCTTGGCAATCTTTGGTCATGTGTTGGGGAAAACAAATAAGCATCCTTTCCTGTATGAATTATTGGTGAAGCATCAATGTATCACTTCCATGGAGACTATTCTAGACTTGAGTACAAATTAGGTATCAGTAGTAAAATAGGGCCACATTCTATCATTAGTAAACTAAAACCACACTCTTATAAATGGATCTAGTTAGCATCAGGCTGTGGCCAGAAATTTCTCAAGCCAAACAACTCTCTTAAAGGCATTGGTGGTTCAGATGGTAAACAATTCACCTACAATGCAGGATACTCATGTTCGATTCCTGGGTTGGGAAGATGCCCTAGAGAGGGCATGGCTACTCACTGTAGTATTCTTGCCTGGAGCAATCCATGGACAGAGGAGCCTAGAGGGCTATGATCGATGAGATCACAAAAGTCAGACCAACTCTTTTACTTTAATTAGAAAACAACTGATCATTTCAGTGATTATTTGTTCCTGTTGTTAGACATCTCAAAATTCTTTTGAGTTTTTTTTTTAATGTGGACCATTTTTAAAGTCTTTATTGAATTTGTTACAATATTACTTTTTTTAATGTTTCATTTTTTTGGCTGTGAGGCATGCAGGATCTTAGCTACCTAACCAGGGATCAAACTTGCTGCCCCTGCATTAAAAGGCAAAGTCTTAACCCCTGGACCACCAGGGAATTCCCTAGAAATCTTAAGTGAAAGCAAAATACTGAATTTTTGAAAAGTTGTAGAGATTATATCAAAAGAACTTGGGGATGGGGGGAAAGATCTCATTCTTTCTTTGATTTATTAAACTGTTTTATACTTATCTATAGGACTTTCCAAGTGACAGCTGTGATAAAGAAGCTGCCTGCCAATGCAGGAGACCTAAGAGGTAAGAAAATGTTCGACTGCTGAGGCTGGAAGATTCCCTGGAGGAGGGCATGGCAACTCATTCCAGTGTTCTTGCCTGGAGAATCCCTTGGGAAGAGGAGCCTGGCAGGCTATGAGCCATAGGGTCACACTGAGTTAGGCACGACTGAAGCGACTTCCCACGTAGGCATGCTTGCCTATGTGCTGCCTACAAACTTTTACTATTAGTGTAGGGGTTTTTCGTGAGTTAATTCTCAGATTCACAAAATAAAACCTCTGGAAGACTGGCAAAGCAAGTCCAAAAAGGTAAGAAAGACGCAGTATGGATCACTGGGTTATTTTTTCTCTTCCTCATTCTCATTCTTTCTACCTCTTTCTGCCTCTGCTTTCTATACTTGGGCAGAGAACAATGACAGGAACCCGATTTCAAGACCTATCTGCTGGAGCAGAAAAGGACAGAAAACTAGTTAATTAGGCACTTCCTGACCTTAAAGCACAAAATGTGGAGAAGCTGACAGCAACTTGACTCAGCTTGCTTTGGGGCTAGAATACTGTGAACCTCCCCAGGCTAAGGTGTGACTGAGCCTTGAGAAGGGGCAGGAGCCTGCAGCTCTGGTGAGTATCACATGCTTCTCTAGTGGGAGTGCCTGTACCCAGTAGTTGATGAAAACAAGTGGCTGTAACAGAATCCCCACACTGGCTGCTGCCTTTTCCACTAGTGGAAATGGAAAGCTGGGACTTCCCTGGCAGTCCAGTGGTTAAGACTCTGTGCTTCTCCTACAGGGGGCACAGGTTTGATCCCTGGTCAGGGGCCTGAGATCCTGCATGCTTCGTGGCATGGCCAAACAATAAAAAAGAATTTTTTTTAAGTCTTAAGAAAAGAATATGTCTTAAAAAATAAATTGGAAAGCTGATTCTGAGAAGCCCTTCGGTACGAGACTGAGGCTGTGTCACGGAGACAAGAGATTCAGCACAGAGAATTATCATTCCTAGACATACTGAGCAATGTGAGTCCCAGATTTCTCCTAAGGATTTTTTCCCCCACTTAGCGTGGCCTGCCTGCTTAGTCACTCAGTCGAGTCCAGCTCTTTGCAGCCCCGTGGACTGCAGCCTGCCAGGCGCATCTGTCCGTGTGATTTCCCAGGCAATGAAACTGGAGTGGGTTGCCAGTTTCTTCTCCAGGGGATCTTCGCAACTAAGGGATCAAACCCAGGTCTCCCGCATTGCAGGCAGATTCTTTACCAGCTGAACCACAAGGGAAGCCCAAGAAGACTGGAGTGGGTAGCCTTTCCCTTCTCCAGAAGGTTTTCCTGACCCAGGAATCTAACTGGGGTCTCCTATACTGCAGGTGGATTCTTTTCCAACTGAGCTATCAGGGAAGCCTAAATCTTCAAAGCCCACCCTTTTGGCCTTGTGGGCGGAGACTGACAGCCTTGATCCTCTAGGGTGCTGGATACGTCCCTGTGCCCTCAGGCTCAGGTCGCGTTCTCCTTTACCCTCTGCTCTGCAACCTGGAAAGAGGGCTTTTGTGGGCTTCATCAACTGGACTGTTTTCCTGGGACCTGTTAATTTTGGCTCATTTGAGTGTTCTTGCCTGGAGAATCCCATGGACAGGGGAGCCTCATGGGCTGCTATCTATGGGGTCACAGAGTCGGACATGATTGAAGTGACTTAGCAGCAGCAGCAGCAGCAGCAGCAGGGACTATCAAGAGACTGAAAGTGGAAGGAGGATGAAATCAGAGTATTTTTTTTCCTCTGTTCGCTTCATTCTGTTTTTATTATTATCACTGGAATATAATTGCTTTAGGATGCTGTGTTCGTTTCTGCTAGTTTCTCCTGTACAACAAAGTGAATCGGCTACATGTATACATATATCCTCTCCCTCGTGAGGCTTCCTCCCACCTCACCCCCCATCCTACCCCTCTAAGTCACCACAAAGCATAGAGTTGAGCGCCCTGTGCTATATGTCAGCTTCCCACTGGCTGTCTATTTTACCCATGGTAGCATAAGTGCTTCCCTGGTGGCTCTGCAGCAGAGAATCCCCTTGCAATGGAGGAGACGCCAATTCGATCCCTGGATCAAGAAGACCCCCTGGAGAAGGAAGTGGCAACCCACTCCAGTGTTCTTGCCTGGGAAATCCCATGGACAGGGGAACCTGGCGGGTACAGTCTATAGGGTGGCAAAGAATCAGACATGACTTAGCAACTGAACAGCAACAGAGGATATTCATGTCAGTGCCTCTCTCTGAATTTGTCCCACTCTCCCCTTTTCCCTTGTGTACATGTCTGTTCTCTGTCTCTATTCCTGCCCTGCAAATAGGTTCATCTGCATCCTTTTTCTAGATTCCATAGACTCCAGTGTTCTTGCCTGGGAAATCCCATGGACAGGGGAACCTGGCGGGTACAGTCTATAGGGTGGCAAAGAATCAGACATGACTTAGCAACTGAACAACAACAGAGGATATTCATGTCAGTGCCTCTCTCTGAATTTGTCCCACTCTCCCCTTTTCCCTTGTGTACATGTCTGTTCTCTGTCTCTATTCCTGCCCTGCAAATAGGTTCATCTGCATCCTTTTTCTAGATTCCATAGACTCCAGTGTTCTTGCCTGGGAAATCCCATGGACAGGGGAACCTGGCGGGTACAGTCTATAGGGTGGCAAAGAATCAGACATGACTTAGCAACTGAACAACAACAGAGGATATTCATGTCAGTGCCTCTCTCTGAATTTGTCCCACTCTCCCCTTTTCCCTTGTGTACATGTCTGTTCTCTGTCTCTATTCCTGCCCTGCAAATAGGTTCATCTGCATCCTTTTTCTAGATTCCATAGATATGTGTTAGTATGCTGCAACTTGGCTACTTCTTTTTGCAAGGAAATCCTCTCTATTACAACCACCCCTTTGCCCAGAAGTCCACAACTGTTCACCCCCTTGCCTTTTCAGGCCTTGTGATACCAGCTCCTACCTATAGCAAGCCCTAGGAGATGAACCATCTTTGCTCTCCCATATTCCTCTCTCCATCTTTGTAAAAAGTCTCTTTATTAAAACCTTTTCATTACGAGTCATGTATTTCTGCTTGAGTGTCTGGCAAAGGTGGAAAAATAAAAGGCCGGTTCACGGGAAGGAGTAGATGGAGGCTGGGGACGCGTAATTCGTGGAACTTGCTGAGGTACAGAAAGTCCTACTTATCCTGCCATTGAGAAATATGATTTAAGACTATCCCTTGGCAAAAATAGAAACAAAAAATATGTCTCCACTAAAGCATAAATAGTGAAAAGGATATTTGAACTGAAGTCAGAAGATCCAAAGCCAAGTCAAAACTTGTCCTTTTTTATCACTGTATATATTTTGGAAAAGCACTTAAAATCCTCAAGCTATTTTTCCCTATAAAATTGTTTGGCCCGAGGATCAGAAGGGATAATAATGGGGGAGCACTTTATAAACTGCGAAGCTCTGTACAAATAGTGTCTGTTATTGTTATTCCTTCTAGTCTCCATTTCCCCGCCTTCCTTTCATAGCCCTTACTAAATTATATTCTGCAGAATGCTAGTTGTGATAGTTTAAAAGGGATACTTCAATCCAAGTATGTTTGAGAAATACTGAATATTATATTGTCTGGAGATTCATAGTACACCTTAGTATACTAAAGATTCTGATAATTTTGGTAGTAAAAGGAACTCATTGAATTTAGTTTAATCAAGTAATTCTCAGACTGATGTACGCAGAAGCCTGCAATTTATATGATCATTTGGTAGAGCTAGTGTATTTTGGAACACGCCTGGTAAAGGTAAGGATTTCTCTACTTCCCCTGGATCTCTGGTACCTTGCCACTCCAGACTGCCCTCCTTAGAAGCACTGTGATATACATTAATTCCTCAAAGCTCAAGGGATTAACTATTCATCCAGTGGTTCAAAACCACTCTCCCGGCCACCCCTCCCCCCAACCCCACCACAAAATCCATTTTAAAAATTTATCCTAGGACTTCCCTGGTGGTCCAGTGGTTAAGAATCCACATTCCTAGGTTTGTTGCAGAAGGCTTGGGACTGATGCGCGGGGATGATCTGGAGGGATGGTGTGGGGAGGGAAGGGGGAGGAGGGAGCGGGATTGGGAACTCAGGTACACTTGTGGTTGATTCATGTCAATGTATGGCAAAATGAATACAGTATTGTAAAGCAAAACAAACTAAAAAAATAAAAATTTAAACTTAAAAAAAAAAAAAAAACAATACAANTCTGGAGGGATGGTGTGGGGAGGGAAGGGGGAGGAGGGAGCGGGATTGGGAACTCAGGTACACTTGTGGTTGATTCATGTCAATGTATGGCAAAATGAATACAGTATTGTAAAGCAAAACAAACTAAAAAAATAAAAATTTAAACTTAAAAAAAAAAATCCACATTCCAAAGCTAGGGATGCAGGTTTGATCCCTGGTGAGAGAACTGAGAACCCACATGCCTCGGGGCAACTAAGCCAGCTCGCACATTGCCAGGAAAGACCCCAAACGCTGCAATGAAATTCTGGTGTGCTACGAATAAGACATGACACAGCCAAGAAAATACATATAATTCCTTTTTTTTTTTTTTTAATTTTCCCCTGGATGTTGTATTCACATGAACTTAATTGGTTTACCCAAATTTTGGTGATCCTCCACCCTAAAACTTCAGTAGGAATTTAAATGCCTCTGCAATTGGGAATAATCACAATAACTAAATAAAAGACAATGTGGTGGATGGATAAGGAATGTTGCATATGTAAAATCAGCTGAAGTATAGGAGCAGATATAATTCCAGGGTACTATGCAGAGTGTAGACTTCAACACTTTTTTTCCAGCAAAGAAACGCAAATGAGGTGATGTAATAGCCATAGAGATTTAACATTGAGCCCATTTTTATTTAAAGTCAAATTTCTGTAAACTCTAGAGTGCTTAATAGTATCAGACCATGTATCTCTCAACTCATTACTGGACACATCTGAAGGAAATTCAACCCTTGAACTTTAAGTAGATTTCGTTACCTGACGATAACAATGAGACCCTGATGAGCATTCCAGCAGCTAAGGAATCGAATTTTGGGGGGAATCTTAGTTCCCTGACTAGGGATCAAACCCGAGTCCCCTGCAGTGGACCTGCAGATTCAACCAGTAGAATGCCACGGAAGTCTCTAGGGGAGTAAAAATTCAAGACTATTTTCTCCAAAAGATTTTGGGTATAAAGAGAGGAAGTAGAAACTGCTAGTGAAAGTCTGGCTTGAATCACTGAGATGCTCATTTGTTCAAAGTGAAGGTTTTAGTTCTGAACAATCTTTCACTCCATAGGTTTCTATTTCAGCTGTTGCCACTGTTCCCTCTCTTCTCAGAAGTCTCTTGGCATTGCAGTTAAAAAGACAACTAAGCTTTGAGGCTTACTTGGGGGTAAAAACAAGGAAATATTCAAGCTTGAAAGGTAAATGTCGACATCCTTCCTTCTTTCTAGAAATGCTTCTTTATCCACATGGCTTGGAAAAAAAAAAAAAAAGCCTTGAAAGTCTTTAGTGATCCCTGGTGGAATTGGCTCTGTAATGGTCAGATAATGACCTGAGTTTCTGAGCCTCACAAAAATTTTTGCTGGAAACAAGGTCATACTGGACTGGATTTATACTCTGCTACTAAGTCACTTCAGTCGTGTCCAACTCTGTGCGACCCATAGATGGCAACCCAGCAGGCTCCCCCGTCCCTGGGATTCTCCTGGCAAGATCACTGGAGTGGGTCGCCATTTCCTTCTCCAGTGCATGAAAGTGAAAAGTGAAAGTGAAGTTGCTTAG
The DNA here is from genome assembly GCA_006410615.1 of Neotragus moschatus. Classification (NCBI taxonomy): domain Eukaryota; kingdom Metazoa; phylum Chordata; class Mammalia; order Artiodactyla; family Bovidae; genus Neotragus; species Neotragus moschatus. The sequence continues at coordinate 1,794,822 of SJYA01003263.1, forward strand.
TTGTGTCTGATTCTTAGCGATCCCATGGACTGCAGCCTACCAGGCTCCTCCATCCATGGGATTTTCCAGGCAAGAGTACTGGAGTGGGGTGTCATTGCCTTCTCCAGATTTATACTCAGGTTCATGCTATTATATATGTATGAGTATACTTCCTATGTGCCAATAAAACATTAAAATTGTTCGTGGGAATTTTCCCAATGAAGATTTTGGAAGGGATGTCTTGAAGATTGTGTTGTTACAGTTCCTGATTGGTCTGTTCTCTGATTCTTACTTTCCTTTCACTGAGAATCAGCATACGAATGTGAATTTTCCACATAAATGCACCCAGGGACCCAAAAAACAATTTGACTCCATTCATTAACTGCTCTATTCTGATTGATTTTCTGATCTCCAATCATGTTTCATTATGATTCTCAGTTTTCCCAAGTTCACTATGCATGCTTATTTGTGAAAATCACCTTTTAGAGAAAGTCTAGCCACAGTCTTCAACCAAGAGCTTGGAAAGTGGGTGCAGTGTTTAGAAAGTGGTAAGAGACAACCTACATCCAGAGCAAGAGGATTTATGGATTCCTAGAAACTGTGGGTCTTCTACATTGTTGTGCTTGCAATTGGGTGAGGTGATAATAGAGAGTCACTGATTTGCTATTCATTGTGGGAAGTGACAAGTTGTGTTTATCACTACATACCCAGGAAGGACTTTATGAAATCAGAAGAAAATAAAATGCTTACTTGCCTTAGAAATGTCAGTACCTTTAAGTGAAGCCTTGGTCCCCGGCAGGCCTGCTGGGAAAGATTAGGTTAATTTCTATGTATTCCAATCGGCAGAATAAGATCCTGAATACAAACATGGAGATTTGGGATGTGAGCATAATCTTAGACAGAAGATGAATGATCCCTGTCTTCAGTGGTGACTCACCTTTTCATGGCCAAATTCTTTATATCAACAGCCAGCTATTCCTATAACTTTCCGACTTTGGGGTGTGAGCTGTAGAGTTTAAACCCTTTCCAAAAGCAATTTTGCTTCTCCTCGTTTTCAAAGACTGCTTTATTAGAATACACTGGCATTTTGATTACATCATTACACAGAAACAAGTTTTTGATAAAGACTTTCACTTAAAAGCAACCACTGTTCAAATCATAATTATTATAATTAAATTATTCTTATTAAGTAATTATCTACGTCTACTCATCTAACTGTGGCAATAGAAGAATTGACTGCATTCAACTAAAAAAAAATTAAAATGCTGCCAAGGCAAAAAATGGGTTAAATGGTCCAAATTGCTTCCCATTCTCCCTCTCCTGCTCTCTNTTCAAATCATAATTATTATAATTAAATTATTCTTATTAAGTAATTATCTACATCTACTCATCTAACTGTGGCAATAGAAGAATTGACTGCATTCAACTAAAAAAAAATTAAAATGCTGCCAAGGCAAAAAATGGGTTAAATGGTCCAAATTGCTTCCCATTCTCCCTCTCCTGCTCTCTATCTGTTCCCCTCTCTCCACACACATGCATGCCTTTCTCGTAGCATTTGTTTTCCTATTTGGAACCCAAATCTGCCCAGATAGAAGCCCCTAGCCTCCTACCACCAATACCGCCACTAACGATAGAATTCCTACCTATGTGGAGAGTTTCTCTCTGACTGGACCTGTACTGTCATTCCTGTGACTGTTAACCATGAGTTGGAGAAGACTTTCCCATCACTCAAGATGTACTATCCTTGTAGAGAGAGCTCATTTGATCTATTCCTTGGCTTCCCTATGCCCCTTATTTACTCTGACTAGGGAGAAGAAATGGCTGAAACTGAGGGATGAATTTGGGAAAAACACTTTAGGCATGCTTGGTTCAGCTCCTCTCTTCCTCCCTTTGAGGACCAGCTGCCTAAAGGAAACAGAAATTAAACTCTCCCCCTAGTGAGTCATTCTTTGCTTTGCAGAAGGGGAATGCTCTGCCTCATCTAGTGCTCTGAATGGGAACGGAGACTGTTTATTTCCAGAATTTAGTTACTAGGCTCTTTTAGCTCTGATTCTAAGGCATATCCTCCCATTTAGACTTTATGATAGAGCTTCGAGACTAATGTTCTATGAACAGCCTCAGAAATGCCATAATATCCTTCTTTCTGGGACTCAGCGTGGCTGGGTGAGATTTTATGGGCGCCAGTTCTCCATACCATTCATTACTAGCTGTAAGAAGTCTCGTCTGTTTATCCCAGTTCCATAAAAATATTATCATTTTCTATATGTGCCTTGAAGCGAAGAAAGCTTGAAAGACAAACTTTTTGTCAGCAATAGAGGTGATATTTTTGTTTTTCTTGTGCCTGACTTTTGTCTTAACTTGTTCAGAGCAGAGCAAGAAGGGTCCTCTTTATCAAGGTGCCTCAGAGTGGCAGCATTGTACTCACGGAATAATCTTCGCTTGGTTTTTCCTCCTCACTAAGACTGATCACGCATTTTTCTCCTTGTGAATCTAGTTTCTTTATGTGGATGTTCCTTTTGGGTTCTCTCTTACTGTTCAATGCTTTCCACCTAACCTTCTTCTCACCTTTCCAGTAACTGGCATATTCCTTATATGATTACTGGCTTTATCACAGGCCCAAAATTTTAAAAATAATAATAATTGGTATGCCTCAACAGAAGTACATGGTAAAAAGCATGGACTGTGAAGTCAGATAAACTTGGTTTAAATTCTCAATCAAACACTTTATTTGACCTTGGACAAAATACATAAATCTTCAAAAATGTCAGTTTCTTTAACTGTCATGGTTGGGATATTAATTGTGCCTGCCTCTCTGTTTTGTGACGATCAAATAAGATTAAATATATGCATACAACGCTTAATATAGTGTTTGACATATAGCATGCATTTGACAGTATCAACTATTATTGTTACTAAGAACAGAGACATGCAAGATGTGAGGAACTCAGAAATCCTAGGAAAGTCCTCTGATATCTACTACCTTATTCATAACAAGAGAAGCTTTATCTTCTACCATAGATGATCAGATGATTAGAAATCATAAACAGCATTAAAATAAAAATATTATCATTTTCTTTGTGTGCCTTGTTATGAAAAAATTTGGGGGAAAATGACAGGGAAAAATGCAAAATCAGGCCAAAAAGATTATAAAAATTCAGCAGTCTGAGGTCAGTANCTCTAATATCTACTACCTTATTCATAATAAGAGAAGCTTTATCTTCTACCATAGATGATCAGATGATTAGAAATCATAAATAGCATTAAAATAAAAATATTATCATTTTCTTTGTGTGCCTTGTTATGAAAAAAAATTTGGGAAAATGACAGGGAAAAATGCAAAATCAGGCCAAAAAGATTATAAAAATTCAGCAGTCTGAGGTCAGTAAGTTGTTGGTTCACAATTGGGCTCCCATATAACTTGATGCTTTTGCACTGTGGTGTTGGAGAAGACTCTTGAGAGTCCCTTGGACTGCAAGGAGATCCAACCAGTCCATTCTAAAGGAGACCAGCCCTGGGTGTTCTTTCGAAGGACTGATGCTAAAGCTGAAACTCCAGTACTTTGGCCACCTCATGCGAAGAGTTGACTCATTGGAAAAGACTCTGATGCTGGGAGGGATTGGGGGCAGGAGGAGAAGGGGACGACGGAGGATGAGATGGCTGGATGGCATCATCAACTCAATGGACCTGAGTTTGAGTGAACTCTGGGAGTTGGTGATGGATAGGGAGGCCTGGCGTGCTTCAATTTGTGGGGTCACAAAGAGTCGGATACGACTGAGAAACTGAACTGAACTGAACTGAACTGATAGCTAGTGGAAACCAAGGAAAGAGACAGGCACTCCAGACTGGTAGGTGACAGGTCTAATAAGCAAAGGAATTTANTAGGGAGGCCTGGCGTGCTTCAATCTGTGGGGTCACAAAGAGTCGGATACGACTGAGAAACTGAACTGAACTGAACTGAACTGATAGCTAGTGGAAACCAAGGAAAGAGACAGGCACTCCAGACTGGTAGGTGACAGGTCTAATAAGCAAAGGAATTTATATTCAGAGCTTGTCTTGGACAGACCCAAGACGTGTAGATCTCCACACCCGCATGCCAGAATCATACGCCCATATAGAGGCTTTAACTGGGTTCGTCACACATATGCTATCCAGATGGTCTCAGTAACACCTTACTCTCTCAAGTCTGTGTCCTTGGAACAGCTCCCACTGTGAGAACTGTAAGCAGAGGGTACATTTCAAGGACAGGGAAGGCATGAAGAGTCTCTGACTGTCCAGGTTCAGCTTTCTGGTGGAACCATACCCAAGGAAATTATGAAAGGAGTCGGAGGCCATCCAGGAGTTCCCAACTGATGAGGGATTGGCAGAATGACTAGATAGCCCCCCTTCCTCAAGTGAGGGCTCTAAACATGCCCTAGTTGTGTCAACCCTGCATCTGGCCTAACCCAGGCTTTTTCCGGTCACCTCCTAAATGAGGCTACCATTAAGGGATGAGGGAAACTGAGAACCATGGTATAGATACTCATTGACTGGACAGTGATTGGGGTCACATTATTGAAAGAAAAGCTTCTATATGCACATTGCTTTGAACTGTTTGAAACATTTTTGTATCTGTAGATCTCATTTTGAGATGGGGTATTTGGTGGAGTATGGAAATCTTCATATGAAAAATAAAGAAATCTAGATGAAAAGAAAGGGTGCTGAAACAAAATATCCTTCCAAAGCGATGCCACAGCTGAAGCTCTGTAGTCTCGCCTCTTGCCCTTAGATATGCTATTGTCTCACGTATTGAATAGTGCTTTCTTGGTGACCCATGTGTATGTGTGTGTGCTCAGGTGTGTCTGACTCTTTATGACCCCATGGACTGTAGCCTGCCAGGCTCCTCTGTCCATGGGACTATCCTAGCAAGAATATTGGTGTGGATTGCCATTTCTTACTCCCAGAGATCTTCCGCACTCAGGGATCAAACCCACATCTCTTCTACATTGGCAGGTAGATTCTTTACCATTGTGCGACCGGGGAAGCCTCATATGTATGTATACTGGCAGCACCATGCAGCTTGTCAGAAGCCCAGGTGGTGACCCACATTTTATTATAATGTGAAAATTTTTAAATGATGGTATCAAGACAAGTAATAACGTTTCCACTTCTTGAATGTTCTAAAATATCTATAGACCAGCTTATTTAACCTTCACAAAAATTCTGCAATAAAGGCATTATTAACCTGGCTTTGGATATTAAGAAAACATAAAAATATGAATCCACGTTTTTATATCCTCAAAACTTGTTATTTGTGTGTTTGCACATTATCTTCCAAAATGAGTCTTTAGAGCAGCTATTAAGAATGGAACAGAACCTGAGCAGCAAAGAGTATTGAATTTATCTATAAATATCCTTGGCTTGCCTTCAAGGAAATGTGGATTCAAAAGGAAGTATGATATGTGGAAAAGGCTGATAAAAGCTTTAAAATTTGGAAATGATTTCAGTTTTTCCAAGAGGAATATTCAACACATTTAGAGTCTCCAAGAGTTAGTAGACCTTGACTTTTAGTTGTTCCCAAGAATCTAACCAGAAGTAATCTCTACTAAGTCAAGGAATATTTGCAAAGAATTTTCAAACTTCCCTGATAGCTGAGTTGGGAAAGAATCTGCCTGCAATGTGGGACACCACATTCAATCCCTGGGTTGGGAAGATCCCTTGCAGAAGGGAAAGGCTACCCACTCCAGTATTCTGGCTTGGAGAATACCATGGACTGTATAGACCATGGACCATGGGGTTGCAAAGAGTCGGACACGACTGAGCAACTTTTACAGACACACAAACTACTGCTCTTAAAACCCCCATCAACCCCAGCCAAAACCTGTAAAAGAGTGTGCTGAAGGGAAGTTAATCAGATTCTGATCAATACACACACACACACACACACACACACAGAATATGAAAGGCAATGAAGAGCAGATCAACATGAATAAAAAGAACAAATTCCAGCTGCTTTATTCTCCCTTGAAGGACATACATGTTATGTAAAGAGTTTCTGTATGTTAGACAAGGCAGAAAGAATTCTTTCTCACATTATGTCTTCAGAGACTCTGAAATATCTGTCTTTTATTTTTAAAAAGATTTATTTATTTATTTACCTTTGGCTGCACTGGATCTTTGCTGCTTTGCATGAACTTCCTCTAGTTGCAGCGGGGGGCGGGGTGGTACGGAGGGCTGCTCTCTAGTTGCAGGGCATGGGCTTCTCTTTGCAGTGGCCTCTTGTGGAGCACAGCCTCTAAGTGCACGGGCTTCAGTAGTTATGGTGCAGGGGCTTTGTCATCCCACAGCATGTGGAATCTTCCTGGACCAGGGATCCAACCCATGTGCCCTGCATTGCAAGNGCGGGGGGCGGGGTGGTACGGAGGGCTGCTCTCTAGTTGCAGGGCATGGGCTTCTCTTTGCAGTGGCCTCTTGTGGAGCACAGCCTCTAAGTGCACGGGCTTCAGTAGTTATGGTGCAGGGGCTTTGTCATCCCACAGCATGTGGAATCTTCCTGGACCAGGGATCCAACCCATGTGCCCTGCATTGCAAGGTGGATTCTTAGCCACTAGACAACCAGGGAAGTTCTCTGTCTTTTACAATATGACAAATGCTTTCAGAAAGTTAACATGTATCAAATGTTCTTGCTAAGAACCCATTCTGGATAAAGACTAAAAATATTGCTCAGCAAACCTCTTCAGTATTCTTGCCTTGAGAACCCCATGAATAGTATGAAAAGGCAAAATGATAGGACACTGAAAGAGGAACTCCCCAGGTCAGTAGGTGCCCACTATGCTACTGGAGATCAGTGGGGAACTAACTCCAGAAAGAATGAAGGGATGNATGACATCACCAACTCGATGGACATGAGTTTGAGTGAACTCCAGGAGTTGGTGATGGACAGGGAGGCCTGGTGTGCTGCGATTCATGGGGGGTCGCAAAGAGTTGGACACTACCTAGTGACTGAACTGAACTGAACTGATACACACACACACACACACACATACACACAAATATATATATTTGCTCACTCACAATTGAAACTCTCCTCTGGGGTTATCTTTAACCTCCTTCACCTCCCCAACCCAGAAGGGCACACAAATTGTTCATTGTTTCTGATGGTTCATTTCCGTCCTCCCAAGAGGCACTCTGGTGGACAACATTGTTAACTCACAATGTTAACTCACATTGTTAACATTGTTAACTCAGTTCAGAACACCCCTGAACTACTGTTGCAGTTTCCAGACTGAAGGAAAAGGTAAGAATGATATTTAAATATCTGAAGAACTGTGGTGTAGGAGTTGCAGCCCGTGTTGCTTCAGAAGGCAGTGCAAGCTTCAGAAGCAGTGCAAGCTACTCAGTAGAGCACTGGTTCAAAATCAGGTAGCCTCACAGAAGAGTGAGTCCTATTTCCTCCTTCCAAGCAGAACCCCAATGATTTGGTAAGCAAAACAGTAGAAGAGATTTCTGCATTGGAAATGGAATGGGATTTGAATATGAAGTTCTATGGTTATCTGTTTAAAGAGTTAAAGACATGTCTATTGCTACCATTTATCAAATTTCTCAACAGATTGGTAGGAAATTCAAGGTAGAATTAAGTACATAATGGGGAAATATGTAAACATGTTTAATGATATTTTAGGATAACATTTGACTCTAAGCATCTTATTAGATACTATCTTTAGGACAATTAAAATTAAGCACATATGTCCATCCATCTGCTTTATAATATTCTGATAATGATATGTTTATATCAATTTTGATTTAGTTAATCCCCATGTTCCCATTTTACAGAGGAAAGCAGAACAATGCCATAGGAATGATGATGCTTACTTTATGACTTTTTGCAGATATGTTTTTGTTGAGATTTCATGAAAGTCAGTAGAAGCCTTAAATATCAAGATTATTTAAGATTTCTTACATTACACTGAATCATTATGCAATTGTAGATGTCAGGTGAGATATAGGCAGGGATGCCGTAGTGGATGAAGAAGAGGGTTGCAGTTGGTGATTTAACATTACTCTGCGTAGAGGTTCTAGAAAAGGAACACAAACACAGCAGAGTTTTGGACTCTTTCTTTACCAAAGAATAACTGATCATCTTTTAGCGTTTTAAATTGTTTAAATTATATAAATGCAGTTCATACATCCTTGTTGTGGGTGAACTTCATGTTCCACTTCTCTTATTTGACTAAAATATAGTTATGGAATGCCTCCAAAATACTAGGGTGTGCAAAATAGATATGGAATGTATTAATCTTGTATGTGAAGTCCTCCAAAAATTTTCTAGGCTCTTCCCTTGCCTCCAGCAAATGCTCCTTCCAATCCACCCTGCACACCACTACCAGAGTTGTTATTTCAAAACACAAGTCAGATGGCATCACTGCCTTAGCTAAACCTTTTTGTGGATCCCATTGGCAACTGAATGAAACCTAAGCACCTTTTCCATCACCTGCTTGTATTTCCAGGCTTGTGTCCTAACATCCTTCTGTGTTTTATTCCAGCCATCATGAACTACTTCTTAGAGACTTTAGCACAATTCTTCTTCCATGTCTTCACACATGCTACTTCCTTGATCTTAAAAGCACTTTCCTCCTTATCCTTTTTTGCTCTAGGCTGCAGGATATGTAGCAAAAACAATTCCCACTGATTTTATCTTTATTTTTCTTGAAAATAGTTTATTAAGAATAAATGATTTGCTCTGTAATATCTTGGTTCTGATAACCCAGTTTGTGTTTGTGCTACCAATACCCTGCACTATTTACAGATACTCTGAGGAGAGTGGGGGAGGTAAGAAGAGATGATCAATGGGTTTAAAAAGTAGAAGGATGTGGCAGGGAGTCTTTATGAAGAGGATTCAATCAAGGAGGCTGACAGAACACCAGGGAGGCCCTAAAGGAGGCTTCCAACTTTCATTGCCAGTATTGACAGATTGCACCACTCAAGAGGTTAGACAGATCACTCTTCTCTAGGTTGAGACCTTGTATGCATTTCTACCCCTTTTAATCTTCTTTAGTATTTTTCTACCATAGGGAGTCATGAATAGCTGTCATCTAGTATTATGCTTAGAGCCTCATATTTCTGTCTTCCCCACCAGCCTGGTGCTTCCTGAGGATAACTGACTTAGCGTAGGCTCTTGATGTGCTTCATGGAATGAATAGTGGACTTTGCTTCCACAGAAACTTATGAAAGAAAATAGTATGGCTTCTTTTGTGCCAGACATTGTGATTGAGTTGGGCTATGAAGGAGAACAAGACAGATAAGATCTTTTCCCTTACAAAGTTTAGAGTCAAGTATATGTTGGTGGTCAGGCAGACAATTTTAATAAAGGAAGACCATGGTAGTAGTTTAGTTGCTAGGCCATGTCCAGCTCTTGTGACCCCATGGACTATAGCCCACCAGGCTTCTCTTCTGTCCATGGGATTTCTCAGACAAGCATACTGGAATGGGTGCCATTTCCTTCTCCAGGGGATCTTCTTGATCCAGGGATCGAACTCATATCTCCTGAATTCCATAGGCACATGTTATTGTGATTAAAATATAATATGATGACAGCAATAATAACATTATATACAAATGCTACGCATATGGGCTTCCCAGGTAGCACTAGTGGTAAAGAACCTACCTGCCAATGCAGGTGATGTAAGAGACATGGTTTCAATCCCTGGGTAAGATCCCATGGAGTAGGGCATAGCAATCCATTCCAGTATTCTTGTCTGGAGAATCCCATGGACAAAGGAGCATGGCAGGCTACAGTCCATAGGTTTGCAAAGAATTGAACCTTAGCACATGCATGTGGCTAACTATCCTTAAGGAATAACTGGGTGGATGAAGCAGATAAAGGCAACATAACTTATGGGAATACATTAAATGATATAGAGACGCAAGTGTATCAATATACATGTCTTCAGACCATGATTCAAATACACTGTGGCTAGAAGTGAGGTTGGCATAGGAGGCATGGTATTTATTGAATGATGTTTCTGATGCAGCATCACAGTGTTAGGGAAAATTACCCCAGATAGGGTAGACTTTGGAAACCTGATGAAGATCTGCAAGCCTGTAAGCTCCATGACAGCAGGGACTGTGACTTGACGTTGATGCCTCAATGTCTCAAAGCATGCTTAAATATCCTGTATTTGACTTATGTTTCTGTTTTCTCTTATCTGGCCTGTAAAGGCTTTCCCTGTAGCTCAGTTGGTAAAGAATCTGCCTGCAGTGCTGGAGATCCAGGTTCAATCCCTGGGTCAGGAAGATCCCCCAGAGAAGGAAATAGCAACCTACTCCAGTATCCTTGCCTGGAAAATCTCATGGACAGAAGAACCTGGTGGGCTGCAGTCCATGGGGTCACAAAGAGTTTGGCACGACTGAGCGACTTACACTTACTTATACTTACCTGGCCTGTGAGAGCCCTGCTGTGATGAGCAAGGGCACTCCACAGGTACTGTTCTGTAACTAACCATGTCCTGTGTGTTTAAGAGCACTCTTAATGTGTATTTACTATTCAGAGATTTGGAGGAAGAATGGGAGTTTTGTCTTTTACTTTCATCTGGCATTGATTACTCTGGGCATTATGAAAAAAGTGAGTCCAAGATCTATTCTCAAATATTAAAGATGCCTGTTTTCTGGAAAGTTGGATATTGGATAATGCCAAAAGTTCAGTGCTAGAGAGACTGTTTTTCCTACAACACATATAAAATTCAAACAACAGACTTTTTGGTATGACAAAGAAGATTGCCTTATTTAAGTAAAGTAACTTGATCTGTTCAAGAATTTGAAAGTGTTTCTATTTTATTATCTTTGATTTAGCAATATAGTGCTTGGAAAGTACTTCCCATTATAAATATAAGCTTATACTCAAATCAACTTGACTCAGTTTGAATACTAGTTTAAGCACTGAGTCACAAATATGCTTTATGGAATTCCAGCATTTTGCAAACAAGCAGTATAATTTTCTTTTCCCAGATATTCATATCAATTAAGAGAAAATAGTTGTTAAAAGTATAATAGAATATCAAGTAATAATGCAAAAAAAGTTACGTGAAAATACTAGTGAAAAAATCATAAAAAACAACTTGAGTATTTGAGAGAAACTATTATAGTATTGGGGTTCTTGGTTCTCATTTATCTTTTTATCAGCCCTGTTACCAGTATGTACTCTTAGGTCCTCAAGACTTAAGTAATCTTTGTTTTTCTCATAAAGCATGAGACAATTTATATTTCAAGTTGACATTTGTTCTCTATAGGAACACACTTTTTCATTCAGTCCATACGTTTTGAGCCTGGATTGCTATATTCCACTTATGTAAAGCCAGAGTAAATGAAGACTATCCTGAGGAAGCTTTATGAAGCTTCTTAAATGTTATGTGCTTACCTCAAAGACAAGGGAGCCGCCCTGGGTTAAAACAAATTTTCAATACAAATGGGCATGATTGGGACAAGGGATCAGTGTGTTGTTGACATTAAAAAAACATGGCATTGCCCTTCCAAACTGAGTCCCTTTAATTCATTTTCAAAAACAAGGCCCATTTATAATGAGCTTAAAAGAAGTAAACAAGTTTTTTTTCGGGGTTTGCTGCACAGATTTGAGTATAATCAGAAATTCTAAACATAAAAGGCTGAGAGAGCATAATAATCACAGAAGAAGGAGGGCCACCAAATGTCAAACACTCTGGAGGAAATGGAGATTTATCAGCTCGGTGGTGAGGCAGGTGAAAGATGAATAGGGTGGTTTAGTGTCACTCCGGTGAATTTAGGGAGGAAGTGGAGGGCAGCCTTTGGGGGATATTTCGAGAAGGAGCTGGGATTTATGAACTGAAATTTGTGTTATGATAGAATGGATTTCAGGATGCTTACTCATTCTCCAGTCACAGTTGCAACATTATGGGTGAGCCCCAGACAGTGTTTTAGTGAAACCTTTCAGATCAATTGAATGTTTATTATCGCGAGCAACCTCCACATGGAGAGCATATGTAGGTTTTCCAAATCTCAACTCTAGCCATTCCAGGAAGGTGAAGATCTAATTATGCATTAAGATTTTCTTTCTGCTTAATAGAGATATTTGCTAAATAACAGGTTAACAAAGTTAGATGTGTTTTCTTCTTCCTGAGCTTGTGTACCTCTATCTATAGTTAATTTTTCACTATGAAAGTTTAGAGGCAGTATAAGTGCCTCTAACAGATGGAAAGAAAAAAGTCCTAAGGATGAGACTAAGAATAAGGAACCTCCTGGTTTTGCTGCCACCTCATCCTGGGTATTTCAAAACATCACGTTTGTAAGGTGAGCAATTTGGATTGCCAACGTATGAATTCTAAGATCCTTCTTGTTCCAGGATTCCATGAAATAGAAAGGAAACTGTGACTTTATTTCGTGCTAAAGCTAGACAGATTTCAGATATCTTCAGTGAAAAAGAAAACTGCCGGGAGCCAGCGTGAGGAATCCCACCCGTGGCAAAGGTCATGAGGAAGGAAGCCAGACATAGGCAATGGTGTGATCTGGCTTCAGGGGTTCCCCCTGGAATTTTCTCGAACATCTACCCCCCAAACCAGAGTCTGCCTGCCTTATTGTACTGTGCTTTCCACTCTTCTAACATTAACAGGGGGCTATCCCCCCACCACCTTTTTCTTGGAAAGGTTAATTTAGAGCTTTTAGATAATAAGTCTCCTGGACATAATATGAGTATTTCAATCCAAAAACCCCTCTGATGGCTTTCTAGCCTGCCAGCAGGACTCTTACAGCTGCACATGTGATTATTTGCAGCCTTTCAATGCAAGAGGCACAGGAAGCTTAAAACATCCTAGGAATGTAGGGGCTTCTGAGAAGTCAAAAATCATTAGAATAAGACTGATTAAAGGTTTCATTTGTTGAGCCAATACTTGCTGCCAAATTTTCATATCTTTTATTTATTGATATAGTTGGTATATAGAAAAAACAAGTAGCAACATAGATCTTTGAGTTAAGTACCTTCTTTGTTATAACCCACTGCACCTTTGTTCTATAGGGATGTAACTTTAGTGTTTTAAGCGTGATGCAGATTAAAGAAAAACACTTCAGGGGAAAAGAGATTAACATTCATTAAGGAAAAGAGCCATAAAGTGTTAACAGGCCTCTTGGCCAGAAGACCCGAGACCTTTTGTATTCAAAAAAATATACAAAAAGAGTCAGGACTGCTGCCCCTACAGGACTCTGTATCTTCCATTATGTAAAACGTAGGGTATATAAACGCCTTTTAAAAATAAAGTTATTGGGGGTTTTTGCACAAGCCTGGACTCCCCTGGATTGACTCTCTCTCTCTCTCTTTCTCCTTCTCCCTCCCTCTCCTTTTCAGACTGATCCCTTGGAACGTGAAGGCTCAGTCTACCTACTTGCCCTGGCTTTTAAGACCCCCACGAGAGAGGGAACCTAAGGAGGGACACCCTCTGCTATTCAAATGGGCACCTGTGGCCCAATGTAGACGGTGTAAGTTTCTTGTCTTGAGACTTTATTAGCTTTCCGTGTAAACCAAAGAATATCAGCCTCTTTTCTCTACTCATTTTCTACTACACTATTCTTTCCTAATCTCTCTTTATATTTCTAAATAAATAAGTTTTTCCTCACCTATTCTGTCTCCTCTTCGAATTACCCTGGATCCACCGGGGCTGGACCCTGTCAGAAAACCAACTTTATAAAAGAAAAATAGCAACCTAATACCAAGTCATAAATCTATCAAAATATTGGCACTAAAATATATACAAAATATTAATAACAATATAGTTTTACTGGGTTTTGTTATATTTATGCATCACTTTATACAAATATATTCTGAGGCACATATTACACTGTGTCTCTCCCTATATGAAAAAAAAATGATTATTCACCCAGGAGGAAGCCTAGTATCAAAAAAAGAGAGAGAGAGAGAGAAAAAATAGCAAGGGTTGGTGAGGGTGTTGGAGTAATTGGAACCCTGTGTACAGTTGCTACTAACTTGCTACTAACAGTCAAATTTGGCCTTGGAATGCGGAATGAAGCAGGGCAAAGACTAATAGAGTTTTGCCAAGAAAANATCACCTGAGACCTTTTGTATACAAAAAGATATACAGAAAGGGTCAGGACTGCTGCCCCTGCATGACTCCATATATTCCATTATGTAAAACTTAGGGTATATAAACACCTTTTAAAAATAAAGTTATGGGTTTTTTGCACAAGCCTGACCTCTCTCTTGTCTACTCTTTCTCTCTCTTTCTCCCTCTCCCTCCCTCTCCTTTTCAGGCTGACCCCTTGGAAGAGGCTCACCAGTCTACTTATTTCCCCTGGCTTCTAAGACCCACGCGAGAGGGAGCCTAAGGCGGGGCACCCTCCACTATTCTAGTGGGCACCGGTGGCCTACGTAGATGGTGCAAACCTATTGTTTCGAGGTTTTATTAGCTCTCCTGGTAAACCAAGTTATTCAGCCTCTTTTCTCCACTAATTTTCCTACTACACTATTTTTTCCTAATCTCTCCTTAAATTTCTAAATAAATAAGTTTTTCCTCACCTACTCTGTCTCCCCTTCGAATTACCCTGGATCCACCGGGGCTGGACCCTGGCAGCTGGTGTTTTGTTTGTTTCAGTTTGTTTGGTTTTTTTTAGAAAAGCAATTCTTATTGTTTCTGGGATGAATGAGACAAGAGTCTCCAGGAGGCAGGTGCAATGACCTCAAGAACTCTAGGATCCCTTCCAGTATCTGAAAACAGAGGTACCTACTTCCCCTGAACACTGTCTTACAAACAATGCCTTATCTCCTCCACACTAAATGATTTTCACTCTTTTTAGCTTATATTCCAATCCAGAGTCCTGGTTTAAAAAATACATTTCTAGAGACTATATTATTAGAAACTGATAAAACAGGAAGTAGAAAATATACTGAATATGGAGGTTATTTTTATCTGTAATTCTAACTCTTGCTTAGCCATTAGCACTAGTCCGAAGTAGTGCATGCAAAATGGTTAGCAGAATAAGGAACCAAATGCTAACTATGATTATAACAATTATTTTTCATCATGACCTTAGAACGCAATATTAAATGTGAATTCCTTATTTCCCCTAATCATGTTGTTTCAGTTTCTTTTCTTTGTGGTGTCCATGATCCCGTCTTACTTCCAGTAAATTTAAATCTTAACTCACTTTCAAATGTCTTTTGGGGGGAATCATTTTGTACAGATTTTTTTTCTTTTTAACTTGGATTGCCTCATTTTAGGAAAACGCACGGTGAGAGAAAAATAAAATCCTTCTACATGTGTGTGTGTGTTCAATCACGTCGGACTCTGCAACCCATGGACTGTAGCCTGCCAGGCTCCTCTGTCCATGGGATTTCCCAGACAAGAATACTGGAGTGGCTTCCCATTTACTCCTCCAGGGGATCTTCCCAACTCAGGGACTGAACCCATGTCCCCCGTGGCTCCTGCATTGGCAGGAGGATTCTTTATTGCTGAGCCACCTGGGAAGCCCCAAAACATTTCTGCATCTGCCCATAAGCTGAAATGAATGTCTGTAAAACAGATTAACTTTAGAGGGAACTTTGTCATTGGAGGCAAGATGAACTCTTTTTTTTTAATTAATTATTAATTTTAATTGGAGGCTAATTACTTTACAATACTGTAGTGGTTTTTGCCATACATTCACATGAATCAGCCATGGGTGTACATGTGTCCCCCATCCTGAACCCTCCTCCCAACTTCCTCCCCATCTCATCCCTCAGCATTCTCCCAGTGCACTGGCCCTGAGCGCCCTGCCTCAGGCATTGAGCCTGGACTGGCGATCTGTTTCACATATGTAATATACATGTTGCAGTCTGTTTTGTGCAGCAGATCCAGATGAGGCTTAGAGAGCCTTGTCACACAGGTCAACTCCAAGGTCACAAGTCCCTGGGGAAGACTGAGTCTTGCATAGAACCCATAAGGAGACTACCTGGTTGAATCTGACTTCTTTTATTGCCTGTGGTCCTAGGGGGATGATGAGCGGTACCCTTCTGTCACCAGAAGATCCCGAGGGAAACTGCAAGGCTGAAGCATTTTTGGTGAGTAAGAAATATCTCATCATCCCTGGAACAGCTGTCACACACAAGGTAACTGGGGTGAGCCAGCACGGCAGACGCAAGGAGCAGCATCTGGGCGCTTCGCCCTCTGATGTCCTGGCTGCGTCAGTGGGAGATCATGGGGTTCTCAGGAGCATGTTAAGCTCAAGAGCATTTGATTCTAGTAATTACCTGGGAACCATCTGACTAATCTGCACACCTCACCTACAGTGTTGAAGACATTATTTCCAGGGAGTGATAAATGGCAACTACTTAATTGTTTGGAGAAAAGGTGGTGCAGTTTCAATTTGGCCTGGTTCCCAGTCTGGATAACCACGAGTGCCTTCCAAAACAGCATCAATAATAACACTCTGTAGACAGCTAGATCCCATTCCGTTGATATTTCCTCGAGGCAGTATTTCTTGTCTGTTCTCAGGGGAGGGCTACTATAGTATTCCTAATCTATTTTTCCCATTAGGGAAAATTAGATCTATGAAAGCCGTGGCAAATGTTCAAAGTCATACAGTGACTATCAGTGCGAGAGGCAAAAATGAAACCCGGGTGACCAGGGCCTTAGTAAACTAGACTGCAGGAGAATAAATGGCTTTGGATATTGTATTTGAAGAGCTTTGTGTTTCTCCCTGAAATGGAAGTGAGGAAAGATGTTGGATATTTACAAACACCTACCACCCTCCCTTGTGGAGGCTGACTGAATCAATGTTCATTTCCTTCTTCCACCTTCCCCTCTTCTTCCATCCCTTTCTCCTTGGGTTTAAATCTCTGAAAATACTATTTCAATCTCAGCTAACCCTTCCCATGAGTCTATCTCTCCTGGAATTAAATGAAATCTCCCCCTTCCTTCCTTTCCCCTCCCTCCCATTTCCTCTCTCTCCTAATTCCATCCCCCACATGTAGTCAAAGTGACAGAGATTTATCTGGAAAAAGCCAACTAATCAAAGTCAACAGATGGTGACTCGGAACAGCAGATCCTAGGCAAGGAAGAGGCGAGACTGTCCCTTTTTTCCTCTGGCCTTTGGAAACTTGAGAAAAGGGGAAAAGTGCTCGGGTGGGTTGGCGTTTGATTTTCACAACTTCATGCTTCTCTCCTTCTTGGCCAGCCACACCACCTGCCAGTGCCTGCCCTGCCAAAGCTAAGGTCAGCCTGACAGGAAGTGCGGAAAGGATGTCGACAGAAAAGTTCGATGGTAGAGCACGCTGTGCTCACAGCCAGAGTTCCCTCACACACCTGTCCAATTAAGAATCTGGGCCCACGCTGAATAAATTAGATCGGAGCTTTTACTCGGAAGTGAAAGAAGATGCTGTGAGCTCCCGCTGGAGCCAGACTCCTCCTGGGACCGTGGCAGGTGCTGCTGGCCCAGCGTCTGAGCAGAGCGGCGCTCATCTGCTCCATCCAGGTGTGCACCAAGCTCCCTGGCTGCCTCAGTACCCGCCACCTGGTGATGGCCCAGAGAGGGCCGGGTGCTTGGTCTCGGATGGTTCCGTGTGCTTGGAGCTCTTCTTCGGTGGTCAGTTATCGGTACTCGTCTTCCCGAGGTTTGCCAGGGATTTCTGCTAAATGGTAGTGAATCCTACACACTAGCCAACTGATTCAAGTTTGAAGCTGTCATCATTCTTTCTTGCCTTCTTCAAGGGTGGACACTTTCAGTAAATTCCAGGGATTTAAAGAATGCCAAAATACAGAAATTCTTGTAATGTGACTAATGTTTTACCCTTTGTAGTGTGTGCTCACCTTTATGATCACACCCTGTATTAGTGACAATACCCTTCCCTCTTTCTGTCTTTGCCCCCTCAACACACACACACAAATCTCCTACTCAGGGAGGCTAGCACAGTTATGCACAGTTGGAGGTGTTTTCATAGTATAGTTAGGTACATAACCTTGGTCCAAAGACAATACTACAGACATTGAGAAGGGCAAGCGATTCCTAGCAAATTGTAATTTGTTCACTGATTTAGCTTCTATAAACTTAGAAAAAAGAACCAGCTACAAGTAAGAAACTGCAAAAACTAATTAACTCAACTCTATGTGAGAACTGAGTAGGCAGGCTAGTATAGCTTTGTCACCTATTTAATAAAGTGAAGCCCAGATGAGAAGGACCCATTTCATGTCAAAGGACCTCGGCTTGCAGGTATCTAAAACTGCCACTCCTGAGTGTCTTCCACCCACGTTACTGATTATTAGTGATCACAGGTCTGCAGACTGAAAGGGCATGTATACATCTGTGTGTGTGTGAGAGAGAGAGAGTTTTGGAAGTAGGGGAATGAGCAGCTCTGGGGCCACGAGGCAAGTGCTTCCCTGCTGTGAACCTTCCTAGGGACACAGCAGTGAGGATACTGAGACATCCCAGGAAGTCATAGCAACAGCAGAGTCCCCATCACGGAGGACAGTGGAAAGTGATGTGACAGGTACCACGCAGAACTTGTGAAATCGACAGGAAACTCCCAGACACAGCTAATGGTGTTGCTTCAATGTCAGGTGGGGTTCAAATCCTACAAACACAGTCTACTCTCTCTTATTTTATTCCCAAATAGGTATGTCCTAAAGAAAGAGTATTCACCATGGAATACTGAAGTGTGAGGGCTAAAAATTGTCTGCGAAAATTCAAGAGAAATGAAGTGGACAATTGAAGGTCACGTAACCTCCAGAGATAATGCTGTGAGTAAAAACACAGTAATTGTGTCTCTTAGTGAATTAATTTCCTTGTTGGATTTGTGCCAGATTTTTTTCAACCCTTTAAAGTATAACCACTGGTGAGTGGCAAGGTAGTTCAGTATTTGTATGCATGATTTCTGAAGGCTGACCATCTGGGTTTGCATTCTGGTTTCACTTGTTACTAGCTGTGTGACTTTGCACAGATCGTTTACCCTCTCTGTGCCTCGGTTTCCCTGGGTCTTGTAACAAAACTACACCATAGAGTTTAAGAATAAAACAAATTCTTATGAGTAAATCTCTCTTAGGCAAAAATTTATATACAGTGCAGTTCAGTAGCTCAATCACATCTTACCTTTGTGACCTCATGGATTGCAACACACCAGGCTTCCCTGTCCATCACCAAATTCTGCGGTTTACTCAAAGTTATGTCCATCGAGTCGGAGATGCCATCCAACCATCTTATCCTCTGTTGTCCCCTTTTCCTCCCACCTTCAGTCTTTCCCATCATCAGGATCATTTCCAGTGAGTCAGTTATTCGCATCAGGTGGCCAAAGTATTGAAGTTTCAGCTTCAGTATTAGTCCTTCCAAGGAAGATTCAGGACTGATTTCCTTTAGAGTTGACTGGTTGGATCTCCTTGTAGTCCAAGGGACTGTCAAGAGTCTTCTCCAATACCACAGTTCAAAAGCATCAATTCTTTGGCACTCAGCTTTCTTTATAGTCCGACTCTCACATCCATACATGACTACTGGAAAAACCATAGCTTTGACTATACAAACCTTTGTCAGCAAAGTAATGTTTCCACTCTTTAATAGACTGTCTAGGTTGGTCATAGCTTTTCTTCCAAGGAGCATGCATCTTTTAATTTCCTGGCTGTGGTCACCATATGCAGTGATAAAATTATATTAGTAATATTTTTATACAAAGGATTGAATTTTTTGTCTCAAAATCATTCTAGAAGCAGTTATAGAGCTCTAACATTTCTAACTAAATGGATAAAAAAAAACGGGGGCAGAGAGTTTGAGTGACTTGGAAGAAAATAGCTACAAACACCTACCATACATATACATTTAAAGGTGAGCAGCAGAGGCAGCCAGCTAAGAGTTAAGAATAACACCAAAGAAAGTCCAAAATAAACCAAAACTGTACGTGATCCATTGACGGCTTTCAGTATTAATGTGCCGGAAGAATGGAATAGACCTTTAAGAAATCAGCAAGAGTGCTATCACTGTCAAATATATTTACAAAAATATTTTATGGAAGAGATAGGAAGTTCAAATTATTGAGCTGTTGAGTCCCCAAGCAGAATTTTAGAAAGTGCTTATTTTTTTTATTAACTGCAACCCTTCCTATCTATCATTCCCATTATTTAAATCAACTTAGGAGTAGCAACCACTGCTTCTTATCGCAGAGTGCCTTGCAAAATTAGTCATGTGGCAGGGCGATGTCAAGCGGATTCAATTCTCCCTGAGAAGTTTTCATTTATTTATTCATTTACAAGACTTTTATTGAACCTCTGCTATTTACGGACACACTGAACAAGGAGCTGGGGACATAAGGTCACCACTAACAGTGAGTACCCAGCATTGAGGAAGAAAAGGGATGCCATCAGGAAACCAGAGCACACCTAGACAAATGCTCTAATGGACAAGCGCAGGACACAGCAGCCATGCCTGGTGTGTGTGTGAGTGGGGGCCCAGGGGAGGGAGACTGTTTCAAGGTAAGAAGGAGCAAAGGGAACATGAGGTGTGTTCTGGGTTCTTATGGATGAGTGGGTGTCAGTCAGGCCTAGGGGAGCGGAAGAAGACTGTCCACACAAGGGAAGCTCTATGCATTCAGGGACGCAAAACTGAGTGTGGATCCTTTGAGAAACTCCATGCAGCTCAGTGTGACTGGACCCTGAGTAAGAAGGAGGTGGTGAGAGGTGAGATTGCGGAAGAGGTAGCTACAGGGAAGACATAAGATCACGAGGAACCTCGTGGGCCAGTCCAAGTGGTTACACCTCACTCTTTGGAACTTAATGCAAGAAAGTAGGAAATTCTGGAAATGGTTGTGGTCAAAGCAGACACTTTGGGTGCTTTATTGAGACCAGCTTATTGACCCCAGTGCTGCAGCTGAGTATGGTGGAGCCAGACTTCCTGGGTTAAAGCTGGTATAATACAGTTGTACAATAAAGCTGTACAATACAGCTGGTACAATAAAGCTGCTTGTATTTGGTATCTCTATGACCTCAGCCGCAGTGCCTAAGCATCTTGTAACTCAGTTTCCTCATCTCTAAATAGCACTTTTGCTATTTACAGGCTTGCTTAGAACATGGGTCCCCAACCTTTTTGGCACCAGGGACCTGATCTGTGGAAGACAGTTTTCCCACAGACTGAGGGGCGGCAGGGGGATGGCTTCAGGATGATTCAAGTGCATTACATTTCTTGTGCACTTTATTTCTATTATTATTATATCAGCTCTGCCTCAGATCATCAGGCATTAGATTCTGGAGGTTGGGGACCCTTGGTTTAGAAGATTCAGTGAGTCTATACCCGCACAGATCTCAGAACAGAGCAAGGCAGATAGTAAATAGTTGATAAATGTGCAGTTATTATTAATGCAGCATTGCTCTGGTAGCTGCAGGGCTCCTTTTGTGTAAACTGGGAACTTAAGCAAAAGCTGCGGGGAGCGAAAATCAACTCTGTCCTGCAAAATGAGGAAGGAACATCACTAGCAGAAGGACCTTCATCTAGAACAAATAAACAACCATTGAACACTTGTGATTTCAAGCAAATGAGTTAGTTTGATGGAGGAATTTTGACTGTGTCCGCTCGCTACCTGGCTCTTGACTGAAATAAAATCAACTATTTTAAGTTTCCTTAGATATCTGTATTTAAGACTTTTAAAAAATGTGTAATATAGATTTCTGATACAAACATTTTAAATTATGAAAGATAATATAGAGGCTCAAGAGGAATGTATGTATACATAGGGCTGATTCACGTTGTTGTACAGCAGAAACTAACATAAGTTGTAAAGCAATGATACACCAATTTAATTAAAAAAAAAAAACTCCTCCCTCTTTTCCCTGCGGGGCCTCCTGGAGGCATCCTTTCCTCCTTTGAGATAACTAGACTTTTTTGTTTGTTTTCTTTTGTTTTGCTTTGTTTTTCCATCTGGGTCCTCCTTTGTCTAGAAACGATGTATCATTTCACACAGGGAAACCTAACACATATGAACACAAACACAGATTGATATGAGATAGAGATGTGTTTTACATAAATAACATACACTGAAATGTAACTGTTAAAAAAAAGTGAGCTTTGAACAGGGGCCCCCTTTTTTTTAAGCACTCGCCTCTCTGGAGCAAGAGTCCTGATGTTAGGAGAGGGGAAAACAGATGCTTGGAGAGAACAGAGCCAGCTCAAATTCTCTTCCGGGATTCTCTTCCAGACACTTGGAAATGTCCTCAATAGGGAGGTGAGAGCCACCGAGCAGAGAGGAAGCCCTGCCTCACACAGAGCTCCAGCATCACACCCCCATCTCCAGCCCCACCCCATACCAAGGCGATCGCTAACAGCACAGCCGGAGGAGTCTGCCATCCACATCAAATCCTGCCAGCTCTGCCCAAGTACCGGCACACACTAGCCGCCCAGAGACACCGCATGTAACAACACCCGTGTAAGACCGCGACTGTAACTGTTACACCTCAGTTAAGCAAAACAGAAGGGCAGAAGAATTACTCTCTATTGAAAGAGCAAGAGGAAACTCTTGAGAAACTAAATAATAAAAGCAAAATAAACAATTTACCAGGTAAAAAAATTCAAAACGCTGCCAATAAAAATTGCTAAAGGAATTAGGGAAAAGAATTGGTGTAAACAATGAAACACTTCAGCAAGGAACTAAATAATATAGGAAACACCAGAATAGGAATGAAGAATTCAATAGCTGAAATAAACACACCACACACTAGAAGGAATGAAAAGCAGATCACTGAGTGATACATGAGGAATGCCTAAGTGATCTGGAAGATAAAACAGTAGAATTTACTTGATCAGAACAGCAAAAAGAAAAACATTCAAAAAAAAAGAAAGAAAGCATTTTAAGAGATCTGGTGGAAAATACAAATATTCATATTGTAGGGGCCCCAGGAGGAGAAGAGAGAAGAGGATTAAAAAGTGTATTTCAGGAAATTATGACTGAAAACATCCCAAACCTGAGAAAGGAAACAGATATCCATGTACAAGAAGCACCGAGGGTCCCAAACAAAATGAACCCAAACTGACCCAAACCAAGGCATAGTATAATTAAAATGCAAATATTGAAGATAACAAGAAAATTCTAAAAGCAGCAGGAGAAAAACAAAGGATCAAATATTAAGGAATCCCCCTGAGGCTATTAGCTGACTTTCTGAAGAAACTTTGCAGGCCAGAATGGAAAGGCAAGATATGTTTAAGTTACTGGAAGAGAAGAAAATTGCAGCCTAGAAAAAAACTATCCAGTGAGATTATAATTTAAAACATGTGTGAGGTGTGAAAGCTGTGCAGTCGTGTCCAACTCTTTGTGAGTTATTACTATCTTGCAATAACTTTAAATGAAGTATAATCTGGTGTCTCAGATATTAAAGAATCCACCTGCAATGTGCGAGACCCGGATTCCAACCCTGGATCAGGAATACCCCCTGGAGAAGGCAATGGCAACCCACTCCAGTATTCTTGCCTGAAGAATCCCATGGACCAAGCATCCTGGTGGGCTACAGTCCATGGGGTTGCAAAGAGTAGGATACGACTGAGCAACTAACACTTTTGCTTTACTTTCAATCTACAAAGTAGTTATTATGCTATACACCCGAAATTAACAGAATATTGTAGTCAGCTATGCTTCGATTAAGAATAAATAAATACAGGACTACCCTGGGGACACAGTGGATAAGAATCTGCCTGCCAGTGCAGAGGACATGATTTTGATCCCTGGTCTGGGAAGATTCCACATGCCATGGGGCAACTAAGCCCACGTGCCACAACTACCAAAGCCGCGCTTCGAGAGCCTGTGCTCTGCCGCGACAGAAGCCGCCGCATTGGGAAACGCAGGCGCTGCAACTTTAGAGTAGCCCCTGCTCGCCGCAACTAAGAAAGCCCGTGCAAAGCAACAAATTCCCGGCATAGCCAAAAATAAATAGTTTTTAAAGTTTTTTAAGGAATAAATAAAAATTATAAAATTCAGAAAGATTTTTCCAGTCATCAGTATCTAAAGTATTTTGAAATCAAGCATATATTAATATTATATCTTTAACCTTTGATTTGCTACTTAATTTAGAAGAATCCTCGTTTCTTGGGATAAAACATAATTTATAGAAAAATTTTAAAAATTAAATAATGTACATTGTAACTCTTTCAATAGAAATGTAAACAGAACCATCTCACTCTTAAAAGTACACACAGTTTCATCATATGGATATGGAATAATTTTTAACTAATCTTGTATTGATGAAGTTTAGATTTTTCTCCAATGATTCTACTTTTATATGCAATTTTGAAATTTATATACTGTGCATACATTGCTTCACATAAAAGAAATAGGAGTTATAGGTGGTATTTGTGAGTCAAAATTATGTGAATTTTTATAAGTAAAATTGTACTTCTGGAGAACATGTGGATTTGACTGTATTTCAAAAATCCCAGGAAGTAAAAGAAAATGAATGTAATTAATATTTATCTTATGTAACATTTAGGTTAAATGTGAAATAAAGCAGACAGTAGTTTCTCTTTTGTTGTGTATTCTATACAGATTATGCCAGTACCCTTTGCACATAAAATATATACATCCATTTCTAAAATTTATAAAGTAGTTTTACCGTTTCAAATGAGTATCTGCTTTTGCAGCTATGTTTTCCTTTTGTTACATAAGTTGGTTACATCAGTGATTCATTTGGTGCTGAATTCTTGTTCTGAAATTCAGCTCCAAATCACAACACAGCTTTCTAAAACACAGATTTGGTAATGTCAGTTCAGGGCTTGAGCCATTTAGTGTTTCTCACGGCCTTCAAAAATCTACTAGGTCAAGAAGAAAAAAAAAAAAAAAATCCCAGGCGCAGGTGGACTCTTTGTACAAAGTCAAGCAACTTTATCCTCACTGCAATCCACGTGCTCAAAGGGACGTTCACACATAGCGAAATAGGAGGAATGACACCTCTGAAAACGGGCAGCCAACAATCCTGACAAGAAAAAGCTCAGACCTTCCACCTTATGAAAGGTCCACGTGTCCACGGGAAAACCCTCAAGCATGACTTTGAAGAGGAAAGCACATGAAATTTGAAATCGGATAGGCTTGTACTTGACCCTCTTTCTATGTTTAAAAAGTCACTCGGGCCTCCCTTCCCACTCGTATAAAATGGTGAAGATAATATAGTATATAACCCCAAGAGATTTTGTAATAAGTAAGTTAGGGAACACCTACAAATACATGTTCTTCCATTTTTGTCTTTTCACTCCTCATCTTTTCCCATCACAAGACATAACTATAAAGGCAGAATTTGACCTTAAAGTTTTATAGTTTTAATGAGAAATCTGCAAACTACAACCTGTAGATCAAAGCCTGCCCACTTCATGTTTGGGGATTGCCCACGACTGTGAACTGAGAATGGTTTTACAGCTTTTAAGTGTTTTAAAAAGTCAAAATAGAAATAGTATTTCATGATTGGTGAAAATTGTATGAAATTCAAATTTTGGCATTCAGAAACAGTGTCATAACACACTCAGGTTTTTTCTTATATATAGTCAGTGATTGTTTTCATGCTGAAATGGTGAGGTTGAGTCATTGTGCCATAGACAGTGTTTCATATACATTGCAAGAGACTGAAAAGCTTAAAATATTTATTATCTATTTCCTAACCCCGAATCTAGCTAATGTTATTATAATGTGTCTGTATATACCCATATGTAAACAGAAACATGTTTGTATGTGTGTGTGTTTCCATATTTAGTGGTGATAAAAGGTATCTGGATTAGCTTAATTATTTTAGGCATGTTCCCTCTTTGTATGGATATATATATCCCTCCATCTTTGGGATACAGAGTGGCTTATCACCTATACCATGAGGAGACACATGAGGCATATTCCTTAAGTGCAGGGGTCCCCAACTTCCCATCTAATGCCTGATCATATGAGGTGGACCTGATGTAATAATAATACAGCTCACAATAAATATTATATGCTTGAATCATCCCCCAAACTATTCCCTCCTTTCCCAGTCCATGGAAAAATTGTCTTCCACAAAACTGGTCTTTGGTGCCAAAAAGGTTGAGGATCCCTGCTTAAGTCCTCCCATGGCCAGCCATGGAGTTGAGGGATTTCTGTTTGGCTAATAATGACTATAAGCATAACAGAATATTGACTTTGTAAAGTAATGGTGACTGTCTTGGATAAATCTTTTATAGCAGTGTGGCTGGATCACCCTAAACTATCAGTGAGTCAGAAATTCACTGAGTTTTCATAAGTTGTTGCATGAAAAGCTTTTTGGCCTCCTTATAATGAGTGTTCACAATAAACTGTGGAAAATTCTTCAAGAGATGGGAATACCAGACCACCTGACCTGCCTCTTGAGAAATCTGTATGCAGGTCAGGAAGCAACAATTAGAACTGGACATGGAACAACANGGATGGCATCACTGACTCGATGGATGTGAGTCTGAGTGAACTCCGGGAGTTGGTGATGGACAGGGAGGCCTGGCGTGCTGCAATTCATGGGGCTGCAAAGAGTCGGACTCAACTGAGCGACTGAACTGAACTGAACTGATAATAGGTGTTTGCTCAATAAATGGCTATGTGAGTAATAGAATTTGATCTGAAGTTTTCCTCTATTACTCTTTGCTAGTGAGATTGTAGAGGTCATTTTAGATGTGTCGCTAATCCTGATCTACTTTAAACTATGAGCATTTCCAAAAAGGATCCAAGCCTTGTGCACCATCAGACGGACTGGGGGAAGTTCCTAAAAGCACTTGATATTTTGTTAGCAGATGTCTTTCACTTAACTAGTAAACCATAAAGTAATTATTGAATATTTGCACATCCTTTCAAAAAAGAGACTTCAGTGGAGCTTTCTCATTTAAAAAGATTTAAAATGTCATCAGACTACATTTACCTTTATCTTTCTGGGTTCTCAATATAGAAAGAGCTGGAAAATATATGGGTATGAATTCGGTGAAGAGTTTTCAATAGAAATCTTAAATGGTTGAAAGTAGAACATGAAAAGCAGTGAAAGACAGGACCTGTGGGTATTGTTTTCACAGAGAAGGAGAAAATGTGTTAGCTGACTGAACTTGTCCTCCACTTTCTCCCTCTCTCTTGTTCCCCATCATTTATCCCTTTTGCTGGGTTTATAAGAGGCACAGGAATAATTGTTTTGCTGATCTTCAAATGTAATAAACATTCTCTTTTTCACAGTGATAAGCTGAAATATTGGTATAAATTAGTTCAAACCTTCTCCTTTGGTCCTAAAATTAGTTCTTTTGTGTTTATCCCTTCATTTAACCAACAGGCATTTATTTACTAACCACAAGGTGCTGCCAAATTTTCTGGAAAAAATTAATACCCCCAAACTCGCATTTTGTAAGGCTTTACATCTTAAAAAGATATCTCACAGTACACTACCTCTAATTTATCTTCATACAGTCCTCGTTTCCCCTCCAGCCTGCGAATAAGGAACATTAATAGAAATAACTCAGATTCTGCCAGCTCATTGCCCCCACCTATATGGTCAAGTACATCAAGATCCCCCGTTGCTCATTAGACCCATCATTTCTAGGAAGACCCAAGGGAGAGCATAGGTAATGGTGAAAGAAATCCAGGGTATTTAATGCCCTTAATATTCACTAGTATCCAATGATCATAAAGTCACTGAGGAGTGGAGAGCCACCCTCCCCTTAAATGTGGTATCCTGCCTCCTGACATGCAAGTTCTCCGGATACACTGTACTGATTCCCCATCCCAAAGAAACCAAAGTGGCACCTAGCGTCTCCTTCTACCCTTCCATCCTGACTGCCCTGGAGTTCAGGATGTTTTCCTTGTAGAAACAAAGGCTTGGCACACCTGTTCCTGTCTCTTTCCTGTTCTTCACCTGGGCACTAGCATGTCTGTGTCTTGGGTCTCACAGAGCCTTCTCTTCTGGGCCTCCAGTATCCCTCTCCAGGAGGGATGACAGTTTCCACAGCGGAAAACCAGATGCAGAGACCAGATCTAGTCTTCCTTCTCCATGTCCCACTTCCTCCAGCTTCCCTTTCCCTTAGGTGCTTAGATATCCTATTCTATCTTGCCAACCAACGAGGGCAAATGAAACCCTGGGGTCTATCTGAACATGCACTCCATTTTAAATGACCCTTACAGTTGCTTACCTAGAAAGCACATTCAAAGTGCCTGAGAGCCTGAGTGATTAAATAACACGGTTTTGATCACACAATCAGCAAGTAGCAAGCCAGCATTTGAGTTCAGCTCTTTTCCTTCTGAACACTTTATTTCTCAGCTTCTGACCCTAAGTCTTAAAGTGGTTGTGAGTAAAAGCCTTTGTTGCCTGGCTTTTCATCTCTTAGCAAAATTGGAAAAGCAGAGGGGGACAAATACTTGTCTTTGTCCCTTTTTTTCTAAGAATGAGTTTCTGCAGGCTAACTGAATATAAATCAAAAATGAAGGAAAAAATCCAGTTTGATCATAAACTAAAATCACATCCTTTTTATTATCCCTTATTCCCTTAGTAGACAATGACTCTAGATGCACATAATTGGGAAGAAAGACTATTTTGCCCCTGATCTGCCACCTGGGGCTTGAAGAAGAATGAAAGCTTCTTGCTCTGAAAAGGATTTAGTGAGGTCAAAAAGACGAGTTGCCTGGGTTCTCATTAATGCGTGGATATTCATTGCTTGAGTTTATGCTGGGACTTCCTGAAATACTCAGAATGGCTCTTGCCTTGAATCCTAACCATAAACATTGCTTTATACCTTTAAACACCAAAAACGGTTTCAAAAATAAAGAGACTATGTATATATCATCTCAGGAGGAAAAGAATATAGTACATAATAACCAGGGGCGTGTTGTTTTCCAATTTTAGTTGATACAAAAGAAAATATTACCACAAAACCAGCAAAGCTCAAGTAGGCAGCAAACTAAACAAAACCGATTTTTGTTTTGTTTTCATTTGTTTGAAGTTACAATAGGCAAGGGTTATTAAGCTCTTTTGTGCCATGAACCCCTTCACAAATCTGACATAGCGTATGAATCTCGTCTTAGAATAGTGTTTTTCAATGCACACAGTCAAACACATAGGCTTATAAAGCAGACTATTCATATCAAAACACAGCTATCAGACTCTTTTTAAAGGAGGCATAGAGTTATACATATGCTTCTTTATTAACACTTTAAGAAAAATCAAGCAGGGAGGCAAAGTAGCGATGTGGAAATATCCATAACAAAGTCACAAGTACCACTGATATACCGCTAGAGTTTGTGGCTCTCGTTAACGATGGAAAGAAAAGTTCAATCCCAGTTCCAATTTAGTGAAAACAAAAATTTGTCTTCATCTGAATTCTTGGATGCCCTGAATTCTGTCTTCAGATTGGAAAGTTCACGGCTCTCAGGTAAGAAGCCTTGCAATATAGTGTAAAAGATACCTTCTCTGTATCTTTTTAGTTCTGATTCACTCCTTATATAAAAATCGTGTCCCCTGGCTTACCAAAGAGAAGATCAGCGTCTTGAAAAAAAATCCCTAGCAGTGATCACGTTCCCTTGTGAGGGCCTTCAAGCACATGGCCGTTTCCCCTGAACTGTTTCCTTCTGACCTTGAACCAGCACTTGCTGAGCTTCTCAGCAGGTGGCCTCATGAGGGTGGTGCAGGAGGGTTACAGAGAAACAGGAAGATGGAACCAGGCCTGGACCCTAGTAGTGATAAAGTGGAATGCCTGCTGCCACGCACACTCACACTGAATGTGCAGCCAGAGGTGGGCAAAAATGCATATTTCACAGGTCAATGAGCCAGGAGTCCACCCAACTACACTAAGAGCTAGGACCTGAAGACTAGGGCTGTTAACAGAAATGTTCCAAGACTTATAAAGAAGGCCCTGAGGATGCCTGCCTTGTCCTATCCATGTCATTCTGGAGCATTGCTCAA
The DNA here is from genome assembly GCA_006410615.1 of Neotragus moschatus. NCBI lineage: Eukaryota > Metazoa > Chordata > Mammalia > Artiodactyla > Bovidae > Neotragus > Neotragus moschatus. Next base: position 1,824,656 of record SJYA01003263.1, read on the forward strand.
CAGGCCCACCCAAGAAGTATTTAATTTTCTAGGCTATTTCAGCATCATGCTGATTTACTAGTTACAGTTAAAGTGCCCAGACTCTGCAAAGTTGTGTTAACTGACAGATTTGTATCTTGTCGCAATGCAAATGATTTATGTTACACAGAAAAAAATAACTNCTCAAACGAGCTCCAAACTACACTGTTTGAAATCTGCCATTTTGTCCAGGCTTCCAAAATCTATTTCCTACTGTGAGAATGTTAGCTGCTGACCTCACTCTTTTGTTAGCTGGGTCTCTGGAGTATTCAGCACATGTTTATCGGCTTCCCCCTTCTTCCGTGTCTTTATCTTCTGTGATTAGGTTAAGACAAAGAACTGCACCCCAAGTAACTAGCAGAGATCTGCTGTCTTTCTTCTGGTTGCTAATTCATTTGAAACTGAAGGTTTTTCTACCTTCTCTCATCTTGCTTTCTGGTGCAGAATTACTGAAATGAACCTATTCACTGTCAGGCATACTTGTTACATCTGCTACGAACTTCTGAAGCTTTAAACCCAGTACATTATCTTGGTCTTAGACCAAGATCTTAGACCATATACGACCCTGGCCATTTGCTCCCTGCCTGAAGGTTTCTATATCTCCCATTGACTTCAACTTGCATAGATTTCCTCTCATTTCAGTCACTCACAGCCTCTCCAGACAAGACCCCAGGTCGGTGCGGCTAAGTCACTTCAGTCGTGTCCGACTCTGTGAGACCCCATAGACCCCATAGAGCCCACCAGGCTCCTCCATCCGTGGGATTTTCCAGGCAAGAGTACTGGAGTGGGGTGCCACTGCCTTCTCGTACCATGCATAGTATTTCTAACACCACACTGAGCCCTGCTGTCTCCCTTTCATAGTTTTTCCATCCTGTTTCCCTCTTTGTTGGCCCTCGTGCCTCCAGCGGAAGGATGGTCGTAGTTCCATCGAGTCATTACATCTCATTCTCTTCTTTCTTCACCCATGATCTTCAGGTTAAAGCATTTGGGAGGAGCTATAGAATGAGCGGTTGGTTAAAGAAATGTTTTCTTCTTGATGGTCTTTTCTGGTTGGAAGTTAGCTGCAAGGGCAAGTGTGACTGGGAAAGATTTGTCTCCATCAGTCAGAGAAACAGAACAAATCAATGAGAATTTCTTCAGCTGCACTCGTCTCTACCATCTCTCTCTCATATCAAAATGTTACATCTTTGGGGGGAAAGGGGTAAATTAGGAGATTGGGACTGACGTATACACAGTACTGTACATAACACAACTAACTAATAAGGACCTACTATATAGCACAGGGAACTCTACTCAGTACTTTGTAATGACCTACATGGGAAAAGACTATAAAGAGCGGATATGTGTACAACTGATTCATCTAAAACTAAGACAAATTTGTAAATCAACTATACTCCAATAATATTGTTTTTTTTTTAATGCTAAATGTTCTGTTGAACTAATAAAGCAGGGCATTTCTCCCTCCCATTCCCACAACCTCCTCCACTGAGTCCCCTCAATTGAACTTACTCTTAATTCTTTCCCTGAACATTTATTCAGTATTCATGGTCATTCGTTCGGTATTTAGAAACCATATTTGCCTTTTTTTAATTTTTCATCTTCCAAGCATGTCCAACTATCTCATGTAGATTTCAAAACATCCTAAGAATATAATTTAGCAAGCCTTTTGGGGCCAAACTGACCTGAGTTTTATTTCAAGCTCTGTTTGCCATTAATATCTGTCTTGGGGGAAATTATTCATTTCAAATACTTCATTTTTGTGATGGGGCTCACGGTGCCTATTTTGAAAGTGTGTTGTAAAAATAAATTCAGCCACAATTCTTATAGTACTTAGGGTGTATGCCTGGCAAACTGGCATTCTTTAAATGGTATCTGCTGTGGTTATTATTACTGTTGTTGTTACTTATTAAGTTGACCCACAGAGAGTGGGCAGATAGCATGAGTCAGTTCACAGGACAAGCACTGAACTGTTGGTAATGACAAGATACAAGGCTGTATTTGTAAGCTTTGATGATCTGCAGAGATCGTCCTTGGACTGAGCAGGAAACACACTCTGGGATGATAGCTACTGCATTGTAAACTGACCATAGAGACCTGGATAAACACTTTCCTAGTGGCTTTATAAAGTCTGATGCTGATATGCCATTGCTATTGTGGGTTTTCATTTCTGTTCTGTTTGCTGCCTCCCAATATCCAGGTTATGTTTAAACAGTTGGAAAAAATAAAAAAATTAAAAAAAAAAAGAAAGTACTTACTGTTTTGCAGGTTTTGATTTCCAAGAATGTTTACCACTTCAGTTCAGCCAGAGACAAAAATCCTTTTCAATTTCCCCAGTCTCCAATTATTCATGAAAAATATCAAACTGAGAAACAAAGGCTTTTATTTAAGACAAAAAAATGAAGGGTGTTTTTCAACCTTAGCAACATCAAACAATCTTTCACACTGAATGTTGACAACTTCAAGAGAAAAGGCTGTGATTCTATCATTTTGCTAAGGAAACCCTCCTTTTTCCTGGTGTGCTCTTGGGTTAATAATTTAAAACTCAGCAATTCCTAAACCAAATTATTCTTTGCTTACAAGAACCGCTGCCAGGAATGTCTGTGTCAGGATGCGGCCCCAAATCCAGAGACCAAAACATGGCATGAACGACTTGGCATACACATGTTAGTGGGAGTCAAAAATCAAGTAGAAGTTTAGAGAACAATGCGATGGAACATCTCTCTCTAATATTGGGTTTTTGCTTGTATTGTTCAGGGGAGAAAAAAAAAACACTGTGATTCTAAGAAAGATAAGCTTTGGTCAAAAGTAAGAGGTTAGAAGAAAAAGAATAATTTAGTCAACACTGATTTACCTCCTACTGAGGGTCTCAACAAATAGATACACATTTCCAGAGATAAAGTAACACGTGCATGTAGGTATGCTAAGTCGCTTCAGTTGTATCCAACTCTTAGCGACCCCATGAACTATAGTCTGCCTGACTCCTCTGTCCGTGGAATTCTCCAGGCAAGAATACTGGCATGGGTTGCCATGCCTTCCTCCAGCAGATCTTCCTGACCCACATCATTTTCTGCATCTCCTGCATTGCGGGTGGGTTCTTTAGTATTAAGCCACCAGGGAAGCCCTAAAGTAACGTGTGCTGCTGCTGCTGCTGCTGCTAAGTCACTTCAGTCGAGTACGACTTTGTGCGACCCAGAGACGGCAGCCCACCAGGCTCCCCCGTCTCTGGGATTCTCCAGGCAAAAACACTGGAGTGGGTCACCATTTCCTTCTCCAATGAACGAAAGTGAAAAATGAAAGTGAAGTCGTTCAGTCATGTCCAATTCTTAGCAACCCCGTGGACTGCAGCTCTACCAGGCTCCTCCATCCATGGGATTTCCCAGGCAAGAGTACTGGAGTGGGGTGCCACTGCCTTCTCCAAAGTAACATGTGCGTTATACAAATATCAACAATATTTTAGTGTCGAGGATGAGCATGTGAAATATGTGTATTCCTGGGATTTTATTCATTCAACCCGTTGGATGCATATTGATGCAGGAGGTTTATGGAAACTGCCTATAGAGCCCCAGCTCTGCGTGTGCTAAACATTATCATCAGTCCTCCAGAGATTCCCGGTACAAGACACAGGTCACATTCCCACACAAAGGGCTCAGGATCTAATTGGGGAGGCAAGAAGAAGACTTCATGCAGTTGATTAAAAGTTAAGTAACAGAATAACAGTTTATGATAACAATAAAATGCCATGGGGTAGACTGGGCTCAAGCCAAGTCAGACCCTTGGTTGGCACTAGGGGGTCAGAGGAGGGTGAAATTGATATCGATCAGGGTTCTTGACCTCCTTAATCAATAGAAATTGATCCGAGGCCAGAAATTGATCCAAGGCTTTATCGGGGCCCCTGCTGCCACAGAGGGGAGCAAGAACAAATGACAGGTTCTCTTGTTCACTCCTTAAGGTGGGCGGGGGAGCTGGTTCATTTTGTGGGGTTAGAACAGGGGCAGGTCCAGGGCTCAGATCGGAGGGGTGACTTAGGTATTCTCCCCAGTCCTTCGTGGTGTTGAGTGCAGGGGGGCACGCGCAGTACACTACAGCTCCCTACACCCCGTTTTTGCTCTTGGCTCTTCAGAAGTGGCAACTGGGCTTTTTGGTCTTTTTGTTTCTTGTTATACAGAATTTGCTCCAACTGTGCCTGCAAGTTATTTTTATATGTTGACAATTATATATTGATAATTTCTTTGTAATTTGTTGCTCATGGAGATGTTTGCCCAGGTGACAGCTCTGCAGCAAAGGGTTCCAGGTCCCAGGCCCCAGCCTGACTCAAGATCACTGCAGGCCCAGGTCTCTTTGGGGACCACTTCCAGGAGGAAATAGGAACTGAAGCCACAGAGTTCTACTGCAATTTTCACTTACTTTCCTGAAATTAGAGACAGAACTAGACTGGGTCAAGGTAAAACATTTTTCTTTTATTACAAACTATTATTTCTTGTCCTAAAATTCACTTTATATGTAACGTTACTTTAAATGAATTATCATTACGTAAATACAATTTGTGGGTAAAACTGACATCTTTACAACAATTAACACTGATTCAAAAANCCCACATCATTTTCTGCATCTCCTGCATTGCGGGTGGGTTCTTTAGTATTAAGCCACCAGGGAAGCCCTAAAGTAACGTGTGCTGCTGCTGCTGCTGCTGCTAAGTCACTTCAGTCGAGTACGACTTTGTGCGACCCAGAGACGGCAGCCCACCAGGCTCCCCCGTCTCTGGGATTCTCCAGGCAAAAACACTGGAGTGGGTCACCATTTCCTTCTCCAATGAACGAAAGTGAAAAATGAAAGTGAAGTCGTTCAGTCATGTCCAATTCTTAGCAACCCCGTGGACTGCAGCTCTACCAGGCTCCTCCATCCATGGGATTTCCCAGGCAAGAGTACTGGAGTGGGGTGCCACTGCCTTCTCCAAAGTAACATGTGCGTTATACAAATATCAACAATATTTTAGTGTCGAGGATGAGCATGTGAAATATGTGTATTCCTGGGATTTTATTCATTCAACCCGTTGGATGCATATTGATGCAGGAGGTTTATGGAAACTGCCTATAGAGCCCCAGCTCTGCGTGTGCTAAACATTATCATCAGTCCTCCAGAGATTCCCGGTACAAGACACAGGTCACATTCCCACACAAAGGGCTCAGGATCTAATTGGGGAGGCAAGAAGAAGACTTCATGCAGTTGATTAAAAGTTAAGTAACAGAATAACAGTTTATGATAACAATAAAATGCCATGGGGTAGACTGGGCTCAAGCCAAGTCAGACCCTTGGTTGGCACTAGGGGGTCAGAGGAGGGTGAAATTGATATCGATCAGGGTTCTTGACCTCCTTAATCAATAGAAATTGATCCGAGGCCAGAAATTGATCCAAGGCTTTATCGGGGCCCCTGCTGCCACAGAGGGGAGCAAGAACAAATGACAGGTTCTCTTGTTCACTCCTTAAGGTGGGCGGGGGAGCTGGTTCATTTTGTGGGGTTAGAACAGGGGCAGGTCCAGGGCTCAGATCGGAGGGGTGACTTAGGTATTCTCCCCAGTCCTTCGTGGTGTTGAGTGCAGGGGGGCACGCGCAGTACACTACAGCTCCCTACACCCCGTTTTTGCTCTTGGCTCTTCAGAAGTGGCAACTGGGCTTTTTGGTCTTTTTGTTTCTTGTTATACAGAATTTGCTCCAACTGTGCCTGCAAGTTATTTTTATATGTTGACAATTATATATTGATAATTTCTTTGTAATTTGTTGCTCATGGAGATGTTTGCCCAGGTGACAGCTCTGCAGCAAAGGGTTCCAGGTCCCAGGCCCCAGCCTGACTCAAGATCATTGCAGGCCCAGGTCTCTTTGGGGACCACTTCCAGGAGGAAATAGGAACTGAAGCCACAGGGTTCTACTGAAATTTTCACTCACTTTCCTGAAATTAGAGACAGAACTAGACTGGGTCAAGGTAAAACATTTTTCTTTTATTACAAACTATTATTTCTTGTTCTAAAATGCACTTTATATGTAACGTTACTTTAAATGAATTATCATTACGTAAATACAATTTGTGGGTAAAACTGACATCTTTACAACAATTAACACTGATTCAAAAATATGGGGAAAAAAACTTATGGAAGCGCAGAGTATTAAACCTGGAAAGAATTTAGGAGTGTAAATAATTCTACACTTTGCTTTTACAGACCAAAATCAAACAAAACTAAAATAAAAACTGAGGCTCAGAGATCTGAAGTGACTCATCCAATACCTGAAGGACACACAGTTCATCATGGCAAAGCAGAGTTAGAACCCAGATGTTCTGTGGCTAAATTTAGTTCACTTTTTATTATAGCACGTCATCCTTCTCCCTTTAGTAAAAGCAGATTATTGCTTTAATCAGGGTGGAGCCAATACCTCAGAGAAATTATAATTGTTCCAGTCAATAGCCAACTAACTTCAAGAATCCATTTCTTAGCCCTCTATCCTTCTTATTTCCTCCATTCTTAACCAAGATACTATGTGAGCTCAGAGAGAAAATAGATAACTTTTCAGTTCCCAAGAAAAAGAATATTTAAGCTCAGAATGGGATTACCTTGTTTGGGGCCTCACTTTGGCTACTTACTAGCAGAGCTACCAAAGCCTTGAGTTATTCATCTGCAAATTATAAGTGTTAATGATAAGTTAATGCAATGAATGAAAGTAAATAGTATAATATTGATACATAGTAACGCATACTCAGCAATGCAAAGTATTAGTACAATGCAAAAGACAAATGCGTTTGTCCATGTAAAAGTCCTTCTAAGGGGGCTTCTTTGATGATCTAGTGGCTAAGACTCTGTGCTTCCAATGCAAGGGGTCCAGGATTGATCCTTGGTCAGGGAACTAGATCCCACAACTAAAGATCCCACATGCTGCAACTAAGTAAGACCTGCCACAGCCAAATTAAAAAAAAAAAATTAAAATTAAAAAAAAAAATATATATATATATAAAGAAGTCCTTCTGTACAAAAGAGGTTTTTACAGAGCTAAGTCAACACCTTTACATCGAGCAGAGAAAACTAAAGACCCATGAGAAACTAGGAAGGGAAAATTTTTTTGTTTGTTCTTTGGTGGGTTTTTTTGTTGTTGTCCTAGTCTTTGTTTTGCTTTGTTTTTATTTCCTGCATATACAAGAGACGTTTTTATGTGACAGATATCATCCTTCATTTTAAAACTGAGAGAAGAAAAGTGTGTGTGCTTGAATCAGAAATATTTATATATGACTTGAGGGGAAAATAATTTTTAGGGAAGAAGTCTATTTGAGATCCAAGAAATCTAACCTTTAACAAGAGCAGAGTCCTTCCCACCTTAAGCTCCTCTACCCCTCCTGTCACCTAAGATACTATATATTTTTTAGACTTTTTATTTTATATTGGAGTAGAGCCATTTAATAAAGCTGTGATACTTTCAGGTAGACAGCAAAGGGACTCAACCATGCGTATACATGTATCTATTCTCCCCCAAACCCCGTTCCCATCCAGGCTGCCACATGACGTTGAGCAGAGTTTCCTGTGCTCTAAAGTAAGACCTTGTTGGTAGATACTATCTTTAGTATGTAGGAGGGGTTTATTAAAGGTGCTGAAAGAGTACATGACTGAATAAATTATGAGGGTAGTCTCTTGACTTAGTGTTGTTTGATACTAATAGATTTTTGTCCTTTTCAAAGAGAAATGTTAAATCATCCATTCATGCTCCTTAAATAAACTATGGAGAGACTGTCTTCAGACCTTTGAATTTGTACAGTCATCTTGTTTACTATATGGCTTCCTCCTATGTGATCCTGCATGTCCTCTACCGATGGGTCAGCAGGTGTTGTCTGTAAAGGGACATAAAGTAAATATTTGAGGCTTTGTGAGTGACTGCAGCCGTGAAATTAGAAGATGTTTACTCCTTGAAAGGAAAGCTATCACAAACCTACATAGCATATTGAAGAGCAGAGACATTACTTTGCCAACAATGATCCATACAGTCAAAACTATGTTTTTTTTCCAGTAGTCATGTATAGATGTGAGAATTGGACCATAAAGAAGGTTGAACAACAAAAAAATTGATGTTTTTGAACTGTGATGCAGGAGAAGACTCTTGAGAGTCCCTTGGACAGCAAAGGGATCAAACCAGTCAATCCTAAAGAAAATCATCCTTGAATATTCATTGGAAGGATTGATGCTGAAGCTGAAGTTCCAATATTTGGGCCATCTGATGTGAAGAGTCGACTCATCAGAAAAGACCCTAATGCTGGGAAAGACTGAGGGCAAGAAGAGAAGAGGTTAATGGAGGATGAGAAGGTTGGATGGCATCATCAACTCAATGGACTTGAGTCTAAGCAAACTCTGGGAGATAGTGAAAGACATGGAAGCCTGGCAGCATGCAGTCCATTGAGTTGCAAAGAGTCAGACACAACTGAGTGACTGAACAACAACAACAACGCTTTTGTGAACCATAAGCTCTCCATCAGTAGTGTGGGAACAGCTACATGTAAGTGAATGGGCATAAGTGGATATCAATAAATGGATACTGAAACCTGAATTTCACATAATTCTTATATGTCATGAAACATTAGTTTTCTGATTCTTTTCAAATATTTAAAAATGGAATAGGCAATCTTAGCACAAACAAGACCACCAGTTGGATTTGACACAGGGCTAGAGTTTGTGGACCACTGGATGATCTGGACAACAGTGTGATAGGAAAAACTCTCCATTCAGATGAATGCCTAGGTTCTCTGATACTCCTAGGAGTCACTGAAAGCTCCCATCCTAGGATATCTTTAGAAAAATGTCTAAAAGATGCTATTCTCTGTGGACAGGGTCTGACCCACCTTACCCAGACAGATTAACCTCCTCCCCCTTGTAATGGCGGTAACTCAGCCAAGTAAAGAGGAGTTTGTGCACTTGTGCCCCGAGGTTCTGTCTTTCTCCTCTCTGCTTTTCCTTCCTGTCAACCCTGAGTTAATGAACTCTTATTCAGACAGTCGATAAATTCTCTTTAATTCTGCCGAGAACTTTCAGGGACAGAGAGAAGACATATTTTAATGCAACTCTGTTCTCATAGGTTAATAAGACCCAGCCCCAGTCCCCTTCATTCTCAGAGTTGAGAACATAATCCTGAGTCTTACAGACTCCTTTAAGACATTGATAATAGAACAACTAGAAAACAGTAAAGAGACTTGGCAGCTAATCTAACTAATGCAAAAAAATTACTCGTGACTGAATAAAACAAGGGTAGGAATGTTGGTAATTTATATGCAGAGTACATCATGAGAAATGCTGGGCTGGAGGAAGCACAAGCTGGAATCAAGATTGCTGGGAGAAATATCAATCACCTCAGACAGGCAGATGACACCACCCTTATGGCAGAAAGTGAAGAGGAACTAAAGAGCCTCTTGATGAAAGTGAAAGAGGAGGGTGAAAAAGTTGGCTTAAAGTTCAACATTCAGAAAACTAAGATCATGACATCCGGCCCCATCACTTCATGGCAAATAGATGGGGAAACAGTGAAACAGTGGCTGACTTTATTTTCTTGAGCTCCAAAATCAATGCAGATGGATTAATTTAATTTCATGCAGAGCCATGAAATTAAAAGACACTTACTCCTTGGAAGGAAAATTATAACCAACCTAGACAGCATATTGAAAAGCAGAGACATTACTTTGCCAACAAAGGTCCATTTAGTCAAGGCTATGGTTTTTCCAGTGGTCATGTATGGATGTGAGAGCTGGACTATAAAGAAAACTGAGCACCAAAGAATTGATGCTTTTGAACAGTGGTGTTGGAGAAGACTCTTGAGAGTCCTTTGGACTGCAAGAAGATCCAACCTGTCCATCCTAAAGGAAATCAGTCCTGAGTGTTCATTGGAAGGACTGATGTTGAAGCTGAAACTCCAATATTTTGGCCACCTGATGTGAAGAGCTGACTTAGACCCTGATGTTAGGAAAGATTGAAGGCAAGAGAAGAAGGGGATGATAGAGGATGAGATGGTTGGATGGTGACTCAATGGACATGAGTTTGGGTAAACTCCGGGAGCTGGTGATGGACAGGGAGGCCTGGCACGCTGCGGTTCATGGAGTCATGAAGATTTGGACACAGCTGAGCAACTGAACTGAAATGAACTGAACTGAAGACTGTTGGTTAGTGAAGTGTGTGTGTGGTGATGGTGGGGAGGGTGTATGGGTATGACTGTTAAAATGGAGTAAAATCTGTAATGGTTTTTGCTGTGGGCACAGTGGTTTTTCAGAGTGCCTCGACTATGTCGCCTCTGAAACAGAAACAGTAAAAGACTCCAAGCAAACTCGCTGCACTATAGGAACTTAAAGGTCCCTCCAGCTCTGTCATATTCTGATTTGAGGATTTTGAAGATATATCATTTTAGAAATAGGTAGCATCTGAAAATGGTTTTACTCTCTCTTTTCTTTCTATGGCATTATTAAGCATTTTTAAAGGATATGAGCTATGAGGAGTTAAAAGGGGGATATTACTGAGCAGGCATGCACTAATGTAGGGGCAAGGATCAGGAGTATGTTTTCAATTCTGAAGGATGAACTTTCACTTATGATACATTTAAAGATGGAGAATCTGTATCTCTCAACAGCAAAAATATTAGTTAAAACTTTGAATTCCTTTGGTCCATGGATCTTGTATATCCTGGGCCTTCAAACCCACATGTTTGGACTAGGTGTGTGCTTTGTCCCATTAACTTCTTTACCTCCAGGTTCAGTTCAGTACAGTTGCTTAGCCGTGTCCAAATATTTTTGACCCCATGGACTGCATCACACCAGGCCTCCCTGTCCATCACCAACTCCTGGAGTTTACCCAAACTCATCTCCATTGAGTTGGTGATGCCATCCAGTCATCTCATCCTCTGCTGTCCCCTTCTGCTCCCGCCTTCAATCTTTCCCAGCATCAGGGTCTTTTCAAATGACTCAGCTGTTCACATCAGGTAGCCAAAGTATTGGACTTTCAGCTTTAGCATTAGTCCTTCCAATGAACACTCAGGACTGATCTCCTTTAGGATAGAATGGTTTGATCTCCTTGCAGTCCAAGGGACTCTCAAGAGTCTTCTCCAATACCACAGTTCAAAAGCATAAATTCTTCGGCATTCAGGTTTCTTTATAGTCCAACTCTCATATCCATACATGACTACTGGAAAAACCATAGCCTTGACTAGATGGACCTTTGTTGGCAAAGTAATGTCTCTGCTATTTAATATGTTGTCTAGCCTTCCCTGATGGCTCAAACGGTAAAGCGTCTGCCTGCAATGCAGGAGACCCGGGTTCAATCACTGGATCGGAAAGATCCCCTGGAGAAGGAAACGGCAACCCACTCCAGTACTCTAGCCTGGAAAATCCCATGGACAGAGGAGCTTGGTAGGTTACGGTCCATGGGGTCACAAAGAGTCAGACATGACTGAGCGACTTTCCTTTCTTTTCCTTTCCTAGGTTGGTCATAGCTTGTCTTCCAAGGAGCCAGTATCTTTTAATTTCATGGCCGCAGTCACCATCTGCAGTGATTTTGGAGCCCCCAAAACCAACGTCTGCCACTATTTCCACCGTTTCCCCATCTATTTGCCATGAAGTGATGGGACCAGATGCATGATCTTCGTTTTCTGAATGCTGAGCTTTAAGCCAACTTTTTCACTCTCCTCTTTCACGTTCATCAGGTGGCTCTTGATCACTTCCAGGCTACCTGTCCCCAATTCTCCTCCCTGCAGAACCCCTGTCAGTTTCTGTCTTTCCCAAGCACCAGTGAAAGCCTCTACTCATGACCACATGCTTATAGGAAAACACATCTCTTTTATCATTTTCATACCAAAGACCCCCAGACACTCACAGACACACTTATTTTTCAAACTCCNTTCACTCTCCTCTTTCACGTTCATCAGGTGGCTCTTGATCACTTCCAGGCTACCTGTCCCCAATCCTCCTCCCTGCAGAACCCCTGTCAGTTTCTGTCTTTCCCAAGCACCAGTGAAAGCCTCTACTCATGACCACATGCTTATAGGAAAACACATCTCTTCTATCATTTTCATACCAAAGACCCCCAGACACTCACAGACACACTTATTTTTCAAACTCACTCACATCTGTTCCATGCTCTAGAAATAAACGATTTGTTTTTGTTAAACATGCTGACCTGAAGATTTGAGCTGTTAATTTTTATGAAAGGCAGTAACTAATGTAGCCACATACCCTCCCCCCACTCGGCAGAAGCATGCCCCAGATGTTCATTAGACACAGCTGAGGGCTGTTTTTAGATATGGCATTTACTGAGTCTGCAGCCTGTTCTCTTTTCCATAGTTCCTCTTGAGCAAGGGCGGTGAACTCAAATCCAATAATCACTGGGCCTTGTTATTATGGCTGCTCTCCTTCAAGGATAATGGAGGCCCCTCCGTGATGATCAGGGCTTGAAAAGAAGAATCAATTTTCTAATTTGTCTCAGTGAAAATAGATGTAAGAGTTCCAGAAAGAATAGTATCGTGGGAGACAGAAATCCTGTTTTCTGGTTTTGTTTTCCTTCTAACGCTCTCAACGGCAGATTGCGAGAATGACAGAATGGAAAACAATGTCATAACACAAGCACTCCGCAATTAAAAGAACTGGATCCGGAGTTGACAACGTGGGGTTCCACTCCTCATATAGTTAATTATCACCCGTGTGATGTTAGACAATTCAGTTCAACCTTCTGTTCCTTGATTTTTTCTCATCATTAAAATAAGGGAGACGGTAGTCCCCATTTAGTTATTATTTATTCAGTTTCAAGCAATAGGAAATTCCACTTGTCTGAATTAAGCAATAAAAATGCTTTATTGACTTGTGTATCTTGAAGAACATTAGGTATTCCCTGGTGGCTCAGACGATAAAGAACCCACCTCAAATGCAGAAGAAAGAAGCGAAAGCGAAAGTCATTCAGTCCTGTTCAACTCTTCGTGACCTCAAGAACTGTAGCCCACCAGGCTCTTCTGTCTGTGGAATTCTTCAGGCAAGGATACTGGAGCGGGTAGCCATTCCCTTCTCCAGGGAACATCCCAACCCAGGAGTCAAACCCAGGTCTCCTGCATTGCAGGCAGATTCTTTACCATCTGAGTCACCAGAAAAGTGCAATCCCTGGGTTAGAAAGGTCTCTTGGAGAAGAAAATGGCAACCCACTCCAGTATTATTGCCTGGGAAATCCCATGGACAGAGGAGCCTGGCGGGGAACAGTCCACAGGGTCACAAAAGAGCTGGATAGGACTGAGCAACTAAACAACAGCAACATCTTGAAGAACAGAGGCAGAATAATTGTCTGGGTTTGTTTCATGCAGTGTCTCAGTGATGCCATCGAGAATCCAATTGCATTTCTTCTCTTACTGTTTCCCACTGTGGCACTTTGTTCCAAATTTGGCTTACTTCATGGTGGCAAGATGGTTAAAGCAATTTCAGGGCTCATGGACCCATAATTTATCATCCTGAAGATGGACAGAGCCCCTAACCAGCATTCTAAACAAGACCACAGACCAAGCCTAAACAAAGGACTGAGGCCATGGAAACGGGACATGATGATCAACTTGATCAATAAGGACTCACCCCATGAGTTGGAATTGTGTTTAGAATTTTTAATAGTATACAGTACTGTATAGACAGGAGTACAGTACTACAGTATCTTTATTTCAAGCCCAGGGTATCCAGAAACAAGTGGGAAAGCAGTAGTGAGGTAGCTGGTACTACTGTACTTTGCAAGGCACTGTACCATAAGATTAAAAATGTTTTCTAAATTTTTGTGTTTGTTTTTTATGTATTATTTACATGAAAAGTATTATAAGCCTATATAATACCATACGATATAACCCACGTGTTATTTGAGTACCTAGGCTAACTTTTTTGGCTTTCGAAGAAATCGGACTTACGAATGCATGCTAAAAATAGGACTTGTCCTTATGTAGGGGATTTACTGCATACCTAAATATACATTTCATACATGCATGTGATCAGTCACTCAGCAGTGTCCGAACTCTTTGTGACCCCATGAACTGTAGCAAGCCAGGCTCCTCTGTCCATGGACTTTTCCAGGCAAGAGTACTGGAATGGGTTGCCATTTCCTTCTTCAGGGGATCTTTCCGACCCAGAGATCAAACCCACGTCTCCTGCATTGGCAGGCAGATTCTTTACCACTAGGGCCATGTGGGAAGCCACATATGTTTTAAATACAGATTGGAGAAGACTCCTGAGAGTCTCTTGGACTGCAAAGAGATCCAACCAGTCCATTCTGAAGGAGGTCAGCCCTGGGTGTTCTTTGGAGGGAAAGATGCCAAAGCTGAAGCTCCAGTACTTTGGCTGCCTCATACAAAGGTGGAAAAGACTCATTGGAAAAGACTCTGATTCTGGGAGGGATTGGGAGCAGGAGGAGAAGGGGACAACAGAGGATGAGATGGCTGGATGGCATCACCGACTCGATGGACGTGAGTCTGAGTGAACTCCAGGAGTTGGTGATGGACAGGGAGGCCTGGCCTGCTACGATTCATGGGGTCGCAAAGAGTCGGACACGACCGAGCGAATGAACTGAACTGAACTGAACTGATAGAAATACTAATGTAAATGTATTCATATGGATCTACATACATGTGTGTATGTTTAAAGAGAACAGATCATAAAGCCAGAGTAGAATATTAATATCTAGAGAATCTGAGTGAAAGGTATACAGGGATTCTTTGCATTATTTTTGCAACATATGTATAAGGGAGAAATCATTTCAAAATAAAACCAAAAGAGAAAGCAAGAGTGAAGTGAAATATAAGGAACAGTGCTGTAACATACTTATTGAACCACTAGAAAGTATCTCTGACTCAGGTTTCCAATAAATATTTTAGTTATCTCAGTTCAGTTTAGTTCAGTTCAGTCACTCAGTTGTGTCCGACTCTGTGACTCCATGAATCCCAGCATGCCAGGTCTCCTTGTCCATACCAACTCCCGGAGTTCACTCAGACTCATGCTCATCGAGTCAGTGATGCCATCCAGCCATCTCATCCTCGGTCGTCCCCTTCTCCTCCTGCCCTCAATCCCTGCCAGCATCAGAGTCTTTTCCAATGAGTCAACTCATCGCATGAGGTGGCCAAAGTACTGGAGTTTCAGCTTTAGCATCATTCCTTCCAAAGGACACCTAGGGCTGATCTCCTTTAGAATGGACTGGTTGGATCTCCTTGCAGTCCAAGGGACTCTCAAGAGTCTTCTCCAACACCACAGTTCAAAAGCATCAATTCTTTGGCGCTCAACATCATAAATAAAATCAGTTAATTCAGATATCTGGTTTAACTGGGCCCTCTGGCCCAAATTCCATAAACACACATACATACATACACTCACACACTGGCAGACATACATGTTCACACAAACATGCAAGCCCACACACAATTTTTTTTCTTCAAAAATAATTGAAATTCAATATATGCTGCAGGATAACATTTGATTATAAACCTAGAATCGTTTCAATCTGCTTTTGTGAAAAGTATAGTTAAGACAACAGTAGTAGCCATCACAGACACAGACAATGCCTTGGAACTGGAATTGAGCCTTCATGATTGGCAGAGAAAAAAGCAGCCAGCAAAACTAGTAACAATTTTATTCATTTCAGAGTCATACCAGTAATTAAAATGGTTTCAAAAGTACTTAAGTGTATCTTCCCACCTTTGACAGCTAAGAGACCCATTCATAAATTAGCATATTGACCTGCACTTTTAGACCTAAAAGTTAGAATGGAGAGTTGAAATGCCTGGGTCATGGAATCCTGACTTTTCTCTTAAACAGATTTATGAATTTTACCAAGTTCTTTCACTTCTATAAGCCTCAATTTCCTTTTCTGTAAGTGCACATAATTATACCTGTCAAAAATATGAATTAATCCAACGCTATTATTAATGTGAAAATACATTTCAAAACTTTTAGTCCTATTTCTATGCATATTTATTTACAAATCAGGATTCTTTCTATGTTTTTTTTTAATGTGGACCATTTTTAAAGTCTTCATTGAATTTGTTACAATATTGCTTCTGTTTTTGCTTTTTGGTTGAAAAGCATATGGGATCTTAGCTTCCTTAGAAGGGTCTGCCTTCCCCTGCAGTGGAAGGCAAAGTCCCAACCACTGGACCCTGGGAAATCTCTAGGGATTCTTAAAGATATAAAGTTGCCTTTATTTATAAACATAACCTTAGTAATATAATTAAATTAAAGTATTCAGTCTTCTTTTCTCTGTTACATATAAGCCTCAGAACACATTTGTGACATATTTGGCCAGAATTAGACCTATAACCACAACTTTACTTTTGTGTGCATTTATACTTTATTTGGAGAAGGCAATAGCAACCCACTCCAGTACTCTTGCCTGGAAAATCCCAAGGACGGAGGAGCCTGGTGGGCTGCAGTCCATGGGGTCGCTAGGAGTCAGACACGACTGAGTGACTTCCCTTTCACTTTTCACTTTCATGCACTGGAGAAGGAAATGGCAACCCACTCTAGTGTTCTTGCCTGGAGAATCCCAGGGACGGGGGAGCCTGGTGGGCTGCCGTCTCTGGGGTCACACAGAGTCAGACATGACTGAAGCGACTTAGCAGCAGCAGCAGCAGCATACTTTATTTTTCCTTCATTAGTAAAACTTGTTGATAAAGAAAATAAAACCAGACCTCATTCTCATTAGGACCAAGCACACTGTAACCAATCCATTAGATAATGGCTACATCATATTTATATTTATATCCCAAATAAATTGCTTGTTTTCATACTTACATTTGTTTTGCCATGTATACTTGTCTTAATTTTGTTTTACCACCTATATTAGTGTCCTATTGTTTCTGTAGAAAATGAAAACAAGCAGTGGCTTAAATGGTACAAATTTATTTATCATCTTACAGTTCTGGAAGTCAGAAGTCTCATTTCGCCAAAATCAAGGGGTCAGCAGGCATCGTATCTTCTAGAAGTTCTAAGGGAGAATCTTTTTACTGCCTTGTCCTGATTTGTGGTCCCTCCACATCTTCAAAGGCAGCAACTGAGGGTCGTGCACAGGGAATCCCTCTGAGAGTCCTGTCTCCCTCTCCCATTATCACCTTTGCAATTATACCAGACACCCAGAAAATTAAGGATAGTCTTACCATCCCAAGTTCCTCATGTGCACAGTCACTTTTGCCTCAAAAATTAACATATTCACAGGTTCCAAGGACTAGTGTTTGGATATCTTACGGGGGACATTGTTGTGCCTCTCAGCCCATCCAACTGTTTATTTTTACAGAACTCATATATAATGCATCTAAGATATTTTCCAGATATTAATTTACACCTCTCTGTTACATGAATATTGGATAAACAATATCATTGTCATTAGAGTTGGAAAGATGGAATCTCAGAAAAGTTACATGATATACTCAGTTATTTGGCAAGTTAAAGGAGAGAAATACTTGATGGTCTTTATCCAATGATGCACTCCCACATCTTTGCAATCTCAACATCAGCCTACATTTTCTGTCACAAATATCATTTTGGAATTCAGTTCCCAAGAAGCCTGTCCATTTATGTTTTCCAGAGAGCTTACCTCCTGGAAGTCCCAATGCAAAAGTGGAAACATTTTGCTTTTGTGAGATCTACATGTTCCAGGTGGGCTTAGATAATGCTGAAATCCTGTTTTTTGTTTTTTTCTTTAGTTGCTTTTATTTCTCTGTATTTAATGCTGCCACAAAACCTTTAAAAATATTTGAATCCATTGTGTCTCTATTTATTGTGTTCACACCTTGAGGCGCTTTTGTAGAGAAAGCAGTTTTTAAATTCTGGGGGAAAAAAAGTATTAAATGGAAACATATCTCAAGAAAGGACCTCTAGAGGTCACATGCTTTTGCCTCCCACCTGCAGGCAGAATTCTCCCCAAGCTCCTCCTAGATAAGTTGTTTATTATCTGTCTGGTACTTGTAACCAACAGGAAAGAATCCAGTAAATATGACAAGCAGTTTTAACAAAAAACAAAACATTAAGAGGAGAAATCTCACCCTAAAAATAAATACATACATACATATATATATATATGATCTTGCTACCCACAAACCATCCAGGGTTTAGATTACAATCTCATAGAACAGGGGAGGCAAAAACTTAGGTGACCANTGTTTATTATCTGTCTGGTACTTGTAACCAACAGGAAAGAATCCAGTAAATATGACAAGCAGTTTTAACAGAAAACAAAACATTACGAGGAGAAATCTCACCCTAAAAATAAATACATAAATATATATATATATATATATGATCTTGCTACCCACAAACCATCCAGGGTTTAGATTACAATCTCCTAGAACAAGGGAGGCAAAAACTTAGGTGACTACCAGTTCACTAAAAGATCAAGGGCTATGCAATTTATTTTGATCAGTGTTAGTGGGCATTTACTTTATGTCCTAGTGAGACTGATCACTGTTTTCGAAGAAATGTACCTTTTCTTCTCTGACATTGTAACATTGTCTACAAATACCACCACCATCACGGAAGAGTCACAGAGAAACTGCTCCTTCTATGATATGATAAAAACAAATGGGCTCCACTGGTGGTCAGTGGTTAAGAATGTGCCTGTAACAAGATCCCTAATTAAACCCTAAAATAATTTGTGCACACTTTACAACATGCCAGGACCTATTCTAGCCTGGCTTGCTTCAGTCCCTGGGGTCCCAAAAAGTCAGACATGACTTGGTGACTGAAGAAGACTCATTCTAAGCACAGAGGTCTTTTTATCTACTAGAAAATTTGGAGAAGAGATATGAACCCTCACACATGTTTTAATTGAGATATAATATTCTGCATCATGATTTGTAAATAGTTGCAAAGGATATGATTTCTGTATTTTAAATATAGCTGCTTTAAATTAAAACATTCTTATGTCTGATGAAATTTAATGCAATAGTGATTTGATACCCATGATCTTCCACTTATGAAAATACAAACAAACTCTTCTTTAACAATCAAACTTTTATATCTTTTTTTTTTCTAAAACCGTTTTCAATCATCTTCCCCAAAGAATTTTACCCTTAATTAAGTTTAATATGTGAAAATCTCCTATTTATCACTATATCAAAATTCTTAGCTTTAAACACATTTGTATGCACATCCAGTTGTCAAAACCTTCTTCTGAATCAAGTTACATTGAAATTACTCAAGTAGAATTAATCTATTTCAAAATTTGATAAGTAAATATTAGATACACAAAGTTCTTTTTAGTAGAGTCAATTTATCACATAATGAACATACCATTCCAAATTGTACTTTGCTTAGCTCAGGGTCATCTTTAGTAGTAAAATGGGCTGAAAGTTTTGTCATTCTTTGTTAAGTGTGAGTAAAAAGAGTGAAAACAAAAGAGATTCTGATAAAGAAAACAGCATAATATAATTGAGTTCAGAGGAAAATCAGCTCTAGGAAAGATAACAAAGAAGGCTGAGAGAGGGAAACTTGATCCCCTAAACACTAGTCATTCTCCTGTGCCCTTTAGAAAGTCTCTGCTTGGACTTCCCTGGTGGTCTAGTGCTGAAGAATCCACCTGCCAGTGCAGGGGATATGGATTTGCTGCCTGGTCTGGGAAGATCTCACATGCAGCGGGGCATCTGAACCTATGCATGGCAGCTACTGAGCCCCTGAGCCCTAGAGCCTGTGCTCTCCCACAGGAGAAGCCACCGCGATGAGAAGCCTGGACACTGCAGCAAAGAGGGGCCCCCACTGTCTGCAACTTGAGAAAACCCACGTGCAGCAACGAAGACCCAGACCAGTCAAAAATTAATTGATTAAAGAAAAATAAATCTTTGCTTATCCCAACTCTAAGGGAGCTCTAGTTTGGGACCCACTGTGCTAGAGAGTGACTTGAACCCACCCCAGGTAACACTGCTGCTGCTAAGTCACTTGGGTCGTGTCTGACTCTGGGCGACCCCAGAGACGGCAGCCCACCAGGCTCCCCCGTCCCTGGGATTCTGCAGGCAAGAACAATGGAGTGGGTTGCCATTTCCTTCTCCAATGCATGAAAGTGAAAAGTGAAAGTGAAGTCATTCAGTCGTGTCCGACCCTCAGTGACCCCACGGACTGCAGCCTTCCAGGCTCCTCTTAGTGTACCTAAAACACAGATACAGCTCATTGCAGCACACAAGCACAGAGCCATGGAAATGCCCAAAATGTGCTATTCAGCACAGGAAAATGAGCAATTAACTGCTTAAGGGGGAAATAAAGCCACCAATTCCTAAAGATGGCAAAGAAACCAACACATATAAGTGCACCACATACAATGTGAAATGGATGACAAAACGTGAGGGTGGCACCAAGTTGTAAAGGGATTTCTAGGCTGAACTCATGTTGGGTATTATTTTTAAAATGAGGGCAACATGATCAGATTCCCTCCAGTGTTTAGGACCTCCAAACCTGAGGTGAACAAATGCCTGGGAGCCAAAGAATGTTTCCAAGATATGTGAGAACAGATATCAATGCTTTAAAAAAAAAAAAAAACTGTTTTCCGCATAAATGAACTGCTATTTTTCAAAGCCAATGAAGATGCAATTGTGGTATAAAAATATTTTGGAGGGGTTCCAACATTCATGCTAATTTGTGATTTGGAAAAGAGTTGTAGTTGGGGGGGTCTTCATACATGTTCTTAATCAACAAACACTGTGAGGCTGCAGTTCCAACCTTTCCTTGCTGTAAAAAGTGAGATCATTTTTACAGTGTGGACAAAAATCTCTGATTGCTCACAACATAGGAAAAGGGAGTAAGCTGGCATAGATCTGAAAAAGGACATTCAGCAACTTTCAAAGTTATGAAGAAAACAATCGAAAGAAGACTGTCCCCTTCCACAGAGGACCTTACTTTAGGCAATCTCAATGTTTAAAAATCTGGGTTTATAAAGGCTAAATTTAGAAACTAATTATTCCCTTTTTAAAGGATTCACAGTAGGACATAAGTCAATAAAAAAAAGAAAAAATCTCTCCAGCATATTTAAAATAGAATTCAATTTACATGAAACTTTTTGGAATCTCTCCTATTGTACCAAACAAGGTCAAGTTGTAAGACAGTTTTGTCCACTTTTAACTACCATGCCTTGAAAAGATTGAGCACAACACTCTTTAGAAGTTCAAAGTTGGATCTATGGATCTGAGTACATACAAGGTCCACAGGTCACCTTTTTTTGTTTGTTTTGGTTTCGTGTTTATTTTTTAGGCTGTGCCATGCAGCATGTGGGATCTTATTTCCGTGACCAAGGACTGGGAGCACAGAGTCTTAACCATTGGACCCCCAGGGAAGTCCTGACACATCACCTATAAGGCAAAGCAAGAATGGACACTTTTGAAATGTACAAATGGTCAATTATAGTATCATATAACCATGCTGCAATGCCCACAGCTATTGGATAGTATCAACAATTGACTCATATATAGAATAGTTCCCTGGAGGGACCTAACAGAAGTGCAGCTCAATTCTGGAAGGTAAATTCCCAGTCTATCCTATAATAACTCCTGAATGATTTGAACATGAGTTTACAATGAGACAGAAAGATTCAGGCACTGAAAACAAAATGAATGACCACTAAGCTATTACAATGGTAAATATATTAGGTCACTTTTAATTACAAGGGAACTAAACCACTGCAATTTGATTTAAGTAGGAGAAGAAACCATTCAGGCAACTAAAGGTATAAGGGTAAATAAAACTAAGGAATATTTGGACATAGATGTTACCAAAAAAATGAAAAAGCGAAAGTCATTGGGAATCAGCTCCTTTCCATCTCTTGGCTTTATCTTCTCATTTATTGACTTCATTTTTATATAGTTTCCCACAAATGATGGCAAACATTTGCCAAACGTGTCAGATATGACAAGCATATTTCCAAGTCTTCATGAAACATTTTGCCCTTTTCTTTAATCAGATTGATTAAACTATGAGAAGTCTTCTAGTGTTCCTGGGGATAAAGCTGCTTCCTCAACAAAAAGTTTTCCTATTGCTGACAATCCCAATAAATAAGAGTGCTGCATACATTTCAAAAGGTACAAAACTGTATCAGTTTCTTCAGAAAATTTTTCACCAGCAGCACTTATAAGAGTCAGCAACAAGTTTCATAAGAACTCAAGTCGCTAAGAATCAGACAGGACTGAGCGACTTCACTTTCACTTTTCACTTTAATGCATTGGAGAAGGAAACGGCAACCCACTCCAGTGTTCTTGCCTGGAGAATCCCAGGGACGGAGGAGCCTGGTGGTCTGCCTTTGCGGGGTGGCACAGGGTCGGACACGACTGAGGCAACTTAGCAGCAGCAGCAGCAAGTTGCATTTGGAAGTTTATATTAATGCATATATATGGAATTTAGAAAGATGATAACGACAGTCCTATACGCAAGGCAGCAAAAGAGACACAGATGTAAAGAACAGACTTTTGGACTATGTGGGAGAAGGTGAGGGTGGGACGATTTGAGAGAATGACATTGAAACATGTTCATTACCATATGTAAAGTAGATGACCAGTGCAAGTTCGATGCATGAAGCAGGGCAGTCAAAGCTGGTGCACTGGGACAACCCAGAGGGATGGGGTGGGGAGGGAGGTGGGCCGGGGGCTTCTGGATGGGGAGACACAAGTGGAAGTGTGGGTGATTCACGTCAATGCATGACAATAGCCACCACGATACTATAAAGAAATAATCCTTCCATCAAAATTAATTAATTTTAAAAGAGGAAATCATTCAGAGTTCCTAAAAATCTCCCAGCTCTGTTTTCTTGCTGTTTGCTCTAGCCGTGCTTTTGTTCTAGAGATCCGTAACTGCCATCTATTCCATCACTAGCTTTGTGGCTTTGAGCAAATTGCCTGAACAACTATGAGTCTAAGTTTTTCCATCAGAATGAAGATCACTGGTGGCTAATAATTAAGTCATTAAGTTAAATACTATTTGTAAATCTTTTAACTTACTGTCTCATGTGCAGTTCTTTTTTCCTTTAGAAACTGAACTCAGGTGCTATAATGGGAATTCACGGGACAAAGGGCCACTCTGTAGAATATCTGAGCCCAGATCTCCTTTACAGCACAAGCACAGCAGAAAATAATCTTGAAACTCTATCAGGAGACCAGGTAATATTGTTAACTCTCCAGCTAACCAGATTTAAGACCTTGGGTCATTCTCTTCACTCTTTGGATTTTAAGTTTATTCACACAGAACAAATAAGTGCTTAAACAAAGACTACTTCTAGAACTTCTATGTATGTAATATTTCTATGTATTTATTGTATCTTGTGTGTCTGTGTGTGTGTGTGTGTGCGCTCATATGCACACAGATCCAACTCTTGGTGACCACATGGACTGTAACCCACCAGGCTCCTCTGTCCGTGGGATTTTCCAGGCAAGAATATTGGAGTGGGTTGCCATTTCCTCCTCCAGGGGCCTTCCCAACTCAGGGATTGAAACTATTTCTCCTTGCATTGGCAGGCAGACTCTTTACCACTGTGCTACCTGGGAATCCCCATCTTCTATGTACTGTTGTTGCCGTTCAGTCGATAAGTCATATCCAACTCTGTGACTTTAAATCAGGAATTCAAATCGCTACACTGGTTAATAGACTTTTATCATCAGAGACAACAAACCCAACTTAATTGAGGTAAACAATATGAAATGTATGGTGGATGACTCTAAAGCTGATTTATTCAGTGGCTCTATGATCTGTTTATGGGTCCTGATTCATTCTGCTTTTCCACAAGTCATCTTTGACAAGTTGATAAGATGGTTACAGCAACTCCAGTCAACACATAGTGTACACTGTTGCTCAAAGACAAAGAGGAACTCTTTCTTCTTGAACATTTTTGAAAGAAAAAGGAAAGCATTTTCCAAAAGTATTGGAGTTAGGGTGACTAAACAATTTATCTTCCAAACAGAGGCTGTTTTGTGAGTGAAAATGGAACGTAACTGTCTTGGACTAATGATGTTTCGCCATCTGCATAGGGGTGGAACCGGGGTTCTCCTCCCTCAGACAATGGGAGGACGAATGTCTGCACAAAGACTGGGATGGTTGCTGGGAAAACAAATAATAGTGTCTGTTGCAGCTATTAGTGGTTGACTATCCATGCATCTCTTTCTAACCTCATCTCTAGTTGATCTTTGGTTTGCATTTACATGAAAAAAAGCCTGTAGTTCCAGACACAGCATGCTGTTGCTTGTCTTTGTTGTTACTTTCCCTTTGTCTGGAATTACTGCCACTCATCCATTACTCCCTGGCTCCTAACTGCCTAATGAGTCTCCATTATTAAGACAAAAGTACTCAAATCTCTTTCCCTAAGCTCTGTCCTCTACCTCCCTCAGGATAGATGTCTGTTCCCTGTGCTCCCACAGGATTTCATCTCACATCTCTACATTTTCCTTGCTTCTTCCTCGGAAGAAAGAGTATGACAAACCTAGACAGCATATTAAAAGCAGAGACATCGCTTTGCCAACAAAGGTCCTTATAGCCAAAACTATGGTTTTTCAGTAGTCATGTACAGATGTGAGAGCTGAACTATAAAGAAGGCTGAGCACCAAAGAACTGATGCTTTCAAATTTTGGTGCTGGAGAAGACTTTTACGAGTCCCTTGGACAGCAAGATCAAGCCACTCGATCCTAAAGGAAGTCAACCGTGAATATTCATTGGAAGGACTGATGCTGAAGCTGAAGTTCCAAAGCTATGGTCATCTGATGCAAAGAGCTGACTCATTGGAAAAGATTCAGATGCTGGGAAAGACTGAAGGCAAAAAGGAGAAGGGGATGGCAGAGGATGAGGTGGTTAAACAGCGTCACTGACTCAATGGACATGAATCAACAAACTCTGGGAGATAGTGAAGGACAGAGGAGCCTTTCATGCTGCAGACCATGGAATCACAAAGAACCAGACATGAATTTGCAACTGAACAACAGCAAGAACTCTACGTTTTCCACTATGTATTGAGATTTGGCTTGAGTGTTGAATTGTTTTTCTAAACTTAGAACTGAATAAATGAGGGTATAGGAGAAGGAAATGACAACCCATTCCAGTATTCTTGCCTGGAAAATCCTGTGGACAGAGATGGGCTACAATCCATAGGGTTGCAAGAGTCAGACACGACTTAGCAACCAAAGCACAACCACCAAAGTTGGTGCCTGGCATAGTCAAAAAGCTGGAGTAAGTACATGAAATGTTAGACCTTACGGTCTTTTCCTAGGACCCGTCGCTCCAAAGATCACCGAGACTCGGATTCGATGCAAACAGCAGGAGGATTTATTGGGCCGGCGCGCCGGGGTTCAGTCACCTTCAGGGAGGAACGAACCCTGAACAGTCGTTACAGAGCAGTTTTTAAGCACAAAAACCACAAACAGGTACAGCTAGGGTGGGGACAGTCTGATTGGTGCACAGGTCTTAACCTTTACAGGGATAGGCTCGTTTGTTATCAGGTTGAAATGGCTGGTCGGGCCACATTCTGACGGTTAGCTGTTTCCTGGAAAAACAATTTTTTGGAAAGTTCCCAAAGGAAAAATAACCCCTGAGAGAGCCTAAAGGCCACATTCCATGAGATAAGAACCTGCTCTCAAAGGTTTAGCAAAAATTTAACTTTTCCTCTCAGAAACACACAGTAAATTAAGAATGATTGAATAAAGCTCAATCTAGACAGCAGAGTTCAGACACTTCATACCATAAAGGGCCTGAGGTTGAAAAAATAGATATTGAATTTCCAGAGTATTAATGACTAAGGTCTATCCTCCCCAAACCAAATAAAAAGCCCTTAGCTAAATACTGATGTGAGCTAAGAGGGATTAGGGAAAAAAAAAAAAAAACAAACAGGGCTAACTGCAGATGGCATCCAGGGTTGAGAGAGTTATTCCTATTATTAGGGTATAATTAACAACTTTCCTCCCATAGACATTAATTCATATGGCATTGAATTAATTAGAATTAAACAAGCCTTTAAATCATTTCTTATTCCTAGAAGGGGAGAAGTGTTTTTAAGTGTGAAATCAAACCAAGTTTTTCCCCACAACTTGTGGACACAGCAGGAGAAGGAGAGGGAGAAACAAATTGAGAAAGTAGCATCCTCACATACACACGATCACACGGAAAATAGCTAGCTAGTGGGAAGCTGCTATAGAACACAAGAAGCTCAGTCTGGTGCTCTGTGATGACTTAGATGGGTGAGATGACTCAGAGGGAAGGGAGGTATAAGAGTGAAGGGAGGTGGTTATAATTATGACTGATTGTGTTTTTGTACAGCAGAAACCAACATAACATTGTAAAGCAATTTTCTTCCAATTCAAAAATAAATTAAAGAGAGAGAGAGAGAGACTGCCTCCTGGAGAATGTTACATTAGGCTTCTCTGACACAAGATTGGTTGCAAGAGCACGTTTCATAGGGAATTTGTTCTTCTCTAAAGCCAACGGGGGCATGAAAAAAACTGACAGTGGAATGGTTTTTAAATTATCACAGGTTTGGATCCCACTGTAATTTGGGACATGCTATTTTTTAACAAGTTTCCTCTCTGGTAAAATTAGGTAACAGATCCTACCTCATAAAGTTATTATGAAATAATTACCTAGGTAATATAAGTACCAGGAAATTATTAGGCTTCCAATAAATTCTACTTAACACCCTCCCTCTCCTGAAACTGAGATTCAAACTTTACTTTGGATAAAGATGAAGTCATGGATTCCCCAGAAAAAAATAATTCAGAATCTTACTCCATACAAACAAATACACAAAACCAGACTTCATAAACTAGATGATGGCATCTACCTAAGAAACTCTCCTTGATTAGAGCGGAAAGGGATGTGGTTATCTCTTTATCTTCCTTTTCATGCAGAGACCACAAAGCAAAAACAGAATGCTGAGAGTGATTGTATTACAATACTCATTGTGCATTTAGTTTTACTGCAAATCCCAATCTGTTCTTTTTCAAAACAATGCAGATCCTGGATAGAACTGACTGTTTTGCAAATTAAGCTCTTCAAAGGTGAAACTGGTTCTGAATTGTAGCCTAGCGGGTCTTTTTAGAATTTTATGTGCTTGAAGCCTGTATGGGACAATCTCTTGAGATTCCTTACAGCTCTGGAGCTCTGTGGATCTATAAGTCAACTTATTCTCTAGCTTCAAGAAAAGTACATGAATTCTCTTAATGAGAACAGGGTCAAAAAGACACACTTCTTATTGATGAATCGACAATTCGGTCCTACTAAGACAAAGTGGCGTTGGTGGTAAAGAACTCACCTGCCAATGCAGGAGATCTAAGAGACTCAGGAATCACTGGGTTGGGAAGATCCCTTGGAGGAGGGCATGGCAACACTTACCTCCAGTATTCTTGCCTGGAGAATCCCAGGGACAGAGAAGCCTGGAGGGCTATAGTCCATTGGGTCACAAAGAATCAAACACAATTGAAGCAACTTAGCACACACCCTCATAGACTCATGACAGTTCAGTTTTAGAGTGGAGATGCAAACGTTAGCCTAGACCAAAACTCTTGAAAAAACAATGATGGAGAAATGGAAATGGGCTGCCATAAAGAGTACCTCAAATTTAGAGGGCAGGGGTCTGAAGCAGAATAGCTCATCTACTCTTGAGTCTGATGGTTAACTAAATAGCTCGATTTCAACAGATGGAGAATTAAACTGCCTATGGTCTTGATATACCATCAAAAGATGTTCACCATTCATATTTAACATTGAAGCAAAAACCATGAGTAAATAGCAGGTGTACTCTAATATGATTTTCTGGCCTGATGGGTATTTAGCTGAATAAAATCAACCTGTAAGTGAACAACTCGACTGATGTTGACAGAGGTGGAGTGCGATTTCCTCTTGATCTAACAGAATAAAAACTAAAAACTCCATTTTTTTCTTTAATTAAGACTACAGCATTATCAAGCTTTAGAAGACTGAACAGAATGCACAGATGAATTGCTATTTAATTAAGCTTTCCAAGAAACTTTTGAAGCCAGCAGATTAAATACAGGCTTCTACTTTTTGTGGTATTTTAAGGAACTTTTAATTGTTTTTCTCATGGTTGATAAACTTTAAAAAATGTAAAATCAACACAATGTAAGCTGAGAAAAACAAGCCAATAGGGTTTTTTTGTTTTGTTTTTCTTCTTTATTCATTGCTAATGTCAGAAAGCAGTGTTAGGAGCATCCCATGGCTCAGTGGTAAAGAATCTGCCTACCAATGCCAGAGACACTGGTTCAATCCCTGATCCAGGAAGACCCCACGTGCCTCAGAGCAGCTAAGCCTGTGTGCCACAACTATGGAGCCTAGGAATGCAGCTGTTGAATCCCGTGCCTCCCGGAGCCCGTGCTCTGAAACAGGAGAAGTCACCACAATGATAAGCCCATGGACCCCAACTAGAGAGTAGCCCCCACTACCTGCAACTAGAGAAAGCCCTCCTGCAGCAATGAAACCCAGTGCCACCAAAATAAATAACTAAAATTATTTTTTAAAAGAGAAGGCAGCATTGGAAGTTTTCTGTGGACACATAGCTCTGCATATGTTTGGAAGTCACTATGCCTTGCTTAAGGTGACAGTTCTAACCATAATACATTGTAATATCGCACAGGAAAAAAAAATCACTTTTATTAAAAGAGCTGAATTTAAATACTCTTTGTCACTTCCATAGCTATAGTCAATATGTGAGCAAATTTAGGCCTAAAGAGATGTGAGTATAAAGTAAGTTTGCTTTTCCTTTAACAACCAAATTGAAATGTTTTAGAATCTCCACTCCCTCATAATGAGCAGTGATGTCAATCTTACAATATAGGTCCCCTCTCTAAATATACCTTAAAATCCTCAAAGATGTTCAAAGTTTCCTTGAATGTGCGCTTGTCATCACTCACATATGACTATCCTCCAGGGACCCAGAAGTCAGCCCATGAGCAGCTGCAGGTGAGAGTTATCTAGCTCTTGACAGTGGGAATCATTTCCTTCAGTTTAGTCGCTCAGTCATGTCCAACTGCTTGCAGTCCCATGGACTGCACCACGCCAGCCTTCCCTTTCCTGGAAGAGTTGTCTAGTGCCTGACAGTGGGAATAGCTGTACCAAAAACTCTGTGGTCCAACAGATATAGGATCCTGGTGGGGCTACTGACTCTTAATGCTTTCCTCTCCATCTCATGTCTCATCACTAAGTCCCCAGTCTTCTGATCCTATTTTACTTCCATTCATTTCTTAGGATGAAAACAACCAGTCCATGGAAGTTCTCTGAGGAAACTATGCCCGTTTTAATGGCTTTTGATAGCATGTACACAGTCACTTTGGGGCTTCCCAGGTGGCACTAGCAGTAAAGAACCCGCCTGCCAATGCAGGAGACATAGTTCAGTCCCTGAGTTGGCAAGATCCCCTGGAGGAGGGCATGGCAATTCACTCCAGTATTCTTGCCTGGAGAATTCCATGGACAGAGGAGGCTGGCAGGCTAGAGTTCATTGGGTCACAAAGAGTCAGACACGACTGAAGCAACTTAGCACACACAGGCACAATCATTTTACTCAAGTCACAGCCACCATGCCAGGATCTTAGAACTAGAAGGCTTCCTGTTNGTTGGCAAGATCCCCTGGAGGAGGGCATGGCAATTCACTCCAGTATTCTTGCCTGGAGAATTCCATGGACAGAGGAGGCTGGCGGGCTAGAGTTCATTGGGTCACAAAGAGTCAGACACGACTGAAGCAACTTAGCACACACAGGCACAATCATTTTACTCAAGTCACAGCCACCATGCCAGGATCTTAGAACTAGAAGGCTTCCTGTTTGGGGCCCATTCTTAACTCTGTCTGGGGGTAACCTTCCACTCCATCTCTCTATGCCATAAATGAGGCAAATTTCAGGCCAGAGTCTCTTCTCTGAAGGTACACTGCTATTTATTGACTGTTTTTCTTACCTGTTGGATCATCTCAGTTGTATTTATCAGACTTGTTTTTATTTGTCAGACACATATTTATGAAGGGAGAGGTAAACTAGTGTTCCTGTCTCTTTGTTACATAAAGAAGACTCAGAATTGTTTAAATCAAGGTATGCAGATCTTTAGAAGGGTTAGGTTCTGCTTATTTCTGAGACTCAAATGCAGAAAGAAATGTTGGGGAAGAAATGTCCTAATTTTTCCCCATGAGCTGCATATAATTTCCAGGCTCCTGCATGATTTAAGTGATCACTTATAAATCATTACCATTTATTGTGTGACTAGCTTGTATGAAAGATGTGGCTGATTGACAGAGGTTTTTATAATTATGACAGTTATATCTTCCAAGACTTTAATGATTTAGTATAGTAATTTTCAAGTGAGTTTTATGTTTTGTGTTTTGTCAAGCATTTGATTAAACTTTTGTTTTGCTTTTATATCCAAACTATTTTTAAAACTATAATAAAACAAATGCACTCAAAACTGTTCTATTCCAACTTTTTACACACCATTAGATATTAATTTAATAACTTGCCCTGCCAGATTAACTTGGTTGGGAGCAGACCTGGGAATAAAACTTTGAACTTTTTATGAATGTGTAAATGATTAGGAATGATGTAGCTTGGCAATGATCTTTTTAATTAGGGCTTCAAATGCCCAAAGGTAGAACTGTACAAGGAAGCACAGAGTAACACCTCTTTAAATGCCAGGCTACCCAGCATTTCTAGATTCTCATGCTTAAGATACAACATGTTGTCTTATGATAATTTAGTATCCTAACACTAGTGTCATTATAAATTTTTGTTGCTTACTATCTTTTTGGTTAACTTGTAAAGTTAACATCTTGATAGTTTTGTGCTTGCATATGAAGACAAATGTGTAACTTTGGATTTTATATTAATTGAAATGATCCGGAAAGTTTTGATGTTTTGGGTGAATGTTTGACATATATGACCAGTGTATCTAATTCTTATTTTTCTTATGGTAGTAAGTAGCTCATAAGAATATAGATATTAAATACATTTTACTTAACAGTGATACTTTTAAATGGATACATATTCCATTCACTGACCATGTGATGTCCATATGAATTCTTGATTTCCTCTAAGCTAGGAGGTCCTTTCCTTGTGGTCCTATAAGTACTCTCAAAATATATACAGGAATCACAGACTAGTATAGGGTTCAGTTCTGACATCTGACTCTCCCCTGGGATTATTGAATATAAGACATCATTGAATATAAGAACTGGGACTTTTATTCCATATCCTGAACAACACTGTTTGCTTTATGATTGAAAATTAGAACATTAATGACTCAATTATAGATTTGCATAATATCGAATGTTAAGTAAGAAAAAAATGGTACTTTAAGAGACTAGGACAGCTGTTTTCAAATCTATGAAAGGATGTCTGAATTTTAGTAAGACTTTCCTTTTGTTCTTGTTTTCATTCTTGCTGCTGAGAACGGTTGAATAGATATGAACACATTAAGAAAAAGTAAATTTCAACTCAATACTAATAAGATATTTTGAAAAATATTTCATTTTTCTTGGCCTAAGAGGTCATCTCGTATCATATATTGATAATTTCCTCATTGAATGGATGCTGGATGATAAGACCAGCAAGTTATCAGAGATATACTCACTTCTTCAGTAAGAAGGAATGTCTAATTTTTGCCTTCTCTAACAGTCAGATTTCAAAACTTCTATTCTTATTCCCAAATGGAGGAAGGTAAACAAATATAACAAAAAATAAAATATTTTTTTTCTCAATTGAAAAAGGAGAAAGTTTTCTGCTTTTCTCAGAAAGAGCCAACATATGGCTCTTTTCAAATTTATCTTTGTGAATTTCTTTGTCAGTTTGATTCTGTGCTTGGCTTTGTTTTGCTTGTTGTTTTTTTTTTTAAGCATTTATTTAGTTCTAGCACAGGTAATAAAATGTGACAATGTTTGTGCTTTGCCACGTTAGCCATTAGAACTGCCCAGGGAAATACGTTTGGAGAGTGTTTCATTTCACAAATAAAGAAATTGAGGATTATAAATATCACATATCTTGCCCAAAGTCAAAGATATTAATCATACTCACCTCTGATGGAGTGCTTACTGTATGAGAGATGCTTTACAGATGTTAATTCTAATCCACACAACTCAAAAAGGTTTGAGTTTTGGAGGTAAATTTTTATTAAACTACATGTTACAAAGAAAATTGCACAGATTCTAAGTGTATAGGTCTATGAATTCTCTAGAAGTGTATACATTTATATAAAAACTTTCTAGATGACAATATAGAACATACCTTTGCTCTAGAAATTTAACTTGCCATCTCTCTTTGTTACTGTTCTGGCCCAAGGTAAGAACCATCCTGATTTTTGTAACCACCAGTTAATTGCACCTGGATTTGAACTGTTAAAACAATGAATTCATTTTTGTTCTTCTTTGCATCTGTGTGAATTATCCTCGCGGTTCTGTACAGTAAAATTTCACTATTTTAATTGCTGTATGTTATTCAATGTTACGGAGAAGGCAATGGCACCCCACTCCGGTACTCTTGCCTGGAAAATCCCATGAACAGAGCAGCCTGGTAGGCTGTGGTCCATGGGGTTGCTAAGAGTCGGACACGACTGAGAGACCTCCCTTTCACTTTTCACTTTCATGCATTGGAGAAGGAAATGGCAAGCCACTCCAGTGTTCTTGCCTGGAGAATCCCAGGGATGGGGGAACCTGGTGGGATGCCATCTATGGGGTCGCACAGAGTCGGACACGACTGAAGCGACTTAGCAGAGTCTATGTTAAGGGTTTCCCAGGTGGTACAGCGATCAAGAATCTGCTGGCCAACGCAGGAGATGCAAGAGGTGTGGGTTCGATCTCTGGCTCCAGAAGATTCCCTGAAGTAGGAAACAGCAACTTGCTCCAGTTTTCTTGCCTGGGAAATCTCGTGGACAGAGGAGCCTGGTGGGCAACAGTCCATGGATTCACAAACAGTGTGAGAAGACTGAGCAACTGAGCACACACACACATACACACACACACACATTCTATATTAAGAATATATCATAAGTTATTCATTCTCTAATAAAGTACAGTATTTCCAGTTAGAATCCTTTTGAACTGTATCATTACAAACAATTTTGTTTATATTTTTAGTGAATACGTGTATGCATTTCTTTTTTGGCGTATATTTGAGAGTAGAATTACTGGGCATATCTAAATGCAGCTTCAATATACATTAAATATTCTTCCAAAATTTCCAACTTATGCGTCTAGTGTGAGTGGTGTGGGACAGTTCCTACAGCTAAATATATTTGCCTAAATTTGCTATCAATCCCTGGGTTGGTAAGATCCTTTGGAGTAGGAAATAGCAAACCACTCCAGTGTTCTTGCCTGGAAAATCCCATGGACTAAGGAGCCTGGTGGGCTACCGTCCATTTAGTCAAAAAGAGTCAGACACAACTGAACACACACACACACACACACACAAATTTGTTATCACCAACTTTTTCTTTTCTATACTAGATATTCTGGTAGGTAAAAGCATTATGATAATTCGCCACTTTTTCAAATAGGCCATTTACACATCTCATTGGTGAGGTGTCTGTTCAAACTTTTGCCAGGTTTATTTTTCATGAGGTTCTCTGTGTTTTAAAAAATTATTTCTAAAAGCCTTACATATTGACTTTATATTCTGAGTTTGTAATTCCAGTAGCCATGCTTTACTCATTATTTCTAATAACTTACTTTAGATGTTTTGATATTTTTTACACACACAGTCGTATTGCCTCTGAATAATAGCAAATGTTTCTTCCTTCCCAACACACACACTGTTCTATTTTGTTTTTCTTTTTTTTGCCTTAATGCATTGGTTAGGGCTCTGGTACACTCAAAAAATAGCCAAAAGCCTTGTATATTTTTCAACTGACAGGCAGAGGGAACTTTAAATGATTTATAAATAAATACAGTGTTTGCCCTATTTTTTTCCACATATAATTTATCAGGTTATGGAAATTTGCTAAGTTTTTGTGTGTTTGCTTTCTTTGGTTGACTGATTAGTTTTAATGAGAAACAGAATTTTAAATTAATAGACTTTATATTTAGAAAATTTTCAAATTTACATAAAAATGGAGTATATAGTACAGAGTTTCTATCTCTCTGTCTCTCTCTCACACACACATACATTTTCCAATTATTAACATCTTTCATTTTGTTGGTACCTTTATTACAATTAATGGATCAATACTGATACATTATTATTAACTGAAAGTCATATTTTCTGTTGCCCTTTGCTCTTCAGGAAGTAAGATTTGTAGGTTTTGACAAGTACACTCACTATTACAATATCATACAGAATGGCTCGCCATCTGAAAAATCCTCTGCACTTAATCTAATTATCCCTCCTCCACCTGAACACTTGGCAACAACTATTATTTTTTCCTTATGTTTACTTTTATTTTTTCCTTATATTCAATGTAAATGTCTGGTAGATAGCATACAGTTAGTCTTGCTTCTTTTATTCATTCTCACCATCTTCGCTTTTCATTGGTATATTTAGCCATTCACATTGAAAGTGATTATCGGTATAGTTGGGTAAATATCTACCATATTTCGTACAAGTTTCAGTGTGTTGCACTTGTTCTTTCTCTTTTTAAGCTTCTTTATTTGGACATTTCATATGACTCCATTTCCTTTCCTCTCTTAGCATACCAATTGCACTATTTTTTAAATTTAAATCTAGATTTCCTTAGAGTTTGCAGTATATATTAACTACTAATTGAAGTCCATTTTCTAAGATTACTGTACCACTTCATACATAGTTCTAGCATCTTATAAGAGACTATTCCTGTTCTTCCTTCCCATCTCTTATTCCATTGCTGTAATTCAACTGTTACATGCTCTGATCACTTGATACAATGTTGCTATTATTAATTTGAGCCAACATTTATTATATCAATAAGTAAAACAGAAGATTTTTACTTTATTTTTCTCTAATATACTCACTCTCTTTCATTCTGCAAATCCAAATTTTTTCCCTGTTTCCTTTTCCTTCCCTCTGAAGAACTTATTTTAATCATTCTTGCAAGGCAATTCTACTAGCAGTGAATTTCCTTGGCTTTTATTTGAATGGAAAGGCTTTTTTTTTTTTTAATTGGGGTATAGTTGGTTACAGTTTTGTGTTGGTTACTGCTATACTAGAACTCTGAGTAGAGTAAAAATCTTTCAAAATTTTCACTCTAGGCAGACTTCTAGGTTGGTGGGGATTTTTTTAAATATTTTAAATATTTCACTCTCTATACTTCTTGTTAGTATGGTCTTTGACAAGAAGGCCAAAGAAAAACTGACAGTTCTTCCTCTAAAGGTAAAGTATACCTTTACCCTGACATCTTTGCAAATTTTTTCTATCTTTGGCTCTTAGAATCTGAATATAAAATGCTTATGTGTACACTTCTTATTATTTATCCTGCTTGTTACTCTCTGAGCTTCCTGCATCCGTGGTTCGGTGGCTGTTGCAAAGGAAGATTCCCTGGAGAAGGAAACGGCAACCTACTCCAGTATTCTTGCCTGGAGAATTCCCTGGACAGGTGAACCTGGCAGGCTACAGTCCATGGGGTCACAAACAGTCAAACATGACTGAGCAAACACGCAATAACTCCTTAACATCTTCTAGGAGGCACAGTGTTAAGGAACATGCCTGCTAGTCCAGGAGATGCAAGAGACATGGGTTCAATCCCTGGGTTGGGAAGAGCCTCTAGGAAAGAAATTTTCTACACTCTCTAGTATTCTTGCCTGGGGATTCTCTTGGAGAGAAGAGCTTGGTGAGCTACAGTCCCAAGTGTCAGAAAGAGTCAGACACGATTTACTAACAGAAACTAAACAACAGCAATCAATGCAAAGAAATAGAGGAAAAGAATAGAATGTGAAGGACTAGAGATCTCTTCAAGAAAATTCGAGATACCAAGGGAACATTTCATGCAAAGATGGGCTCGATAAAGGACAGAAATGGTATGGACTTAACAGAAGCAGAAGATATTAAGAAGAGGTGGCAAGAATACACAGAAGAACTGTACAAAAAAGATCTTCACCACCCAGGTAATCATGATGATGTGATCACTAATCTAGAGCCAGACATCCTGGAATGTGAAGTCAAATGAGCCTTAGAAAGCATCACTGCGAACAAAGCTAGTGGAGGTGATGGAATTCCTGTTGAGTTGTTTCAAATCCTGAAAGATGATGCTATGAAAGTGCTGTACTCAATATCCCAGCAAATTTGGAAAACTCAGCAGTGGCCACAGGACTGGAAAAGGTCAGTTTTTATTCCATTCCCAAAGAAAGTCAATGCCAAAGAATGCTCAAACTACCGCACAATTGCACTCATCTCATGCTAGTAAAGTAATGCTCAAAATTCTCCAAGCCAGGCTTCAGTAATACGTGAACCGTGAACTTCCAGATATTCAAGCTGGGTTTAGAAAAGGCAGAGGAACCACAGATCAAATTGCCAACATCCCCTGGGTCACGGAAAAAGCAAGAGAGTTCCAAAAAAAACATTTATTTCTGTTTATTGACTATGCCAAAGGCTTTGACTATGTGGATCACAATAAACTGTGGAAAATTCTGAGAGAGATGGGGATACTGGACCACTTGACCTGCCTCTTGAGAAATCTGTATGCAGGTCAAGAAGCAACAGTTAGAACTGGACATGGAACAACAGACTGGCTCCAAATAGGAAAAGGAGTACATCAAGGCTGTATACTGTCACCCTGCTTATTTAACTTATATGCAGAATACATCATGAGAAATGCTGGACTGGAAGAAACATAAGCTGGAATCAAGATTGCTGGGAGAAATATCAGTCACCTCAGATATGCAGTTGACACCACCCTTATGGCATAAAGTGAAGAGGAACTAAAGAGCCTCTTGATGAAAGTGAAAAAGGAGAGTGAAAAAGTTGGCTTAAAGCTCAAGATTCAGAAAACGAAGATCATGGCATCTAGTCCCATCACTTCATGGGAAATAGATGGGGAAACAGTGGAAACAGTGTCAGACTTTATTTTTCTGGGCTCCAAAATCACTGCAGATGGTGACTGCAGCCATGAAATTAAAAGATACTTACTCCTTGGAAGAAAAGTTATGACCAACTATAGATAGCATATTCAAAAGCAGAGATATTACTTTGCCAACTAAGGTCTGTCTAGTCAAGGCTATGGTTTTTTTCCTGTGGTCACGTATGGATGTGAGAGTTGGACTGTGAAGAAGGCTGGTGCTGAAGAATTGATGCTTTTGAACTGTGGTATTGGAGAAGACTCTTGAGAGTCCCTTGGACTGCAAGAAGATCCAACCAGTCCATTCTGAAGGAGATTAGCCCTGGGATTTCTTTGGAAGGAATGATGCTAAAGCTGAAGCTCCAGTACTTTGGCCACCTCATGTGAAGAGTTGACTCATTGGAAAAGACTCTGATGCTGGGAGGGATTGGGGGCAGGAGGAGAAGTGGATGGCCGAGGATGAGATGGCTGGATGGCATCACTAACTCGATGGGCGTGAGTCTGAGTGAACTCCCGGAGTTGGTGATGGACAGGGAGGCCTGGCGTGCTGCGATTCATGGGGTCACAAAGAGTCAGACACGACTGAGTGACTGAACTGAACTGAAACAACAGCTCAAGTGAAAGAATCCCTTAGAAGAATCTCTTAGAAGAAATGGAGTAGCCCTCATAGTCAACAAAAGAGTCTAAAAGGCAGTACTTGGATGCAATATCAAAAGTGACAGAATGATCTCTGTTCATTTCCCAGGCAAACCATTTGATATCACAGTAATCTAATTCTATGCCTCAACCAGTAAGGCTGAAGAAGCTGAAGTTGAATGGTCTTATAAAGACCTACAAGACTTTCTAGAACTATCAAGTGAAAAAGGATGTCCTTTTCATTATAGGGGACTGGAATGAAAAAGTTGGAAGTCAAGAGATACCTAGAGTAACAGGCAAAGTTGGCCTTGGAGGACAAAATGAAGCAGGGCAAAAACTAACAGAGTTTCGCCAAGAGAATGCACTGGACATAGCAAACACCCTCTTCCAAGAACACAAGAGAAGATTCTACACATGGACATCACCAGATGGCCAACACCAAAATCAGAACGGTTATATTCTTGCAGCCAAATATGGAGAAACTCTATACAGTCAGCAAAAGCAAGACCAGGAGCAGACTGTGGCTCCAATCATGAACTCCTTATTGCCAAATTCAGACTGAAACTGAAGAAAGTAGGGAAAACCATTAGATCATTCAGGTATGACCTAAATCAAACTCCTTACGATTATACAGTAGAAGTGACAAATAGACTCAAGGGATTAGATCTGGTAGACAAAGTGCCTGAAGAGCTATGGATGGATGTTCAGGACATTGTATAGGAGGCAGTGACCAAGAACATCCCCAAGGAAAAGAAATGCCAAAAGGCAAAATGGTTGTCTGAGAAGGCTTTACAAATAGC
Organism: Neotragus moschatus; assembly: GCA_006410615.1. Classification (NCBI taxonomy): domain Eukaryota; kingdom Metazoa; phylum Chordata; class Mammalia; order Artiodactyla; family Bovidae; genus Neotragus; species Neotragus moschatus. The sequence goes on from SJYA01003263.1 coordinate 1,863,062, forward strand.
TGAGAAAAGAAAAGAAGCTAAAAGCAAAGGAGAAATGGAAAAATATACCCATTTGAATGCAGAGTTCCAAAGAATAGCAAGGAGATTTAAGAAAGCCTTCCTCAGTGATCAGTGCAAAGAAATAGAGGAAAACAATAGAATGGGAAAGACTAGAGTTTCCTCAAGAAAATTAGACATACCAAGGGAACACTTCTCACAAAGATGAGCTAAATAAAGGACAGAAATGATATGGACCTAACAGAAACAGAAAATATTAAGAAAAGGTGGCAAGAATACACAGAAGAACTGTACAAAAAGGATCTTCATGACCCAGATAATCATGATGGTGTGATCACTCACCTCCAGACATTCTAGAATGCCAAGTCACATGGGCCTTAGGAAGATCACTATGAACAAAGAAAGTGGAGGTGATGGAATTCCAATGAGCTATTTCAAATTCTAAAAGATGATGCTGTGAAAGTGCTGTACTCAATATGCCAGCAAATTTGGAAAACTCAGCAGTGGCCACAGGACTGGAAAAGGTCAGTTTTCATTCTAATCCTCAAGAAAGGCAAGGCCAAAGAATGTTCAAACTACCACACAATTGCACTCATCTCACACACTAGCAAAGCAATGCTCAAATTTCTCCATGGCAGGCTTCAACAGTATGTGAATTGTGAACTTCCAGATGTTCAAGCTTATTTTAGAAAATGCAGAGGAACCAGAGATCAAATTGCCAACATCCATTGGATCATAGAAAAAGCAAGAGTGTTCCAGAAAAAACATCTACTTCTGCTTAATTAACTACGCCAAAACCTTTGACTGTGGAAAATCTGAAAGAGTTGGGAATACCAGACCACCTTACCTATCTCCTGAGGAATCTGTATGCAGGTCAAGAAGCAAGAGTTAGGACTGGACATGGAACAAAAGACTGGTTCCAAATGGAGAAAGCAGTACATCAAGGCTGTATATTGTCACCCTGCTTATTTAACTTATATGCAGAGAACACCAAGTGAAATGCCAGGCTGGATGAAGCACAAGCTGGAATCAAGATCACCAGGAGAAATATCAATAACCTCAGATACACAGATGACATCACCCTTATGGAAGAAATCAAAGAAGAAATAAAGAGCTTTTTCATGAAAGTGAAAGAGGAGAGTGTAAAAGTTGGCTTAAAACCCAACATTCAGAAAACTAAGATCATGGCAACTGGTTCCATCACTTCATGGCAAATAGATGGGGAAACAATGGAAACAGTGACAGACTCTACTGTTTTGGGCTCCAAAATCACTGCAGATGGTGACTGCAGCTATGAAATTAAAAGATACCTGCTCCTTGCAAGAAAAGCTATGACCAACCTAGACAGTACATTAAAAAGCAGAGACATTACTAACAAAGGTCCATCTAGTCAAAGCTATGCTTTTCCAGTAGTTATGTATGAATGTGAGAGTTGGACAGTAAAGAAAGCTGAGCACCGAAGAACTGATGCTTTTGAACTGTGGTGTTGGAGAAGACTCTTGAGAGTTCCTAGGACTGCAAGGAGATCCAACCAGTCCATCCTAAATGAAATCAGTCCTGAATATTCATTGGAAGGACTGATGCTGAAGCTGAAACTCCAATACTTTGGCCACCTGATGCGAAGAAGTGACTCATTGGAAAAGACCCTGATTCTGGGAAAGACTGAAGGCAGGAGGAGAGGGGGATGACAGAGGATGAGATGGTTGGATGACATCACTGACTCAATGGACGTGAGTTTGAGTAAGCTCACGTTGGTGATGCACAGGGAAGTCTGACATGCTGCAGTCCATGGGATTACCAAGAGTCGAATGTGACTGAGCGACTGAACTGAAATCTGACTGAAAGCTATTAATTAGTTCTGATGAATTTGTTCATAACAAAAAATCTTCCTCATTAAGTCTTAATGTAGGGACAAACTCAATGTAACGCAACGCTGATTGAAAACAGTCACTTCCCTGATCAATTAGTGAGCTGAACTGAACTGAACTGAACTGAAACAACAGCAATACCTCTTTAAATAGAGTTATGTCTTACATTTCTCTTAGCTATAATTTAATCTTATATTCTGGGGCCCTGTTTATGTGTTGGTGAAGTGTTGGGGAGGGGAGGTAATCTATGCTGTTATGATTGAACCTCAATTGTTTAATTAAGCCTGGTTCCCTGGGCTGAGACCTGCAGAAGCTTTTCTTGGGTGTTTTTTTCCCCCCTCACCTTTCGTGAGACTGGAAGGATAAAAGCTGTTGTCCAACTGCACTTTCACCAGGTCACGTAAGTCTTTGGTAAAGTCATTTGTCTTCTCCTCCGGTATGCTTTGGGCATGTTTCAAAATGGTTAGTTTTGCCCTACTTGGCTTGAAACATGACAGGATTTTTCTTTGATCAAACTTAATTGTGTTTGGCTGCAAAATTCCAGTCCTTTGGCACAGTAACTCTTTAAAAGATAGTTAGAGCTGACATTGGCAGTTACCCAGTGGGTAATGGTAAAGATACATTACAATAGGTGTTAAATACCTGGAAGACTTCGCTGGTGATCCAGTGACTACGACTCTGCACTCCCAATGCAGGGAGCCTGGGTTCAATCCCTGGTCAGGAAACTAAATTCCACATGCTGCAACTAAAACCCAAATAAGTTTTTTAAAAATAATGAATATCTAGGAGGTATTTGATGTACATTGTAATATTTAATCAAAGAATCTGTCGTATATGGTATATCAATTCTGTTAAACAGAGAAAATTAATGCTTTGAGAGGAAAATTATAAATTCAATGCAATACTTTTCTAAGCAACATACTGAAAAAAAACTTTTTTCCTACATTTATAAGTTCTCTCTTATGTAAAGGATTTCAGATACTACTTTCTAAGAAAGATTATATCTTCTTACATAAAGCATAACTCTTCAGGAAAAGTACTAAATATAAATTTTACATAGCAGCTTAAAGTGTTGTTTTAGAAAAGATTATCTGAGAATGTTTTATATTCATGCATGCCAATTGATGGGCGTACACTTGATTGAAATAATGGTTCTTTCAGGCCTCATAGAATGTTTCACATTTTTAAAACCTAATTAAGCCAATTATCTTATAAAAGCTCCATAGAAGTATCTTCAATTCTTGTTTTAAAGACATTTTAACTTAAAAGTCTTTATTACTAGAATAAGTAAAAAATGATAGTTCCGTTTTGGTTTACCTTTCACGTCACTTTTTGTGAACTTTGACTTTAAAAACATTTTTGATTTGCCATTTAATATTTTTATTAGAGTACAATTGCTTGACAATGTTGTGTTAGCTTCTTCTGTACAACAAAGGGAATCAGCTTATGTGTACATATATCCCCTCCCTTTCGAGCCTCCCTCCCACCCCCGATCTCACACGCTCAAGAAACTGACAGCCACAGGACTAATGATGGTTAGCTACTCAGTCAGATAACTTTCCCCGTACATGTGCAATTCATGAAGACTTTTGTTTTCCTTATTTTTTATTTTCTGACTTTTATGTTTTTCAGGGTAGGGTGAACTTCCACTCATTGAGGTACTGAATTCTTTACTATGGAGATGTAAAAGAGATACCAAGATCAGTCAGTTTCTGGAGTGATGAGGGATTTGGTGAAGCTGTTTTCTCTCTGAAACAAGACAGTAAAGGCTAAACAACTAAAATGGATCATTTCAGAACTCTGGCCAATATCCAAAGCCACCGAAAGAACTGAAAACCACCCAAGATAAACTGCCAAGCTCTGATAAAGCAGTGGGACCTGTGAAATGTCGTTTTACTTATTTGGCTGGGATGAGTGTTAGCTGCAGGATGCAGGATCATCGATCTTCTTATAAGTCCTTTAGCTGCGGCACGAGAACTCTCCTTTGCATCATGTGGGATCTCGATTCCTTGACCAGGCATTGAACCCAGGTCCCCTGCTTTGGGAGTATGGAGTCTTAGCCACTGGACCACCAGTGACGTGCCTGTGAAGTTTTAATTTGGAGCTATTCCCAGTTCCTTCTTTCCCCAGTTCAGTGGTGTAGAAACCAAAATCCAGCAGCACCATAAAGGATGGAGAGATGTGAATTCTTTTTGATCTCTATTAAAAGCACAGTCCCCTAGAGCACCGTCAATTTGTTGTCCCAACTTGGAGCTCCCTCAAAAATCAGAGTATGTCAGCTATTTCATTTGATTCAGAGCTTGGGTGGGGTAAAGGGGGCTTACCCCAGGGCATCAGTGAGGCAGTGGGAAATAACTGGCAGCATTTAAACTATCTGACGTAGTCACCTTTTTGTTGGGGCAAACAAGACTGAGTTGAGGAATTTAAAGGAAGTACTGTAGAATCAGACAAACATACTGCTGTTAAGTCGCTTCAATCGTGTTTGACTCTGTGTGATCCCATAGATGGCAGCCCACCAGGCTCCNATTCCAATGAGCTATATCAAATTCTAAAAGATGATGCTGTGAAAGTGCTGTACTCAATATGCCAGCAAATTTGGAAAACTCAGCAGTGGCCACAGGACTGGAAAAGGTCAGTTTTCATTCTAATCCTCAAGAAAGGCAAGGCCAAAGAATGTTCAAACTACCACACAATTGCACTCATCTCACACACTAGCAAAGCAATGCTCAAATTTCTCCATGGCAGGCTTCAACAGTATGTGAATTGTGAACTTCCAGATGTTCAAGCTTATTTTAGAAAATGCAGAGGAACCAGAGATCAAATTGCCAACATCCATTGGATCATAGAAAAAGCAAGAGTGTTCCAGAAAAAACATCTACTTCTGCTTAATTGACTACGCCAAAACCTTTGACTGTGGAAAATCTGAAAGAGTTGGGAATACCAGACCACCTTACCTATCTCCTGAGGAATCTGTATGCAGGTCAAGAAGCAAGAGTTAGAACTGGACATGGAACAAAAGACTGGTTCCAAATGGAGAAAGCAGTACATCAAGGCTGTATATTGTCACCCTGCTTATTTAACTTATATGCAGAGAACACCAAGTGAAATGCCAGGCTGGATGAAGCACAAGCTGGAATCAAGATCACCAGGAGAAATATCAATAACCTCAGATACACAGATGACATCACCCTTATGGAAGAAATCAAAGAAGAAATAAAGAGCTTTTTCATGAAAGTGAAAGAGGAGAGTGTAAAAGTTGGCTTAAAACCCAACATTCAGAAAACTAAGATCATGGCAACTGGTTCCATCACTTCATGGCAAATAGATGGGGAAACAATGGAAACAGTGACAGACTCTACTGTTTTGGGCTCCAAAATCACTGCAGATGGTGACTGCAGCCATGAAATTAAAAGATACCTGCTCCTTGCAAGAAAAGCTATGACCAACCTAGACAGTACATTAAAAAGCAGAGACATTACTAACAAAGGTCCATCTAGTCAAAGCTATGCTTTTCCAGTAGTTATGTATGAATGTGAGAGTTGGACAGTAAAGAAAGCTGAGCACCGAAGAACTGATGCTTTTGAACTGTGGTGTTGGAGAAGACTCTTGAGAGTTCCTAGGACTGCAAGGAGATCCAACCAGTCCATCCTAAATGAAATCAGTCCTGAATATTCATTGGAAGGACTGATGCTGAAGCTGAAACTCCAATACTTTGGCCACCTGATGCGAAGAAGTGACTCATTGGAAAAGACCCTGATTCTGGGAAAGACTGAAGGCAGGAGGAGAGGGGGATGACAGAGGATGAGATGGTTGGATGACATCACTGACTCAATGGACGTGAGTTTGAGTAAGCTCACGTTGGTGATGCACAGGGAAGTCTGACATGCTGCAGTCCATGGGATTACCAAGAGTCGAATGTGACTGAGCGACTGAACTGAAATCTGACTGAAAGCTATTAATTAGTTCTGATGAATTTGTTCATAACAAAAAATCTTCCTCATTAAGTCTTAATGTAGGGACAAACTCAATGTAACGCAACGCTGATTGAAAACAGTCACTTCCCTGATCAATTAGTGAGCTGAACTGAACTGAACTGAACTGAAACAACAGCAATACCTCTTTAAATAGAGTTATGTCTTACATTTCTCTTAGCTATAATTTAATCTTATATTCTGGGGCCCTGTTTATGTGTTGGTGAAGTGTTGGGGAGGGGAGGTAATCTATGCTGTTATGATTGAACCTCAATTGTTTAATTAAGCCTGGTTCCCTGGGCTGAGACCTGCAGAAGCTTTTCTTGGGTGTTTTTTTCCCCCCTCACCTTTCGTGAGACTGGAAGGATAAAAGCTGTTGTCCAACTGCACTTTCACCAGGTCACGTAAGTCTTTGGTAAAGTCATTTGTCTTCTCCTCCGGTATGCTTTGGGCATGTTTCAAAATGGTTAGTTTTGCCCTACTTGGCTTGAAACATGACAGGATTTTTCTTTGATCAAACTTAATTGTGTTTGGCTGCAAAATTCCAGTCCTTTGGCACAGTAACTCTTTAAAAGATAGTTAGAGCTGACATGGCAGTTACCCAGTGGGTAATGGTAAAGATACATTACAATAGGTGTTAAATACCTGGAAGACTTCGCTGGTGATCCAGTGACTACGACTCTGCACTCCCAATGCAGGGAGCCTGGGTTCAATCCCTGGTCAGGAAACTAAATTCCACATGCTGCAACTAAAACCCAAATAAGTTTTTTAAAAATAATGAATATCTAGGAGGTATTTGATGTACATTGTAATATTTAATCAAAGAATCTGTCGTATATGGTATATCAATTCTGTTAAACAGAGAAAATTAATGCTTTGAGAGGAAAATTATAAATTCAATGCAATACTTTTCTAAGCAACATACTGAAAAAAAACTTTTTTTCTACATTTATAAGTTCTCTCTTATGTAAAGGATTTCAGATACTACTTTCTAAGAAAGATTATATCTTCTTACATAAAGCATAACTCTTCAGGAAAAGTACTAAATATAAATTTTACATAGCAGCTTAAAGTGTTGTTTTAGAAAAGATTATCTGAGAATGTTTTATATTCATGCATGCCAATTGATGGGCGTACACTTGATTGAAATAATGGTTCTTTCAGGCCTCATAGAATGTTTCACATTTTTAAAACCTAATTAAGCCAATTATCTTATAAAAGCTCCATAGAAGTATCTTCAATTCTTGTTTTAAAGACATTTTAACTTAAAAGTCTTTATTACTAGAATAAGTAAAAAATGATAGTTCCGTTTTGGTTTACCTTTCACGTCACTTTTTGTGAACTTTGACTTTAAAAACATTTTTGATTTGCCATTTAATATTTTTATTAGAGTACAATTGCTTGACAATGTTGTGTTAGCTTCTTCTGTACAACAAAGGGAATCAGCTTATGTGTACATATATCCCCTCCCTTTCGAGCCTCCCTCCCACCCCCGATCTCACACGCTCAAGAAACTGACAGCCACAGGACTAATGATGGTTAGCTACTCAGTCAGATAACTTTCCCCGTACATGTGCAATTCATGAAGACTTTTGTTTTCCTTATTTTTTATTTTCTGACTTTTATGTTTTTCAGGGTAGGGTGAACTTCCACTCATTGAGGTACTGAATTCTTTACTATGGAGATGTAAAAGAGATACCAAGATCAGTCAGTTTCTGGAGTGATGAGGGATTTGGTGAAGCTGTTTTCTCTCTGAAACAAGACAGTAAAGGCTAAACAACTAAAATGGATCATTTCAGAACTCTGGCCAATATCCAAAGCCACCGAAAGAACTGAAAACCACCCAAGATAAACTGCCAAGCTCTGATAAAGCAGTGGGACCTGTGAAATGTCGTTTTACTTATTTGGCTGGGATGAGTGTTAGCTGCAGGATGCAGGATCATCGATCTTCTTATAAGTCCTTTAGCTGCAGCACGAGAACTCTCCTTTGCATCATGTGGGATCTCGATTCCTTGACCAGGCATTGAACCCAGGTCCCCTGCTTTGGGAGTATGGAGTCTTAGCCACTGGACCACCAGTGACGTGCCTGTGAAGTTTTAATTTGGAGCTATTCCCAGTTCCTTCTTTCCCCAGTTCAGTGGTGTAGAAACCAAAATCCAGCAGCACCATAAAGGATGGAGAGATGTGAATTCTTTTTGATCTCTATTAAAAGCACAGTCCCCTAGAGCACCGTCAATTTGTTGTCCCAACTTGGAGCTCCCTCAAAAATCAGAGTATGTCAGCTATTTCATTTGATTCAGAGCTTGGGTGGGGTAAAGGGGGCTTACCCCAGGGCATCAGTGAGGCAGTGGGAAATAACTGGCAGCATTTAAACTATCTGACGTAGTCACCTTTTTGTTGGGGCAAACAAGACTGAGTTGAGGAATTTAAAGGAAGTACTGTAGAATCAGACAAACATACTGCTGTTAAGTCGCTTCAATCGTGTTTGACTCTGTGTGATCCCATAGATGGCAGCCCACCAGGCTCCCCCGTCCCTGGGATTCTCCAGGCAAGAACACTGGAGTGGGTTGCCATTTCCTTCTCCAATGCATGAAAATGAAAAGTGAAAGTGAAGTTGCTCAGTCATGTCCGAGTCTTAGCGATCCCATGACTGCAACCCACCAGGCTCCTCCGTCCATGGGATTTTTGAGGCAAGAGTACTGGAGTGGGGTGCATTGCCTTCTCCCAGACAAACACAGGGGCATTTTACAAGCTATGACAAATTCTTGGGGATCTAAAAGTCTGACCCAGACTGTATTACACTCAGGAAACCCTTGGGGAAAGAGGAAACGAGAGTCACTCATGTCCAGCTTACCTTGAGGGACTATGCAAGAAAAAGAAGAAAGCTAAGACTAAATGAAACTTCAAACTTCTGTCTGAAGTTTGAAGCTGTGTGCCTTTTTATGTAGATTCTCTTGGACAAAAGGTAGAAGATATTTCCCTTTGGGGAAATCTTATGAACACTGATTATTTAGTCACCAAATTTTACTGAGCAACGTATGACTCATAGGAGGCCAGCTTGAAAAATAAAAGCAAGAAATGAAAAAAGAAAAAAATCTAGCCAAGAACTCAGAAACACAAAAGGGGAATACAAAATCTACAGAATTAGCCCAGGAAAATGCTAAACAAATTAGTAGCAGTAAAAAATATGACAATTTAAAAAGTAGCAAATAGAAGCTCTGAAGTTGAAGAATTCTGAATTGAGAGTTATTTCAATATATTGTCTAAAATCTCAAAATTATAATTAAAAAAATTAGAAGATATTCAGAAAGACAGAAAAATATGCTATATAAACAAGAAAAAATGCAGTCAACATATAGCATACCCAAGGAGGTGGGGCAGATTTCATACTTAGCAGATGAAAACTTTGGGTCAACTATTACATGTTCTAATGATTAAAGAATTAAAGTATGTCAGTGATGTCTCATGAGCTTCCCAGGTGGTCCTAGTGGCAAAGAATCCACTAGAGTTGAAAATTACAAAAAATAAAATAACAATAACTAGAGGGGCAAAATCGGAGAAGGCAATAGCACCCCACTCCAATACTCTTGCCTGGAAGATCCCAAGGACGGAGGAGCCTGGAAGGTCTGAGGACCCCTGGAGCCTGAGGGTCGGACACGACTGAACGACTTCACTTTCACTTTTCACTTTCATGCATTGGAGAAGGAAATGGCAACCCACTCTAGTGTTCTTGCCTGGACAATCCCAGGGACGGGGGAGCCTGGTGGGCTGCCATCTATGGGGTCACACAGAGTCGGACATGACTGAAGTGACTTAGCAGCAGCAGCAGAGGGGCACAATAGCCGATTTTAGCCAGAAAACAAAGAGTGAGCAAATATAAAGATACATTAATAAAAACAATTCAGTCTGAGTAGCAAAAAGAAAAAATAACAAAAAGAACCAGACTCAGAGCCCTCTTGAACATCATGAAGTAACAACACAGACACAGAGGAAGTCCCAGAAAGAGAAGGGAAAGAGAGAGAAAGTTACTTGAAAACACAGTACCTAAAAATTCCCAAATTAAATGAGAAATAGTAGTTTTCATATTTCAATATGTATTTCTGTCACAGGACACTAAACAGGGTGGCTTAACCGACTCTAGAAATTTATCATCTCACAGCTCCATAGGCTAGAAGCCTAAGACCCAGTGTAGTGTGTGTTGTTCCTCCCGAGGAACTGTGAGCGAGAATCTTTTCCACGCCCCTCTCTTAGTTTCTGGTGATTTGCTAGCAATCACTGGCATTCCTTTGCTAGGTGATGATCTGTCTGATTTCTGCCTTCATTTTCACTTTACAATATCATTGTAGGCATATCTATCCATGCCCAAATTTTCCCTTTTTTATAAGGATACCAGTCATATTTGATTAGGACCCATCCTAATGACCTCATATAAACTCGATACATTCTGTAAAGGCCCTGTTTCCAAGCAGGGTCACTTCTGTGGTATTATACTCCTTAAACTGCAAGGAGATCAAATCAGTCAACCCTAAAGGAAATCAGTCCTGAATATTCAATGGAAAGACTGATGCTAAAGCTGAAGCTCCAATACTTTGGCCACCTGATGAGAAGAACTGACTCATTTGAAAAGACCCTGATGCTGGGAAAGATTGAAGGCAGGAGGAGAAAGGGACGACAGAGGATGAGATGGTTGGATGGCATCACAGACTCGATGGATGTGAGTTTGAGCCGGGTCTGGGAGTTGGTGATGGACAGGGAATCCTGGTGGGCTACAGTCCATGGGTCGCAGAGTCAGACATGACTGAGCAACTGAACTGAAGGTATTAGAGGTTACGATCTGACATACATGTATTTGTGGGGGTGACGTCACTCAACCCATGACTATCTCAGCCCATTGTGTATCATGTACATGGATAATATTAACGATATGCATTTAAGGTTTAATTTCTTTTCACCATAAAACAACCTTCTCTGCATTTTTAGCCTGGGTAAATGGAATGTTATTCCTTGAAGAGAGAGGCTTAGGAAGGGAAAGATCATCCAAAAAGGAATGGCAACATTTGGCTGATGAAAGGAAATTCTATGCACTTGGAGAGAGAACAGCTGGTGAGCATGGCTTATCCAGGTGAAGAGGAGCTGAAGAGGGTGAAAGAGTGGGCAGAGTCTTTTATGCTCCTTTCTGAAAAGCTAAATGGAACCTGGCAGTCAACGCTGCAGTTTGAGTCTCTAGTGCCTACTTAACAGGGTCACCATCTGGAGGGGCTGTTGGCTATAACCCCGGGGAGTGTCTGACCCTTTGTTTCTCGACTATAATAGCTGCCACGTCCTGGGTTCTTACATCTGAGGTGGAATGCAAGATGCTACCTTACATTATTACATCTCGTGCGCCTTAACAGACTTCTGAGGAAGCTTGCACAGATGGCAGAATGGGGTTCAGAGTGGCTTGCTATCTTTTTTAGCATTAGGTCATAATGGGACCAGAGTTTGCACCCTGGTTATCTGAGCTCAAAGTTTCTCAGTTTTTGACTCCTTTGCTATCCTTGGATCCAATGCCCGGTTCATGCTAGTCAAGCTGTGTGAGATGTGTGCTAGGAAGTGCCACTAGACTGCCATCAATAGGCACTGCCCAGTGGGCAAGCAGGCGAACCTGGGACATGGTCAGGGCCTGAGGCTTGAGGTTTGCTGCTGAGCCTGTTGTTTCTTTAGTGAAAGTCAGAGCTGGGTGGCATGCAAGCACATGAACACACACACACACACACACACACACACACACACACACACACACGAGTGGAGTATATGTGAACCCTTACCTGGCAGCAAAGCCATCTCTGGTCCTCATCTTATCTTATCACCTGCCATAGACTCCTTCCTTTGAGCCCCCCTTTCCGACTTGTATCTTGAAACCTAATCTCCAACATGATAGTCTTTGAAGTGGGGCCTCTGGGAGGTGATTAGTTCATAAGGATGGAGCACTCATGCATGGGGCTTCCCAGGTGGCACAGTGGTAAAGAATTTCCCTACTAATTCAGGAGATGTGAGTTTGATCCCTAGGTCAGGAAGAACCACTGGACTAGGAAATAGCAATCTACTCCAGTATTCTTGCCTGGGAAATCCCATAGAGAGAGGAGGCTGGTGGGCTACAGTCCAGGGGGTCCCAAACTAAATGACTGAGCTTGTACACATGCACTCAAGAAAGGGATTAATACTCACATAAAAGAGACCCCACTGAGCTTCCTTGCCCCTTCCACCACGTGAGGACACGGTGAGAAGAGAGCCTTCCTTCTGTAAAACGGAATCAGGCCCTCACTTGATAGCAAACCTGCCAGAGCCTTGCGCTTAGCCTTGTTAGACTTCTAGAACTGAGAAATGTACGTTTGTTGTTTAAGCCACCTAGTCTATGGTATTGCTGTATAGTAGCCCCAATGGACTGAGGCATCACCTCAAATCCACTCTAACACTCTACTGTATGTTTTAGTCACTGAGTCATGTTTGACTCTTTGTGACGCCATGGACTGTAGTTGCCCAAGCTCCTCTGTGCATGGAATTTCCCTGGCAGAAAACTCCAGAGGGTTGCTATTCCTTTCTCCAGGGGATCTTCCCAACCCAGGAATCAAACCCATAACTCCTGTTTGGGAGGTGGACTCTTTACCACTGAGCCACCTGGAAAGCCCAAACACAATCTAATATTTAGATCCTCTTCCTGCTCCAGTATATTCCAAATGTGTAACTGAATATACAGAGTTGCAATGTATGAAAAGGTGGCCTTTGTTTGATTTAATTTTCCCTTTTCCCTCAACTTTTAAATCTCTTGGTTTCATTTATTTTCTCCTACAATGTAGAAAGCAGCCAGACTTCATTTGACTCTGCTTTACAGTAGAAGACTCATTGATTACATAAGTGCAGTTTGGGAAATAAGATGTGTTAACTTCTACATGTCCTAACTGGCCTGGTGATAAAACTTTCAACCATTTTCAAAAAGCTTTAGGGAGAGAAATGTGTGTGTGTGTGTGTGTGTGTGAATCTGTGCACTCAAAATGTACAGTTTAGTGAATAGAGATAGATGTTATTTTTATTATTTTCTAGAGCAGACCACCTGCAAAGCCTATTTTGACAGATTATCTTTCAAGCTGGTCCTGCCTGATCAGCACACTTTCTTCCTGCACCCGGACATGCAAAGCTTCTTATTTATAGAAGAAAATATGGTATTTTTAAGAAAAATATGTTTTTCTCTGACATCTATAAGTTATGAAGTTAGTATTAATATTAATGAAAGTAACTCTATCCTCTAATCATAAGTCACTTGAGTGAACAGAGAAGAGGAGGGCTGGTTGGATGTGATTTTAAGCTGCCCAACATGGCTAAGTTTTTAGGCAACTTTCTCCTCCTCGGAAATAAAACAACCTTAGGGGAAAGAGAGCTAGGCTTAGACGACATTATTCACAAACCTCAGACTGCTGAAGGAAATGAACCTAGGCATACAGCTGCAGGCATTTCAAATGCCTATGCTGGGTCTGAAACCAAAAGTCCTAATTCAAAGGTTTCATCTGAGATATTTTTGCCTTAAGACTACATTACATACATGGCTGACAAAGTACAGCCGGACTTTCTTTCTTTTTCTTCCCTTTTTTGTATTTTATTGAAATATGTATTCAGAAAAGCGTTTCCTACCACAAATGTATAGCTCCATGAGTCTATTTTACAACCTGAACACCTGTGTATTCAGCGCGAAGATCAAGAAGCAACCTCACCTCGCCCTGGAACGCTCTCATTCTCTGGTCAGTATTTTCTGCTTTCCTCTCCAGACTATGCTGAGAACCGGGCTTTGAAAAAAAAATTGCTTGTGCCTGCACACCTTTATTCACCTGGAGACAAACCACAGACATACTACATGAGAAGGTACAGGCAAAAGGCATTCTGTATCTTTCCTGAAACTTGCCTCAGAGGACCGGCACTCCCGTGGATGGTACAGCGTTCAGAGCAGACCTCTGGGGAGGCAGAGGTATTCTTCATGGAATCCCAGGATGGAATCAGTCCATGGAAGTCTTCACTTTGGAGATTATTTGCTCTTTTTCTTCTTCCCAACTGGGATTAGATAAGCAGTTGAAATAATAGCTATGAGTATATGAGGTCAGTCTCAGTTGTTAAATCCTTAATTGGGGTAAGTGTCTTGTTCTTTCCATTTTGCATTGGGGCCATTCCAACCATCTGCTCTGTTCTCTGGGCTCCGCTGTCTTAATACATATTTCCCTAATATTTCAGATAATTCTCTCCCTGGGTATTTAATCACTCACAGACTTAAAAATGCTTAATATTTTTAGATAGCGCCCTTCTCTCCCAGTGTCTCAAGCAGCTTGCAAAAGTGAATGCTTTGTTCACTTTCCGTTGTCGATCTTTTCACAAATATAAATAATGTTTACTTTGTAGTTTTCACTCACAACAGTCTATAGGTGTAAGCAATATTTTTCAAAACATTTCTTCATCAAAGGTGGAACCTATACAAAGAAAGTACTGCGGTTATAAAATGTTTAGTGCCTCTGATCAGTAAAGAAGCTTCCCCAGGGACTTCTCTGGTGGTACAGTGGTTGAGAATCCACCTGCCAGTGCAGGGAACATGGGTTTGATCCCTGGTCTGAGATGACCCCACATGCTGTGGAGCAATTAAGCCCAGGTGCCGCCACTACTGAGCCCATATGCCCTCGAGCCCACTCACTGCAACTAGAGAAAGTCATGCACAGCAACGAGGACCCAGCCCAGCCAGAAATAAATAGATAAATAAAATTTTTAAAAGAAGAAATTTCCCCTAATTCCCTTTCTATTACTCTAGAAAAAATCATAGGCATGAGCGATGGCGCAGTTTCAGTAAATTATGCCTATACCCCATGTGAGAAGTATGAATGAATAACTTCTTTTGTACTTTGGCTCAGTTGGTAAAGAATCCCCCTGCAACGCAGGAGACCCAGGTTCGATCCCTGGGTGGGGAAGATCCCTTGATGAAGGAAATGGCAACCCACTCCAGTGTTCTTGCCTGGAAAATCCTATGGATAGAGGAGCCTGGCAGGCTACAGTCCATGGAGTTGCAAAGAGTCGGACACAACTTAGCGACTAAACCACCGTATTTTGTACGTTACCGAATTTAGAGCAAAAAGTTATCCTTGAGTAAGTACTAGATTTCAGTTTTCAAGTAGGAAAAAATTCATATTTATTCAACCACTTGTTCATCCAGGTACTAGATAAATAAGCTTAACAAGTCACCCAACACCTAAGAGTCTCAGTTTTTTTCTCCCAGTAAGGAGGTGTATTTGTGGCTGATAGACTCTTATGAGCCCATCGTCATGGCAAAGTACTGCACAAAAATAGATTGCCTTGACTTTCTTCATGTTGCCCTGGGGCCAAGAGAGGGACACACGCTTTGAGTCATCATTTTGCTTCAAGAAACCCATTGGGTTACTGCACAGGCAGATGCAGTTTCTTGCCAGAATCATAAGCAGATTTTTGTAAATAAAAACATCCCCACCAACACATTATCTGTCTAGAGGAACTCTGTCCATTTTCATCGTGATGCTGACCCACCGATCCCTACGAAGTGAACCACCACCATTCTGCTAGTAACTGGGACAAGGATACGTCCTGTGGCAATCACACACACACACACACACACACACACACACACACACACAATTTTTCATAAAGGCACTGGATCTTGAACCTTAGAATCACTACCACACTTATAAATCTGAGTTAGACAGACATTCTGGAATACATGTTCTATTTCTACAGGATATGAATGACCTCACTCCATCCGAGGATCTAATTAGCTTTTCTTGACTACATTAGCAGAATGCTGAGAAATGGAATATTTTCTGCCATATCAGTAAACAAAGGATGCCACCGTCATCAGTGATTGCAGCCACCACTGAGAGTGAGCTGGTGAGCCCTGAGGGAACTCAGGAAGGAAAGAATACCTGCCGTCTAGCAGCCATCACACTGAAGACACTCCTTAAGGTGAGCACTGAGGAACTCAGGATGCGAAAACACAGGATACTGGCCCCAGATAGCCGAGATGTGTATCTGTGAGCCCAGACTCTTGCACCTTCCCATACACAGACATGCACCAAATTCCTTATCTTGGGATATCCAGTTTTCTTTAATTAACAGCAATCTTTTGATATTCTCAACTATCTACCCTTTGTTGCAAAAATTCTATATAGCATGGTTGCCCCCTTGCCTCATCAGACCAGTTCTATCAGAGTTACTAGAGAGGTTTGCCTCCTGGACTTGAAGTCCTAAAATTTCCTGCCGAATAAAATATTACTTTCAGCATTTAGGTTGTGAATAATTTTTTAAGTTGACGATACCTAGTGCAAAGATTTTCTTTAGGGTGATGGGAAAAAAAAAAAAAAAACACAGTTATCTACAAGGAAACACAGAATTCTGATGTCTCTGAAAAACCAAAATCTCTCCTCTTGAAAGCTGTCATTCTCTAATCCTCATTTGATGTGAGCTGCATATACAGAGACCGCACAGCATTATTAGGAACGGCATATATTTTGTAATCATATATCCTGACTTTGGGCTTCCCTGGTGGCACTAGTGGCAAAGAACCTTCCTGTCAATGCAGGAGATCAAAGAGACGTGGGTTCGATTCCTGGGTCAGGAAGACCCCCTGGAGAAAGGTATGGCAACCCATTCCATTATTCTTGCCTGGAGAATCACATGGACAAAAGGAACCTGGTGGGCTACAGTCCATGGGGTCACAAAGAGTTGGACACGACTGAAGCAACTCAGCATGTATGCACGCACGCATCGTGACTTCACTCTTTTCTAGCTGTGTGATCTTAGGAGGAGTATCAAATTACTCTTTTTTTTCTTCCTCTGTAAATAATACTGGTACCTGCTTTTGAGTGTGTTGTGAGGATTAAATGAGATTAAATACATTAAACTTAGAACAATGTCTAGCAAACAGAAGCCTGTGCTCTGTGCTTGTTGTGTCTGACTCTTTGCAACCCCGTGGACTGTAGCCCACCAGGCTCCTCCATCCATGGGATTTCCCAGGCAAGACTACTGGAGTGGATTACTATTTCCTTCTCCAGAGGGGCATTTATTAAACTGAAGCTTTTATTATTATTCACATTGCATCTGCTTATGGAGACATATAGGAGTCAATTGATTTGTTTCCATTATCCAGCGATAACATTTCTTCTGTACTTCTGGCAACACTGCCTTCCCAGACACGAATTTTATATTCTAAATTGTTGTGGGGGGGAACCCACATGATTCAAATTATTTCGTGCCATTAAAGCACTTATGTTGTAAATGACAGGCAATCAAATCTCACGCCTCAAAGACTAGGTTGATCGTTTAAAAGTCTCCATTCTTTTTAAATGCGGGTCCTCCATGGCAGATGGTGCTGTCAGTGACATAGTGTCCTTCCTACAACGAGCAAGGATGGTTTAATAGGGCCTTACCTTTACAAAGTAATTTCCCTGCTAGTTAAGAGTGTGTGCTCAGAAGTCAAATTATGCAACTTATAGCCCAGTTCCTCCATTTACTTATTGTTTAACCTTGGATAAGTTATTAAATTTCACTTATCCTTAGCTTCTCCAGCAGAGAAATGGAGATAGTAACAGCAATTACCCCAATGTATTGTGGATGTGTTCAATGAAATAATGAGAAGCCTTTAGCTGTATTTGGCACATAGTCTTGCCACTAATTTCTTAGCAGTTATAACTTTATGTTTACCCAGTGTCTATTTCTGTGTGCCCTGTGTATGGTATAAAGGCTGCTGGAGGCTGATAGTTTACATCAAAAGAGGGTAATGACTCCATTGATACTTTGAAGAAAACTCTAGAATACCTTCCTTACAAACTTAAAATATTATTACCAACTGTGAAGGAAACAGCGAATCTCTGTGACACCAGCAGATGACTGGAGGTTCACTTCATGACATAACAGAGGTTTCATTTACTAATTAAATGGTTACCTGGTAACTGCAGACAGGCTGTGGGAGTCTGAACCTGGTTTTATCTCTTCTCCTCGATAACAAGAGATTGCTCCTGGAGACTGTTGCTTCAAGACCCTCTCCCTTACAGAGTAAGGGAGTCGAGGAGTGCACACTAACCCCTCTTACATATACACGTATCTGTAGCTGTCTGCATAGACTGTGCTGGAGGGGGTCATAGTGATGCCTTGACTTCTAGCCCATTTCCACATGGATCATTCTAGCCTCTTACTGTTGCAGGAAAGGGGGACCCCTTCCAGGGTCTGAGAGTGGTCTCTTGTCTAACACTTGGAAATGGATTATCAGAGAAGACACACGTGCTGACAAAGCAAGAGACTGTCAGAAAAGGGCACTCAGATGGAGAGCAGCAGGGTAAGGGAACCCAGAAGGACTGATCTGCCATGTGGCTTGCAGTCTCAGGTCTTGTGATAACGGGGTGAGTTTCTGGGTTGTCTTTGGCCAATCATTCTGACTCAGGGTCTTTCCTGGTGGCACTCAGCCAACATAGATTCCACCAAGATGGAGGATTCAGGGAGGTTAGTAGGAAACAGGGACTGGAGTCTCCTCTCTCCTTTTGACCTTCCGTGAATTTTCCTGGTGGGTGGTAGCTTATCAGTCCCACCTCGCTTACCAGGCCCTCCTGCTGTAAGATAGAAAACTCATTTAAGTGGCTACTATGGTGCCTGGCCAGGAACGGTGGTTTTTGTCAGTGGTTCCCCTGTTATTGTTCTCTGGTGGCTCAGATGGTAAAGAATATGCCCACAATGCAGGAGACATGGGTTTGATCCCTGGGTCAGGAAGATTCCCTGGAGGAGGAAATGGCAACCCCCTTCCTCCTCAGTATCCATACCTGGAGAATTCCGTGAACAGAGGAGCCCAGCAGGCTACAGTCCATGGGGTTGCAAAGAGTCAGACATGACTGAGCGACTAACACTTTCACTTGCCCCTGTTATTAATATTACTTAATATTACCCTTGCTTATTTATAAGTAACCTCTACTTCATCAGTGAGTAACCTGGCTCTTACCATCTGCNTCCTCCTCAGTATCCATACCTGGAGAATTCCGTGAACAGAGGAGCCCAGCAGGCTACAGTCCATGGGGTTGCAAAGAGTCAGACATGACTGAGCGACTAACACTTTCACTTGCCCCTGTTATTAATATTACTTAATATTACCCTTGCTTATTTATAAGTAACCTCTACTTCATCAGTGAGTAACCTGGCTCTTACCATCTGCTATCATTTTAATTGTTCAGTTCAAATGCAGATGTATGGCAGTATCAAAATTGTTCATCTGGACCCCTGCGGGAACATCTTTATCAACCGGACATGAATGCTTATGTAGTCTCTGTTGACTTTAATCTTACAGACACCATTTTCAGTTACATAGGTCAGCACCTTTTCCCTCATCTCCTTCAGCAAGGTATCCCATGTATTCATAATAAAGTTAGGTTGTTTTCTCAGATTCTGTATCCCATCCTGATATCCCATGACCTCCTTCATGAATTTCTAAAATATTCACATACATTAAGGCTCACTCTTTAAAAAAAAAAAAAGTTAAGAGCTTTATTTTATTTGGTGGAAATTTTTAGGACTACAAGCCTGGAAGTTGGTATCTCGAGTAGCCCTGAGAAAACTGCTCTGGTATGTATAGGCNCAGCCTCCATGACCTTCCCTCAAGCAGTTGTTAAATTAGGGAAGGAAGGGGATTCCACTCAAAGGAAAAACAAGCATTCAAGAGAACCGATAGTGCAGTCTTGGACAGGGTCTTGGCTCTCCATCAGTTGATTCAAGCAACAATATCTCCCAGCTGTTTTGCAGATACTGAAACCCACACCAGGTGGGAGAAGTTAACCGTTAACAACAGAACACTGCCCACAAGTATGCAGACCCCAGACCATTTGGAACCAGAATCTTGATGATGCTGATTTCTGATTACCTCACCACCAACCAATCAGAACAATGTCCACAAACTGACCACACTCTCTTTGAACCATTGCTATAAAAAATCTTCACCACCCCCTCCAGGTCAGGAANTCTCCCAGCTGTTTTGCAGATACTGAAACCCACACCAGGTGGGAGAAGTTAACCGTTAACAACAGAACACTGCCCACAAGTATGCAGACCCCAGACCATTTGGAACCAGAATCTTGATGATGCTGATTTCTGATTACCTCACCACCAACCAATCAGAACAATGTCCACAAACTGACCACACTCTCTTTGAACCATTGCTATAAAAAATCTTCACCACCCCCTCCAGGTCAGGAACACACAGTTTTGAGGGCTAATTCTTGTTGTGGGCTCCTTTGCCTGGCAACACAATAAAGCTATTCTTTTCTACTTTACCCAAAACTGTCTCTGAGATTTAATTCAGTGTCAGGGTACAGAGGCTGGATTTAATCTCCCCCTTTTCCAGCTCTCACACCAGCCTAGCCCCTGCTAACTACCATTCTGGTCTCTGTTTCTGTAATTGGGCTTTTTAGGTTCCGTATATATGTGATACCCTACTTCGTCTTTCCCTATGAGACTTATTTCACTTAGCCTTAACACTTCTTTCGAAGTTCATCCATACAGGATTTAAAATCAGTTGTGTGAAAAGCTAGAAGTGCGTTGTCTGCATCTGGTGGCAAGGCTGTTTATCTCAGAAAGAAACTGCACACTGGACTCCACAGCAGCTATACAGTTTGCATTCTCATCAGCAATGACTGACAGTTCTTGTTGCTTCACATCTTTGTCGACTAGGATTATTAGTTGTTTCCCCCCCCCCAAAAAACTCTAGCTATTTAGGTATGTACTAGCATCTCATTGTTTTAATTTGTAATTCCTTAATGACAAATGATGTTAAGAAGCTTTTCATATGTTTAATTTCTAGCTGTATATTTTCTTTGGTAAAGTATCTGTCAAACTATTCCCCATTTTTTAATTGTTTTGTTAGGTTATTTTTTATTTTTGTGTTTTAAAATTACTTCATATATTTTGAATGTCTTTTATCAAACATATGTTTTGTAAATATTTTCTCCCAGCTTTTTTTTTAACTTTCTTTCCATTTTCTTAATAGTGTCTTTCTCAGAGTAGAGGGTTTTAATTTTTATAAAGTCCAACTTTCTGTTCTTAGAAGGGTCATAGTTTTGATGTTACATCTAACAACTCACTGCCAGATCTAAGGCAACTTAAATTTTCTCCTGTTAGTTTTTTTTCTAGAAGTTTTGTAGTTTTCATTTTGCATTTAGGTCTAAGATCTATTTTCAGTTCAGTACATGGAAATGTGTAAAGTTTGTTCTAGGTTCTTCTTCTTTTTTTTACAAATGGATGTTCAATTATGCCAGCACCACTGGATGAAAGATTATCCTTTCTTCATTCAACTGCCTTTGTGTTTTTGTTAAAGATGAACTGACTACATTGTTTAATATAGTCAACTTCTGGGAGCCCTCTCTTCTATCCCATTAATCTATATGCCTATTTTTTTTTTGTAATTCCATACTATCTTGAGTAAAGTATTTTTGTAGTAAGTCTTTTTTGTAGTATTTTGTAGTATTTTTGTAGAAGGATCTATTAAAGTAGATAATATGAACCCTTCATCTTTGTTCTTCTCTTCCAGTATCTGTTGGCTGTTCTAAATCTTGCGCCTTTCCACATAACTTTTAGAAACATGTTGCCAATATCTGAAAAATACAGAGTTGGAAAGAATTGACATCTTAACAATATTAAAACTTTACAATCCATGAACATGGAATATCTCTCCACTTTTTTAGATCTTCTTTGATTTTTTTCATTATAATTTTATAATTTCCTGCATATAGACCTAGTATTAAATATAGGCTTAAGTATTTCATGGCTTTATTTTTATTGTAATGTTAATGTTTTGTNGAGACTTATTTCACTTAGCCTTAACACTTCTTTCGAAGTTCATCCATACAGGATTTAAAATCAGTTGTGTGAAAAGCTAGAAGTGCATTGTCTGCATCTGGTGGCAAGGCTGTTTATCTCAGAAAGAAACTGCACACTGGACTCCACAGCAGCTATACAGTTTGCATTCTCATCAGCAATGATTGACAGTTCTTGTTGCTCCACATCTTTGCCAACTAGGATTGTTAGTCGTTGTTTCCCCCCCCCCAAAAAAAAAACTCTAGCTATTTAGGTATGTACTAGCATCTCATTGTTTTAATTTGTAATTCCCTAATGACAAATGATGTTAAGAAGCTTTTCATATGTTTAATTTCTAGCTGTATATTTTCTTTGGTGAAGTATCTGTCAAACTATTCCCCATTTTTTGTTTTGTTAGGTTATTTTTTATTTTTGTGTTTTAAAATTAGTTCATATATTTTGAATGTCTTTTATCAAACATATGTTTTGTAAATATTTTCTCCCAGCTTTTTTTTTACTTTCTTTCCATTTTCTTAATAGTGTCTTTCTCAGAGTAGAGGGTTTTAATTTTTATAAAGTCCAACTTTCTGTTCTTAGAAGGGTCATAGTTTTGATGTTACATCTAACAACTCACTGCCAGATCTAAGGCAACTTAAATTTTCTCCTGTTAGTTTTTTTTCTAGAAGTTTTGTAGTTTTCATTTTGCATTTAGGTCTAAGATCTATTTTCAGTTCAGTACATGGAAATGTGTAAAGTTTGTTCTAGGTTCTTCTTCTTTTTTTTACAAATGGATGTTCAATTATGCCAGCACCACTGGATGAAAGATTATCCTTTCTTCATTCAACTGCCTTTGTGTTTTTGTTAAAGATGAACTGACTACATTGTTTAATATAGTCAACTTCTGGGAGCCCTCTCTTCTATCCCGTTAATCTATATGCCTATTTTTTTTTTGTAATTCCATACTATCTTGAGTAAAGTATTTTTGTAGTAAGTCTTTTTTGTAGTATTTTTGTAGTATTTTGTAGTAGAAGGATCTATTAAAGTAGATAATATGAACCCTTCATCTTTGTTCTTCTCTTCCAGTATCTGTTGGCTGTTCTAAATCTTGCGCCTTTCCACATAACTTTTAGAAACATGTTGCCAATATCTGAAAAATACAGAGTTGGAAAGAATTGACATCTTAACAATATTAAAACTTTACAATCCATGAACATGGAATATCTCTCCACTTTTTTAGATCTTCTTTGATTTTTTTCATTATAATTTTATAATTTCCTGCATATAGACCTAGTATTAAATATAGGCTTAAGTATTTCATGGCTTTATTTTTATTGTAATGTTAATGTTTTGTTTTATTCAAATTTCAATAGCCAATTGTGAGTATATAGGAAATAAATTGACTTTCATATGTTAAACTTGTATTCTGCAACCTTATTTTGCCTGTATGTTTATAAGTTCCAGGAATTGCTTTTCGTTTCTACTTTGGATTTTTCTACATAGAAAATCATGTCAGTTTTATTTCTTCCTTTCCAATCTTTCTGTCTCCTTTTCTTGTCTAATTGCACTAGCTAGAAATTCCAGTATATTGATAAATATAAATAGAGTGGACATCTTTGCCTTGATCTTGATCTTAAGGGAAAAAGTGTCCAATTGATGTGATAAAATGAATTTTTCTTCTTAAGCTAGTTGATATATTGGATGACATTGATTAATTTTCAAGTAGAGAATGAGCCTTGCATTCTTGGATTTAATTGAACTTACCATTGTCTATTATTTATTTTGTATATTGTTAAACTTAATTTTCTGTTATTGTGTTGAGGACTTGTACATTTCTATTCATGAGTAATATTGCTGTGTGGTCTTCCTTTCTTATAATGTCTTCATCCATTTTGGCATTAAGGTAATACTGGTCTTGTAAAATGAGTTGGGAAGTATATCTTCTGTATTTTCTAGCAGATATTATTGAGAATTGATGTAGTTTCTTGTTTGAATATTTGGTGTAATTCATTAGTACTTTCTTCTTTTTTGAAGAATTGTGTTTCTATTTTTAAAAAGTTCTTATTCAGTTTCTTTAGTGGCTGTAGACATATAATGATCATTTACTTTTCCTTCTGTGAGTTTTGATTGTATCTTTCAAGAAATTTCTCCATTTGACTAAAGTTATCAAATTCATAAAGTTGTCATAATATCAGCTTATTATCCCTATAATGTCCATGAGATCAATATTAACATCTCATTTCGCATTTTCATATTAATAACTTGTGTCCAGCTAGTGGTCCATCACTATTATTGATATTTTGAACGAATTCATCCTTTGGTTTCCTTGTTTTCCTCTATTGATTTCCTGTTTTCAATGCCATTGATTTTTTACCCTAATTGATATCATATCTTTGCTTTGCTTTGCTTGGTCTTAATTTGCTCCTTCTCTCGTTTCATAAGATGGAAGTTTGGGTTATCTATTTTGGATTTTTTTTTAATTTATTTATTTCTGTTTACTTTTTCTAGTGCTCATTCAATACTATATGTTTTTCTTTAAGCACTGCCTTTGATACAATCCTAAATATTTTGATAAGTTGTATTTTCATTTTCATTGAACTGCTTTAAAATTTCTCTTGAGACATATTTACCCGTTTGAAATTTAGAAGTGTGCTGTTGTTTTCTAAATATCTGCAGATTTTCTAGTTACTTTTCTGTTATCCGGGGCTTCCCTGATAGCTCAGGTGGTAAAGAATCTGCCTGCAATGCAGGAGACCCCAGTTTGATTCCTGGGCTGGGAAGATTCACTGGAGAAGGGATAAGCTACCCACTCCAGTATTCTCGGGCTTCCCTTGTGGCTCAGCTGGTAAAGAATCCACCTGAAATGAGGGAGACTTAGGTTCGATCCCTGGGTTGGGAAGATCCCCTGGAGAAGGGAAAGGCTACCCACTACAGTATTCTGGCTTGGTGAATTCTGTGGGGTTGCAAAGAGTCAGACAGGACTGAGCGACTTTCACTTTCACTTTCTGTTATTTATATCCCATTTAATTCCATCAGTGTCTAAGGAAAACTTTTTCTAATTTCTATTCTTTTAAATAGTTTAAGATATGTTTTATGGTCTGGTCCAGAACATGATCCACACCATCAGTAAATGTTCCATGAAAGCCTGAGAAGAATATGTTGCTAGCAACTGTTATGTGGAGAATTTTATAAATGTCAAATAACTCAAGTTGGTTGGTAATATTTCTTAGGTCAATTATATTTTTACTGAGTTTCTACATACTTAACATATCAATTACTGAAAGACAAATGAAACTCAGTATATTTCAAATATAGCCAGGAAAGTCACTGTATTTCTCATCTTTCCTTCTGTAAGAAAGGTAGCTTTATTCTCCCTTCTGATTTTCTTTAAGATTTCTCTCTGCCTTTGATTTTTCTCCTTGATTTTCCATTTCTAGGAATATAGTATTGTTAGACATGTTTTGGGTATTTATTCCACTTTCGGTTCTTTGAGATCTTGGATCTGTGGCTTAGCATTTGTAATCAGGTTTGGAACATTCTCAGATATTGTTTCCCTGGAGAAGGAAATGGCAACCCACTCCANATAGTTTTATTTATTTACTTTATTTAAACTAAATACAGTTTATATACATTATAAACGTATGAGTGTAGACACATTGGTTTATGTGTGTTCCATTTATTCTTATTTCCAGATTTCCTTATATTATCTTTCCTCATGGGAGACAAAAAAAAAGCTCAGTCTTCCTAGTTCAGTTTTCTGATCCATCCTCTTAGAACTTCTGCCTTAATTTCACAAAAGTAAATCTGTACCTAGATAAAATCTTATTAGTGTCTAACATTTTAGATATGCAGATTTTACCATCAGATTTTAGTGCAGATGGAAAAAGTGAGCCAAAGAAGTGACTAAGTCAAGGGAAGGACTTAAAGGATGGACAAATCCACACAGCCACCTTCCTGTGAAAAGCACAGACCCTTGAGATCTACAATTAATAACAATAACCTCAGGTCTTAGACCATACTGCTCCTACTTCTCTGAGCTATTCGTGGAGGGTACTGAGCTGCAGCCACCATCTCCTTCCCATGGCGTTATTTCTTGGTTTCCTGAAAAGGCATTACACGGAGAGACTGATTTGTCTATATCTCCTTTGCTGACATGGAAAGGACTCTCCAGCCAGCATTCCGTCCCTAATTTCCACCCATCATGCTTACTGGAGCAATATGCTGTGCTGTCCAGAGTAGATAAAACCCAGAGACTCTCTCTGTATTATGCTCATCGAATGACTGAGATATAAATTAAGTTCTAAGCACAGCAAATGACTAGCTGCAATGTGCCTTGGTTTATCATAATATACCAACTCTCTCTTTCTCCCAGAACCTCAGACATTCTGCACAGCTAGTTTCCTCAGAAGAAGTTGGATGATATACTGCAGTCAGGAAGAAGTGTTTGCCTGACTTCCTGGAGGCTATTAACAAATTCTGCTATCTTTTCATTACAACTTTCCCCTTTGCACTGGAGCCCCTCTATGGCATGTCTTTAAATGTCGTTCAGAAATTAAGAGCACCAGACCCACAGGGTGAAAAGGAAGAAAACTGAAGAAAGAAAAAAATTATGGCAAAAAAACTCAACTCGTCTTAGAAACAGAAAAAGTTATCTGCTACTTAATTGTTATCCTAGAGAATACAAAAATAAGAATTTTAAAGCAAAGTCATTGGACAAAAACTATAGAATTTGTTGTGTAAAATAGTGAAATCTTGGGGAAAACAAATAAGAAATGGGTGACAGAGAGATAAAGATTATTTTTACAAAGCGTAAAGGTCAGAAATACCATTGCCTTGATTTTTATTTATCCTTCACATCATGTAATAAATCTATAGAAAAACAGATTGAACACCCCTGGTTCCAACCTTGATTTTGTCATTGTTGGAATTCGGGCCCCCTTGCTGTTGAGTTGAATCCTCTTTATCTTGTAATAGAACAAGTACTAATTTAGGGAAAGAACAAATGGTATCTGGTTATGTCAGAGATAGAAGATGATTTATGCCAAAATTGGTATCAATTAGAATTAATTAGTAAAATGGCTTATTGATGATAATAGTAACAACATGGAGTCATAGTTGACTTTTTTTCCCTAAAAAATGATACACCAGAGGGAAGAAAGTATAACATCCTGTAGAGATAAACTTAACACCTTGAAGATGGTGAATCTAAAATACTCCCCTTAGATTCCACATATGTGCGTTAATAATAAACAATATTTGGTTTTTCTCCACCTGACTTATTTCACTCTGTAGGACTCTAGGTCCATCTCCATCTCTACGAATGGTATTTTTGCAGGGCAAGAATAGAGACTCAGACATAGAGAACAGATGTGTGGATGGGGCTCAGAGGGGATGAATCAGGAAATTGGGATTGACCGTGTATACACTGCAGCTGCTGCTGCTAAGTCGCTTCAGTCGTGTCCGACTCTGTGTGACCCCATAGATGGCAGCCCACCAGGCTCCCCCATCCCTGGGATTCTCCAGGCAAGAACACTGGAGTGGGTTGCCATTTCCTTCTCCAGTTTACACACTATGTGTGAAATAGATGCCTAATGGGAGCCTGAAAGCTCAGTTCAGTGCTCTCTCATGACCTAGAGGGATGGGATGGGGCCAGGAGGTGGGAGGAAGGCACGAGAGGGAGGCGATATATGTAGACATATGGATGGTTCACTTTGTTGTAGAGCAGAGACTAGAGTATTTCAAAGCAAATATACCCCAAGAAAAGAAAATCTTAAGAAACACCAAGAAAAATAAATAAAGTAATCCCCTTAAAAATGAGTGAGTTTAAACAGCATAGTAGTTTGGGCTATTAGAAAGATATATGAAAAACTCTAAATCCATCCATCACAGCTGTGCTCACACTTTAACTCTGTGAGATCAATAGAAATGAAAGTGTTTCTCCCCACTATGCACATAGAGAAACTGAAATGAAACTAAAAATCAAGACTGCATCTAACTCTTCTGATTATCAGACTGGAGCTTTTTTTTTTTTTAATTTATATATATAGAGAGAGTCTGAGTGAACTCCGGGAGTTGGTGACGGACAGGGAGGCCTGGTGTGCTGCAATTCATGGGGGCGCAAAGAGTCGGACACGACTGAGCGACTGAGCTGAACTGATATATATTATTGTCCTTGTTAAACATAGACACACACACACACACACATATGCACAGAAACCCAAAAGCACCTTTATTATTTGATACAATAATTCACATCCATGTGTAGACGATAGTGTCCCATTAACTAATGACCTTTAACAAGCCTCTCCATCAGTCAGGGTGCTCAACGATCAGTTTGGACTGAATAAACATAAATAAGATCTTTAATTAGGCTAGAGTTTTTAAAACAACGGAGGCAACAACAACTAACCATTCCAGGGTATTCACTGAGATAAATATTTTATGTGAGTTACGTCAATCCATTTTCATAAGGTTCCTGTAAGAAAGTGTTGTGATTCTTTCTATGCAGATGAGAACTGTGATATACAAAGAAATTAACTGGCATGTCACGGTTGTTGTTTATTCGCTCAGTTGTTTCTCTGTGCCTCCGTGGACTGCAGCCCACCAGGCTCCTACGTTCATGGGATTTCCCAGGCAGGAATATTGGAATGGGTTGCCATTTCCTTTTCCAGGGGATCTTCCAGAGCCAGGGATCAAACCCACGTCTCCTGCATTGCAAGCAGATTCTTCACCGTCTGAGCCACTGGGTAAGCCCAGCACATCACAGTAGCATAGGTATTAAGTGCTGAACTGAGATTTGTGTCCATTTAGTTTTATGCCAGAACCGCTCTCTCAAATCCCACACTGCACTGCCTGGGTCAGACCTGAGCTCTCGCACCTGACCATTATGAATGCTTCCAGAATACATATTCTTTGCGTTAAAATAAGCCTCCTTGCAGGGTATTGGTCCTACAGGAAACTGTGATTCAGAGATTTTGAAAGGCAGTGTTGCTCTGGCCAAGCACCAATTATTGTGTGTCTTTCACTTAGAAATTATATATTTGCTTTTTAAAGTACTTTTAACTGGACAGAAGCACACAGATCAAAAGCATGCTGTTAGAGGTAAGGCTTTAATTACAGATGCTGGATTCACATGCTGGTGCAGGCAGGAGTTACTCAAAAGGGACTCAAACCCTGAAGCCTGGGAGCTGATCTCCAGCACCAGCTGCTATTCAAATCACTGTTTTACAGAAAAGGCCAATAGCGGGACTCCAGTCACTCAGTACACTCTTCAGATAAACCTTTGTTGGTTCAAACCACACCAACGTAATTTAAGAAAGAGTAATATGTGGAGAAAAGAGAAAGATGAGAGAGAAGTTGTGAGTCTAAGCTCTTTCCTTAGAGTTACTAAAACAACCATCCCAAAGGCCCCAGAAAGGGCACTTCATTACCCACAATTTGCACTTCAGGGGGGTGGGAGTTTATTAGGCAGCAGTGTTCTCACAGCCCTCAAGACATCTACCAGCATCTGGCTTTGTGAGTATTTGTTCTTCCTTGATTGAAGTTATCCAAACAGAAGTGGGAGAGTTCACATTCTAAACTTAAGCTCCAAAAGACCTTGACACGTTTTGCTCCATGTCTGAGTAAAGAAGCGCTTGATACTGAAAAATGTAAAATATTTTTGGACTTCCCTGGTGGCTCAGACAGGAAAGAATCTGCCTGCAAATTCAGGAGACCCGGGTTTGATCCCCGAGTTGGGAAATTCCTTGGAGAAGGGAATGGCAACCCACTCCAGTATTCTTTCCTGGAGAATTCCATGGACAGAGGAGACTGGCAGGCCACAGTGCATGGAGTCTCAAGAGCTGGATAAGACTTGGGTACCGAACAACAACAAAATAGAAGTAAAATCAAAATTGAAAGGAGCTTTCAGTGGAAATTCATCAGTTTTATCCCTGAATTTATTCATACATCCTTTAGCATCAGAGTTACATATTTCCACCACACCAAGTCTTGTTTCAGGTTCTGGAATTAGAAATTTCCACAGGTGAGGGAACTTCTCTGAGAGATCTGGTGGCCTTGAAGTTGACCTTGTGTGAGATTTCAACCATATAGCTGAAGATGGATTGATAAATCCTAATAAGAGGAGACCAATAGGGAGCAGATGGGATGAGAACCCTCTGTGTGATTTAGGATTGGTATAAGCACTTGAAAGGAGCTGGCTCTAGTTCCCAATAATAATACATCCAGCGAGATAAACAAAACTGTGTATGGAGAAGGGATAAAATGCATAAAAGTGATCCAGCAGCAAAGGGATGCCTGAGAACAGGGAAAACTATTTCAGTTTCCAGGATCCAAGTTCCTGGACTCGGTTCAGAAGTATGACTCTTATTTTCAGCTTGGGGGCTATCACCCAGGCAGGAAAACGAGTCAACAGAGTAACTGGTAGCCTGGCATTTGATCAGCTGAGTTGCTTTGTGTGTGGCATAGGTAAAAGATACAGACAGAGTCCCCTCTTGGGAGTCCCACACAACAGAAAGCACTGCTGCTGAGGAATGATGTCCTCTGGCAATTCAGGGCCCTGTGAACCATACAGAGGCAGGTCCCTCGACATTCCCCTCTGTGAAGCTTCCTGTTTTTGCTCATATTCCATCCTTTTAATTATCCCCACATGGGAGTGCACTCATGGCACATTTTGATACTGACATAAAGTCACATTTCTGAAACACAGGGGATAAGAGAGTGATGTGATATACACGTGCTAAGTCGCTTCAGTCATGTCTGACTCTTTGTGACTTTATGAACCATAGCCTCCAAGGCTGCTCTGCCCATGGTATTCTCCAGGCAAGAATACTGGAGTGGGTTGCCATTCCCTCCTTCAGAGGATCTTCCCCACCCAGTGATTGAACCTGCCTCTCTTAAGGCTCCTGAATTAGCAGGTGGGTTCTTTACCACTAGCACCACCTGGGAAGCCCAATGTGAGATGAGGCTCACCGAATTTTAGTTGCTTCTTCACCTGTTTCTTGTTCTTCGTTACTCTTTATTAATTAACCAATAAGAAACCACTGAACAATTTTCAGCAAGGGGATAACAGAATCAGATTCATGTTTGATGTGGAATATGGACATCAGATGGAGAAGGAAATGGCAACCCACTCCAGTATTCTTGCCTGGAAATCCCATGGACAGAGGAGCCTGGCGGGATACAGTCTGTAGGGCTGCACAGAGGTGAACACGACTGAAGCGTGCACGTATGGGGATCAGAGGGGGGAGGGTGACAGGTGTGTTGAAGACAGGTGCTCTTAAAGCTTTTGGCATCAATGCCTGCAAGGATGGTGATGCTCCTGACTGACGTAGGAAACCCTGGAGGAAGAAACCATGCTTCAGGGGCCCTCAGCTTGATATTCCCATCAACACTGGAAAGCTCTTATGTTTCCCAAGGGTATAATAAGACGGTCAATTTGAGAACACAGAAGGGTCAGAGCTAGAAACAGAAATTTGAGTCATCAGCATAGAGGTGTAAGTGAAGTTATGGACACAAAGAAGAACATGCTGAGAAATTCGAGAGGGGAAGTTCTAAGCACAGGAAACAAGACAATTCTGTGGCAAAGAGCTGAAGTTCTGAAGCCAGAAGGTATTTGTCTGAATTTTGACTCCTTCATATAGTAGCTGGGTGGTCTCAGCCTCTTAGTACCTCTCTGGTCCTCATTAGCAAAAATGGAGCTAATAACACTTATCCCCTATGGCTTTGTGAGGATTAAATGAAGTAACACAGGTATACTTCTAAGAATAGTGCCCGTCCCCTAATAAGCACTGACCAAATGTTCAGTTCAGTTCAGTTCAGTTCAGTCGCTCAGTCGTGTCCGACTCTTGGTGACCCCGTGAATCGCAGCATGCCAGGCCTCCCTGTCCATCACCAACTTCCGGAGTTCACTCAGTCTCACGTCCATCGAGTCAGTGATGGTAGTTGCTTCTTTTACTGTGTCTTCTTGATTAGCATTATCATTTATTATCATCATCAATATTATCAGTATTAGGCAAATGAAAGACTGCAGAGGAGACATGTTTAACACACAGATGGAAGTGATCAAATTAAGAAACAGTTGAAAAGAGAAGAGAGAGGAAGAATGAGATCTTCTAAGAAGAAAGGAATAACTGGGCTCCAGAGCTTAGGTCAAGGTATTGGCCTTGGGTAGGAGGCAAGGCAGCTCCTCCCCTGTACCAGGAGGGGACTGAAGTGAAGAGAAAGTGCTAAGTCACGTCCCAGCTCTTTGCAATCCCATGGACTACAGTCCGCCAGGCTCTTCTGTCCATGGAATTCTCCAGCAAGACTATTAGAGGGGGTAGCCATTCTCTTCTTCAGGGGATCTTCCTGACCCAGGGGCTGAACCTGGGTCTCCTGCATTGCAGGCAGATTCTTTACAGTCTGAGCCACCAGGGAAGCCCTAGGGGGAAAGGAAGGACACAGAGGGAGCTTTCATCTGATAGCTTCTAGGCTCTTACGTTCTTTTCAAATGTGAGAGTGACATCATCTCCTGAAAAAGATCATCTGTGTTTATGTGTGTGAGTGTGTGTGTGTGTGTGTGTGTGTGTGTGTGTGTGTGGGCAGGGGGAACAGGGAGGGAGGGAAGGATGTGGGTGGGGGGAGTGGCCAGGCCAGCCAAGCCTTTTAGGAGCACGGAGACAGTCTGAAGGGTCAGGATGCAGGGCGGATGTGCGGACTTGGTGAAGAGTAACAGGAGCCTTGGTGGTTCTGCAGGGCCTCTTCAGGTGGGAAAGAATGAATTTAAAGCTGAAGCAACATGTTTTCTCTTACAGCTTCTTCTATCACATCTTGGTTTCAAGCATAAACATAGTGGATGTTTGCATTCATTGGAGTTGGTGTTTTAACAAATAGGAATAATAATCAGAGGGAAAGGGGATTTCTAGTACTATTGAAACGGTGGATTAGTGCAAGTTGGAAGAGGAGGAATGTGAAAGAATAAATGGGTGACGGTCAGAATGGTCATCACCAAAAAGTCTACAGGCAATAAATGCTGGAGGGGGTGTGGAGAAAAGGGGGCAAACTGGTACAGCCACCACAGAGAACAGTGTAGAGATTCCTTAAAAAACTGAGAACAGAACCACCATCTGACCCAGCAACCCCACTGCTGGGCACACACCCTGAGGAAACCAGAAATGAAAGAGACACGGGTGCCCCAACGGTCACTGCAGCACTCCTTGCAATGGCTAGGACAGGAAAGCAACCTAGATGTCCACTGGCAGATGAATGGGTAAAGAAGATGTGGCACATACACACAGTGGAGTATCACTCAGCTGTAGAAAGGAATGCATTTGAGTCGGTTCTAACGAGGTGGACGAACCCGGAGCCTATGATACAGAGGGAAGTATGTCAGAAAGAGAAAGACAAATACTGTATATTAACGCATGTATGAGGAATTTAGAAAGATGGTGCTGACGATCCTACAAGCAGGACAGCAATAGAGATGCATAAATTACAGGCATAAATTACAGAGTTTTGGACTCAGTGAGAGAAGGCAAGGGTGGGACGATTTGAGAGAAGAGCGTTGAAACATGTATATTACCACTTGCAAGACAGATGACCAGTGCAGGTTTGATGCATGAAGCAGGGTGCCGAAAGCCGGTGCTCTGGGACAGCCCAGAGGGATGGGGTGGGCAGGGCGTGAAAGGGGGGATTGGGGTATGGCAGGGGGACACATGGCCAATTCATGTTGGTGTATGGCAAAAAAAAAAAAAATCACAGTACTGTAAGGTAATTATCCTCCAATGAAAATAAGTGAATAATAATCTAAAATAAATAAATGGGTGAGATCAAAGAGAAGGGCCCTGATGAAGTCCAGCAATGACTCAGTGAGATTACACCCCTGAACAGAGAGCTGCTCGGTTGGGGGGAGGGCAGGCTGGAGTGGCAGAGGAC
Source organism: Neotragus moschatus (assembly GCA_006410615.1). Classification (NCBI taxonomy): domain Eukaryota; kingdom Metazoa; phylum Chordata; class Mammalia; order Artiodactyla; family Bovidae; genus Neotragus; species Neotragus moschatus. The sequence continues at coordinate 1,896,669 of SJYA01003263.1, forward strand.
GCCTGGATTCAAGCTTTTGGACAGAAACCATCAGACTCAGACTCTCTCTCTCCAACAATCTGAATCTCCTCTCCGAGGACCCTGCCCCACTGTTCTCACTGATGCTGAGGGCATCTCTATACCAATGAGCAAACCAAACAAAATGCTCTTTATAACCACTGAGCTCATCCAGATGTCATATGACTGGCCACCTTTCCTTCTTGCTGTCAAACCACTAAACAAATGAGTCACACAAGCTGCTCTCATCTCTCTTTTCTTTCTTTGCCTCAGGAATCTTATTTCTATCCCCAGCCCTACAGAAACTCTATTCCCCATTCTTCGATGTTACTGATTTTCTCTACCAAATCCAATGAAACTTTCCCAATAATCATCTTCCTTGAAGAAAAGTAAGTGCTTTGAGAAACAAAAAGTAAAGAGGATATTTCAGGTGGAAACCTAGCTTTAAAATAAAGGCAAGTGTCCTGCCTGGGTTTTCCTCTAAGAATTTTAGAGTATCAGGTTTTATATTTAGGTCTTTAATCCATAAAAAAATAAAATAATGCCATTTTCAGCAACATGGGTGGACCTGGAGATTATCATAGTAAATAAAGTAAGTCAGACAGAGAAAGACAAATATCACATGACATCCCTTATCTGTGGAATCTTAGAAAAAAATGATACAAACAAACCTATTTACAAAACAGAAACAGACTCAGAGACTTAGAGAATGAATTTATTATTACCAAAGGGAAAAAAATGGAGGGATGAATTGGGAGTTTGGAGTTGACATATACACACTGCTGTTGCTGCTGCTAAGTCGCTTCAGTCATGTCCGACTCCGTGAGACCCCATAGACGGCAGCCCACCAGGCTCCCCCATCCCTGGGATTCTCCATGCAAGAACACTGGAGTGGGTCGCCATTTCCTTCTCCAATGCATGAAAGTNCAGGGAGGGAGGGAAGGATGTGGGTGGGGGGAGTGGCCAGGCCAGCCAAGCCTTTTAGGAGCACGGAGACAGTCTGAAGGGTCAGGATGCAGGGCGGATGTGCGGACTTGGTGAAGAGTAACAGGAGCCTTGGTGGTTCTGCAGGGCCTCTTCAGGTGGGAAAGAATGAATTTAAAGCTGAAGCAACATGTTTTCTCTTACAGCTTCTTCTATCACATCTTGGTTTCAAGCATAAACATAGTGGATGTTTGCATTCATTGGAGTTGGTGTTTTAACAAATAGGAATAATAATCAGAGGGAAAGGGGATTTCTAGTACTATTGAAACGGTGGATTAGTGCAAGTTGGAAGAGGAGGAATGTGAAAGAATAAATGGGTGACGGTCAGAATGGTCATCACCAAAAAGTCTACAGGCAATAAATGCTGGAGGGGGTGTGGAGAAAAGGGGGCAAACTGGTACAGCCACCACAGAGAACAGTGTAGAGATTCCTTAAAAAACTGAGAACAGAACCACCATCTGACCCAGCAACCCCACTGCTGGGCACACACCCTGAGGAAACCAGAAATGAAAGAGACACGGGTGCCCCAACGGTCACTGCAGCACTCCTTGCAATGGCTAGGACAGGAAAGCAACCTAGATGTCCACTGGCAGATGAATGGGTAAAGAAGATGTGGCACATACACACAGTGGAGTATCACTCAGCTGTAGAAAGGAATGCATTTGAGTCGGTTCTAACGAGGTGGACGAACCCGGAGCCTATGATACAGAGGGAAGTATGTCAGAAAGAGAAAGACAAATACTGTATATTAACGCATGTATGAGGAATTTAGAAAGATGGTGCTGACGATCCTACAAGCAGGACAGCAATAGAGATGCATAAATTACAGGCATAAATTACAGAGTTTTGGACTCAGTGAGAGAAGGCAAGGGTGGGACGATTTGAGAGAAGAGCGTTGAAACATGTATATTACCACTTGCAAGACAGATGACCAGTGCAGGTTTGATGCATGAAGCAGGGTGCCGAAAGCCGGTGCTCTGGGACAGCCCAGAGGGATGGGGTGGGCAGGGCGTGAAAGGGGGGATTGGGGTATGGCAGGGGGACACATGGCCAATTCATGTTGGTGTATGGCAAAAAAAAAAAAAATCACAGTACTGTAAGGTAATTATCCTCCAATGAAAATAAGTGAATAATAATCTAAAATAAATAAATGGGTGAGATCAAAGAGAAGGGCCCTGATGAAGTCCAGCAATGACTCAGTGAGATTAAGCCCCTGAACAGAGAGCTGCTCGGTTGGGGGGAGGGCAGGCTGGAGTGGCAGAGGACGCCTGGATTCAAGCTTTTGGACAGAAACCATCAGACTCAGACTCTCTCTCTCCAACAATCTGAATCTCCTCTCCGAGGACCCTGCCCCACTGTTCTCACTGATGCTGAGGGCATCTCTATACCAATGAGCAAACCAAACAAAATGCTCTTTATAACCACTGAGCTCATCCAGATGTCATATGACTGGCCACCTTTCCTTCTTGCTGTCAAACCACTAAACAAATGAGTCACACAAGCTGCTCTCATCTCTCTTTTCTTTCTTTGCCTCAGGAATCTTATTTCTATCCCCAGCCCTACAGAAACTCTATTCCCCATTCTTCGATGTTACTGATTTTCTCTACCAAATCCAATGAAACTTTCCCAATAATCATCTTCCTTGAAGAAAAGTAAGTGCTTTGAGAAACAAAAAGTAAAGAGGATATTTCAGGTGGAAACCTAGCTTTAAAATAAAGGCAAGTGTCCTGCCTGGGTTTTCCTCTAAGAATTTTAGAGTATCAGGTTTTATATTTAGGTCTTTAATCCATAAAAAAATAAAATAATGCCATTTTCAGCAACATGGGTGGACCTGGAGATTATCATAGTAAATAAAGTAAGTCAGACAGAGAAAGACAAATATCACATGACATCCCTTATCTGTGGAATCTTAGAAAAAAATGATACAAACAAACCTATTTACAAAACAGAAACAGACTCAGAGACTTAGAGAATGAATTTATTATTACCAAAGGGAAAAAAATGGAGGGATGAATTGGGAGTTTGGAGTTGACATATACACACTGCTGTTGCTGCTGCTAAGTCGCTTCAGTCATGTCCGACTCCGTGAGACCCCATAGACGGCAGCCCACCAGGCTCCCCCATCCCTGGGATTCTCCATGCAAGAACACTGGAGTGGGTCGCCATTTCCTTCTCCAATGCATGAAAGTTAAAACTACTATATTTAAAATAGATAACCAATAAGGACCTACAATATAGACAGTAATACTTTGTATCCACCTGATGTGAAGAACTGACTCATTGGAAAAGACCCTGATGCTGGGAAAGATTGAAGGCAGGGGGAGAAGGGGACAACAGAGGATGAAATGGTTGGATGGCATCACCGACTTGATGGACATGAGTTTGAGAAGCTCTGGGAACTGGTGATGGACGGGGCAGCCTGGCGTGCTGCAGTCCATGGGGTCTCAAAGAGTCAAGCACAATTGAGTAACTGAACAGATATAGCACAGGGAACTCTGCTCAATATTCTGTAATAATATAAATGGGAAAGGAATCTGAAAAAAGGATCACTCTGCTGTACACCTGAAACTAACACAGCTCTAGTCTGCTCCAATATAAAATAAAAATTAATCAAGTAAAAAATAAAGGTAAGTAAACAGAAGCAGCAACAGGTGGTTCAGGGCACAATTCATTCAAATAAAAGTTGGAAAATAGGACAGAGGTGAGGTCAGTCAACTTTTGCACACTAGGTCTTCCTATTAAGGCTTAATTCTATAGGCACTAGGAAGAGTATTAAGAATTTTTTAGCAGAAGAATGGCATAGAGACTGTGCTATTTCAGGAAGATTAATCTGTTCAACATCAGAATAGATGGTTAGAATCTATGGATCTAGTTAGGAGGATTCATTTCCATTCAATAAGCATTTGTTGAGCTTTCCTATGGACATGTGCTGGCCATTGCCCCCTGACATGGCCCTGTGGACAAGCTGCATGCTGGCTCCAGGTATAAGATGAAGTAAATATAATATGACATATATTCCTTTAAACATCACAATTCCAATCATGGGAGCACTGGGGGAGAGCTTGGGATAAATACCTCTAATATAAGACAGCACAGGAGATGCTTCAAACCAAAAATGATCACTAAATTTTCTGTATGTTTCAAGGAGCTCATACCAACAGAAATGGTAGGTTGAGAGTGGAAGTGGAAGTGGAAGTGACACGGCGAAGGTCTTGACGGAGGATGGCAAATCAGCTGGGGGAAGTGATGAGAATTACACACAATTGGGGCTTTTGCCCCTTTTCTCTGCAGCATCGATATAATCTGACTTCTTCCAGCCCCACAGTCTGGCATTAGATTGGAATTTCAGGTCAGAGGCAGAGAGTACTTGGTTATGAAGCAGGCGCCATCCTCTAGATGTTTGGACTTGAAGGAGATTAGAATTAGGCTGCTGGAGTGATCTGATTCCTGCAACAATGAGATACTGTTGACTATTGATCTATGAGAGGTCGGCACTGATGATCTGTCCTGTTGGTCACTAGGGAGCAGTGAAAAAAGAGGAGAGAGAGCGGGAGCCCCAGAGAGAGTAGGTGAAACACGACCCAGCTTCCAGTCCACTTCAAGAGACTCTGATTCTCCTTTCCTTGGGTTCAGGGCTTGGGTCCGCACCTCTGGTTAGCGCCACAAAGCAAGGGTCAGTGGGGGCTGCTGGCAAAAACAGAGACACGGTCCGCTGCATCGCTGACCTGCACTATATTCTCAGGCAAATACTCTTTCCTGGACTTACTGTCCCTACCATAAATTGAGGATAACAATCCGTGGCTCTTTGTTATCACCCTAAGTGGAAAATGAGAGCCTGAAGGTGAAGGACTTTAAAGTCACAAAGACAAAGGAGCTCTTTCATAAAATTTGCAGAGTCGTGTCAGCTTCAACTAATATTTATGAGTCTTTCCTCCAAACCGGGCTCCATTTCCTATATCGCGTAGCCTGAATTAACAGAAACGACAAATTGTCTATGGGAAGAACCCTTTAAAAACCCTTTAAAAACGGTTCGTTATAGATGTGATATGAATGTATTCAGAGAAGATAAAAGTTTTGAAGGAGGAAGAGAAAGACTTTTTATTTAACGCCCAAATTTCCATGTTTGGCTAACTTGAGAATTTTGTTTATTTCTACCAGTTATATTTACTGTGCATACACCTCGAGAAGTCTGATCTTAATTCTGCAAACTCTGCGGCCAGCTATGGACTGTCCACGATGCCATCCCAGGCAGAAAGCAGAGAGGACACTGACAGGCATCGCTAGCAGGTCGCGTCCTGGACTCGAGGGGAGGAAGTTAGCAGGCCCTGGGGCGGGGTCGTGTCGGCAGGGAGCTTTGATCCTGCTGTTTGCTAGGGGTGGGGCGTATCAGCATGACTGCGGGGAGGGACGCATCTCTATTTCTGGGAGCTGGAAAAAAACTGGTGCTCACACCGCAAGCCTCGGTGCCTCAGGAGCCTCTTATCTAATGTGTGACTGCAACTATTTTCCCAAGAAAATTAAAGCGACTTAGTCAGTTAACCTGAAATTCCCAGCAGGGCTCTGCTGCTGGGTTGGAAGTTTTCTCTCCAGATTGTGGAGGCTGAGCGAGCAGGAAGCGCAGAGCCCGTCAGAGATGGGGTTCCACTGCCACCTCGTGGGCGCTGACGGGGCTGCCGCCTGTACCCCTCGCTCCAGAGACAATCAGAGTGATTGACAAGCCAACAGCCCAGAAGGTTGGGCTTCCCAGGTGATTCAGTCGGTAAAGAATCTGGCTACAATTCAGGAGACCTGGGGTTCGATCCCTGGGTTGGGAGCGTTTATAGCCCATAGGGTTACCTACAGTTGGACACCACTGAAGTGATTTGGTGTGGACGGAGTTTTAGATTCTCCCAATGAGACTAAAACTTAGGCTTGCTTCCTCTAAGCAGCTCATATTCTATAGGAGCTGGCAGACACAAATAATTGCAGACAAATGTGGTAAGAGCCTGTGATGGTTAATTTTAGGTTAACTTGTCTAGGTCATGGTACCCAGTTTGGGGTTCAATGCTAGTCCAGATATTTCTGTGAAGGTATTTTTTGAATGAGGTTAAATTTACAACCAGTCGATTTTGAAAAGAGCAGATTCTCTTGTACTCTGGGTAGGTTTCAGCCTACAGGTTGAAGGCCTTATGAGAAAGTGTGCACGCTCACTGGTTCAGTCATGTCCAACTCTTTACGAACCCATGAACAGTAATCCCCATGGACAGTAATCTTTACGGCCCCATGGACCAGTCACCTCTGTCCATGGGATTTCCCAGGCAAGAATACTGGAGTGGGTCACCATTTCCTTCTCTAGGGGACCTTCCCAACCCAGAAAGCAAGACCACGTTTCTTGCATCCCCTGCATTGGCAGGCGGATTCTTTACCACTGAGCCACCTAGCAAGCCGCTTCCCAGGTGGTGCAGTGGTAAAGAACCTGCCTGCCAATGCAGGAGACACAAGAGACCTGGGTTCAACCCCTGGGTCAGGAAGATCCCCTGGAGTAGGGAATGGCAACCCTCTCCAGTATTCTTGCCTGGAAACTTCCATGGACAGAGGACCCTCACAGGCTCCAGTCCACGGGGTCACAAAGAGTCAGACACGACTGAACACGCACACACACTTAGCAAGCCCTTGTGAGAGAAGATGGAGTCCAAACAAGACTGAGGTCCCTGCCCCCACTCCAAGGAAGAAGGAATCTTGCCTTCAGACCTCAGCTGCAGTGTCCACTTTTCCCTAGATCTCCAGTCTGCTAACGTTCCATACAGATTCAAACCCGACAGCCCTTGCAAGTGCATGGGCGAATTCCTTAAAATAAGTATCTCTAGATAGGATCTTTGCGACCCCGTGGACTGTAACCTACCAGGCTCCTCCGTCCATGGGATTCTCCAGGCAAGAATACTGGAGTGGGTTGCCATTTCCTTCTCCAGTGGATCTTCCCGACCCCGGGATTGAACCTGGGTCTCCCACCTTGCAGGCAAACGCTTTAACCTCTGAGCCACCAGGGAAGCCCAGATAGATGACAGACAGACAGACAGTAGGTAGACAGAGACATACAGGTTTCTCCTATTGATTCTGTTTCTGTGGAGAACCCTCACACAGTTATAATCGACCACATTCAAACATCAAACAGAACTTGCTTATTCTGCCTGGGAGACTGGGGTAACCCTTGGGTTACTTTTTCAAGGATGGACAAACTGAAATTTTCCACATAAGGAAAGGGAAACAAATTTTCCAAGCCAAGGGAATAACCAAACGTGACCTGAGCAGAGCCCCTTGCAATGCATGACTGAGAGGCCTCCAGTCCCCCTGGTCTGTGGCACCCAAGAGCCTGGAGATGCAAAAGGTTGGAGCAGGTTACCTGGGACCAGATTGTGGAACCCTTGATTACTAAGGGTTTGAGCTTTATCAAAGATGCGAAGATATTTGACATCATGGGCGTGAATATGCAGTACGAAGTGAAGGTACGAAGTGGGGTGTTTGAACTGCTTTCATGCCAGCTAAGAATAGACAACTCAACCCTAGGAAGCCAACTTCAATTTTTTAGCTCAGATTTTAATTAGAATAATCTGTAGGTGTGAAGACTGAGAAGTGAACCAGAAAGAACCCTGGAGTAGCAGAAATGAAATCAATCTTCTCTGTTTTTCTCTAATATCTTCATATCTTAGTGAAAGAAAGCGGCGTGTGATGGATAAGGGCTTTATCCTGCACGGAGCCAGGCTCACCCTTCCGCTGGTTAAGATTACTCTCTAAGCCTCAGTTTCCTTATTTACAAACAGATTGATATAAGTACCTGTTTCACAAGGCACTTTGCAAAACCTCATTAACTTTTATTTATGTGGAGGACAAGGCTATTAAGGCAAAACCCTAGAACTGCTTTATATAAGATTGGAGATTTTTTTTAAAGGTAGTTTTCAATACCATTCCGCCCTTTTTCAAATAGTCATACTGGTGTATTAACTGGCAACAGAAGCGTCTATCTTCTGTCTTTGAAGACGACCCATCAGAGGTACAATCATGTTCTTGTCTTACCAAAGGGGAAGAAGAAAGACCGGATTCAATTGTGTCAATCAGTGATGGTGAATACAGACAAGTTCAGAGAACGTGTTACTTGCCCACGCTGGTGTCTGCCTTGTGGTCAAACCCTTGGGGCTCCCAGGAGGTCATGGTGGAACCGTGTAAGGGGGTCCGGGTGTGTGGTTCTAAAGTCCTGTTGCAAAGGAAAATGCACTTCATAGGGTCATCACCATCTCAGCCTCCCTGGACTTTTCCTGGGTGCTCTATACCTCCGCAGTGGGGGGCTCTTACTGGGGGGCGGGGCGGTCAGGTGGCTAAATGATCCAGAAGTAGCCCTTTGCAATGCCTGAGGCAGCCTGGCCCTCATTAATACAACCTGCTCAGATGCCCGAGGCCAGAATGACAACCGGACAATTGCACTTGTCATCTGCCTAGAAGTTGGTAACAGAAAAGTATTTTCTCTGACAGGGTTAATGCTGGTTGAATATTTCTGGGGCGCCTACAGATAGGTCCTGCACAGAACATATGATCTGCTGAGACATTTTAAGCCACTGCAAATTTTCACAGCGACAAATATGATGATTCAACCATGCATACACACGTACACCAACACAAAGACACATACACACATTCCCAAGTGTCAAACGAAATTTAGGGCTGGCTTCCCAGGTCCCCAGATGCATCTTGCACAGGCGAGGACTCCTCTAAGCTTGGCTCAGCTCTCTCTGACCCCCTGGTCTCCTGCTTAAAGAGGAAATGTCATGCAGGCTGCTGATCTCTGAGACCTTACTTGGCTGCCCAAAGCCTGAGAGCTAAGTTTTGTGTTCGAGTGAGTGAGTGAAAGTTGCTCGGTTGTGTCTGACTCTTTTTGACCCCATGGACTACACAGTCCATGGAATTCTCCAGGCCAGAATACTGGAGTGGGTAGCCTTTCCCTTCTCCTGGGGATCTTCCCAATCCAGGGATCAAACCCACGTCTACCGCACTGCAGGTGGATTCGTTACCAGCTGAGCCACAAGGGAAGCCCTTTGTGCTCAAGGGCAGTAGCTACTTGAAGAATAGGATTCTGGCTGCATTGACCCTCCCACAGACTCCTGATTGCTCAGCGCTTATTTTCATTTTTGTACTGATGATTATCCAATATTGCATATCTATATTTTATATAGTAAAATACCTTCTGAGTCAAGTATATACATACATAGCGTGCACGTACACATGTTAAGTCACTCATGCCTGACTCTTTGTGACCCTATGGACTGCAGCCCGCCAGGCTCCTCTGTCCACGGGGATTCTCCAGGCAATAATACTGGTGTAGGTTGCCATGCCCTCCTCCAGGGATTCTTCCCCACCCAGGGATGAAAACTGCGTCTCCTTCATTGCAGGCAGATTCTTTACCACTGAGCCACTGGGAAAGACCACATACACAATACTTGCCTCAAATCTTACACAATCACAACAGTAGTACAGATAATTGACCTCAAATCATACATGATAGGAACAATAATAACAACACCATAACATTTCCTCTTTCATGCTACTTTTTGGAGAAATGCATGCTATACCATCATTTATGCCAAACCTAATTTATAACCGTGAAAATTCTCTCCAAAGGCTTTCATGCCTATAAATCTCATGAATCCCATATTTATACACCCCAGAGTCACTGACTAGATCCTATTTCTTCCGAAGGCATCTCTAGTCCCTAAATGTCCCCCAAGGTGAAGATTGGATTCAGAAGGATATTGAGACTCCGGTGGAAGAAATATGGGTCTGGGATGACTTCTCTCATTAATAATGGTGGAGACCATGTCACAAGTTTGGTTCCCTTGTGATCCAGTGAGAGAAGAACCAGGGAAAGTGTGAGTGCAGGACAGAATGTAAGGGACCTGGGCAATGACCCTGGCCTTGACCTGCTACCCTGGGACTCCAAGAGGTGGCTGACTCTCCAGGACTCAATGTTCCATCTCCAATAGAACCAAACTCGCTGGGTGAAATCACAAACTTTCAATGATGGAATTTGTTTCAGGCAAAATTTCGTGATAAGGCCAACCAACAACAGCAACGATCAAAATAACACGTACTGTGCTAAGTCACTTCAGTTGTGTCTGACTCTTTGTGACCCTACGGACCATTCATAGCCCACCAGGTTTCTCTGTCCATGGAAGTTTTCAGGCAATAATACTGGAGCAGATTGGCCATTACCTTCTTCCTGACCAAGGGATCAAACCCACGTCTCTTACATCTCCTGCACTGGCAGGCAGGTTCTTTACCACTAGTTCCACCTGGGAAGCCCCAGTACTTACTGTGGGCATCACTGGGGCTGGTGGGAGTGGAAATGTGACCCGAAGTCGCTCCCTTCAGGAATGCCGCCCTCAGCTGGCAGAGCTCCGTGGCGACAGCCCTCAACTGTCCCAAATTAGGGCATCCCCTGGGACTTGGTTAAGACTTGGCTGGAGCTTCACTGCAACTCAGCTTGTCTGTCTGATCCTTCATCCTCCCCTCACTTGTCACATTTCCATGCAGGACGGCTCTATAATAATGTCCTGCTCTGGGGACCTCTCTGGTGGTTCAGTGGCTAAGACTCCACCCTGCCAATGCAGGGGGCCCAGGTTCTATCCCTGGTCAGGGAACTAGTTCCCAAATGCTACAGCTAAGACCCAGTGCAGCCAAATAAATAAATATAAATATTTATAAAAAGTAATGTCCTGCTCTGACTCACAGAGCACTCTTGGAAACCCAGTTGCAATATCAATTCACAGTACAGCCTTATTATGCTCCAGGACCTGTGATGGGCTTTCAACTAGCGCCATCTCCTTTAACCTCAGGGAATCTTGCACACAAAGGCAGTGTAGAGCACGGATTGTATTAGAGGAGTCAGCATCCCCTAGCCTGGGTTGGCTCTCTCATGTATTATATTTGACGGAACTGTAAGGAATTTTCAGGGGTTGTTCTGAATGTATACACTTCCTTGACTCATGAGCTGACTCTACAATTTAACACTCTGACACGCAGCATTTATGCTACAAAATAGTTTTGTTATTGTTACAGTTGCTCACTCGTGTCCAACTCCTTTGTGACCCCATGGACTGTAGCCCACCAGGCTCCTTCATCTATGGGATTTTCCAGGCAAGAGACTGGAGTGGGTTGCCATTTCCTTCTCCAGGGGAATCTTTGCAACCCAGGGATCAAACCCGGGTCTCCCACACTGCGGGCAGATGCTTTACTGTCTAAGCCACCAGGGAAGCCGTGGTCAGTAATAAGATTTGGGTAAATCCAGTCATGTCTCCTAAGCAGACAGCCTGCCATCTCATAGCAAAACTCCTCTCTTTAAGCTGGACAGTTTCAATCCATTTCCTTAGAACAAAGAGAGGTGACAGCTGCCATCTCAACCTCACATTCCATCTAGACCAGAAGCTTTTTAGCCACAGAAGCCAGAGAACCATGGCAAATGTTCCATCCACTCATTTGAACCGTTTTTCCTGGCAAACAGTGGGGACGTGGGGTGTGGTTAACAGAGGCCCAGCTGCGTAGATATTGGGAGCAAAGAAGAAAATAATCTAATTTATCGGTGCTCATAAGACCTGGCCCTTGGAAGGTAGGGAAGCGTCTCTAGCCATCTGTTCTCTTACATCATACATTTGAGCTCTTTTCTTACTATCAGCTACAAGTTTCTTGACCTCAGCTCTCTGAGAAAGACTTTACCTTTCCCAGGAGCCCTGGAAGAATTACTGCTCAGCTCTGCCCATCTGGCAGCTGCTGAAGCCAAACCCCTGCCAGCTGGAACCACTGACCCAGTACCTTGTAGCTGTTACCTTTGGGTCAAAGGCGGCCTTGCTGTCCATCCAACGGCCCTGCCACATTGAGAGAGGGAGAGCAGGAGCTTCTGAGGAATGGACACTGGTGCCTGCACTTGACTTTACCAAGTAACAGCATCCTTGTGAAAGAATTAGAGGCAGTGGATTCAGCAGGATTGATGCGCCATTTTAACGTGTGAGAATCAGCTCCCACGTGCTGTAAAAAAGCTCCCACATGCTGTGGTAAGTGTCTGAACTCCCCATGACCTGCACCTGGGTCTGGAGTGACATTTGTCCAGCTCCGGTATGGACAGGGCACCTCACACCACATGGCCTGAGGAAAAGGCCAGAAAGCTGAGGAAGGCTTCCGGGGAAGAGATAAAAATTGACTGATTCTGGGACTTCCCTGGTGGTCCAGAGGTTAGGAATTTGCCTGTAAGTGCAGAGGACCCGGGTTCAATCCCTGGTCTGGGAAGATCCCGTATGGCACAGGGCAAGCAAGCCCATGCCCCAGGACTACTGAGCCCACACGCCTTGCATCAGCCTGTGCTCCACGACAAGAGATGCCACCACGGTGAGAGGCCTGGGCGCCATGGCGAGAGAGCAGCCCCCGCTCACCACCGCTAGAGAAATCGCAGCAGCAAAGACCCAAAGTGGCCAAAACTTTAAGGAAAAAGAAAAATACTACACTATATCAATTGTAGAAATTGGTGAAATAGAAAAAAATAATTGAGCAATTCCTTG